>CM019148.1:282437183-282856056 GCA_009733165.1 Naja naja
TTTAGGCTCAGTAAGTTTCCCACAAGCCTTCAATTCAAGTATATTTCTTACCAATGCAAGATCTCTGACTAACAAAATGGATGAAGTAAGGTTACAGATTGCAAAGACTAAATTCATCAAGAACTGTTGTGTTTTGCTAATCACAGAAACTTGGCTTCATTCACTCATTCCAGATGCAGCTGTTGAGATGAAAGGCTACATAGCTCACCGCAGGACAGGAGTAGAGATTCTGGCAAGATCAAAGGGGAGATTTAAGCCTTTATGTGAACGAAAGCTGGTGTATCAATACAAAGACTGTAGACAGCCACTGCTCCATGGAGTAGTCTGAAGTATATGACTCTTAAATGTAGACCCATATATCTTCTACAGGAATTCAGCGTGGTTTTGATTACTGCAGTCTATATTCCACCTGGTGCCAATACTACCATAGTTTTGGGATTCTTGTATAACATTGTTAGTAATCAGCGGAATAAGTATCCTATGCTGTGCATAAAATAGCAGGGAATTTAATCAAGCTGATTTAAAAGCAGTGCTCCCTAAATTCTATCAGCATGTTAAGTGTGCTACTAGAGGAGCAAACATATTGGACAAAGTATATACCAACATTAAACATGGCTATAAGGTTATACAATTACTACATTTGGGACAATCAGACCATATGTCACTGCTTTTAGCATCAGCATACATCCCTCTTAGGAGGCTATGCCTATAATAAAGACAGTGAAATCTTGGCCAGAAGATGCTTCCTAACAACTTCAGGATTGTTTTGAGATCACAAATTGGGACATCTTTACCACCCTGACCTAGAGGAGCAAACTGCAATTGTTCTTTGCTATATCAAACAGATACTATCACTGTGGATAAATGTATTAGGATGTATCCCAATCAGAAACCCTGGATGACCAAGGAAGTCCAGCGCCTCTTGCATGACAGGACCAAGGTCTTTAGGTCCGGTGATGGGGCAAGATACAGTGTTGCCAGAACTAATCTGAGGAAAGGTATTCGGAAGGCCAAGATTGATTATAAGAGGAAGATTGAGGATAATTTTGATAGTAATAACATGAGGCAGGTGTGGTGAGGAATTCAACAAATTACAAATCATCAACCAACCAATGTCATCCGTGCTGAGGGATGCTTCATTGGCAGAGGAACTGAATCATTTCTTTGCTTGCTTTGAAGTGGAGACATCAGAGACAGCTAAAATACAACCACCAGCCAATTGTAGCCCCCACCTCATTGTGGAGGAACAGGAGGTGAGGAGCATTCTGAGGCTGTGGACCCCAGAAAGGCTGCCGGTCCTGATGGTATCTCTGGCCGAGTGCTTAAAGACTATGCTGATCAGTTGTCTGGAATCTTTACCAGGATCTTCGATCAGTCTTTATCCCAGTCCACTATTCCATCTTGTTTGAAGGCTTCATCATTGTTCCGCTGACAAAGAAGTTCCCTATCAATAACCTGAATGATTATAGACCAGTGGCACTCACTCCTATCATCATGAAGTGCTTTGAGAAATTGGTCTGCCAGCATATCATTTCTGGTCTTCTGTATACATTTGATAAACACCAGTTTGCATACAAAAGAAATAGATCTACAGAGGACTCTATAGCCATCACTCTTCACACTGCTCTGACTCATCTAGAACAGTGGGGTTAATCAAATAAATAAATAAAAATAAAAATAAAACCTTTCTGGCTTGGTGGCCTGGAGGGGGGGGGGAGGAAAGAGGGGACAGTTCCATGAGAGTGGCACGCCTCTCACACAAATGGAGTTTTGCACATGAGCGTCTGCTGCTTGCACAAGTGTGTTCTCGCCCATCTTTTGCACAGTCTACTACAATCTGGTAGTGGGCCGCAGCCTGGGGACCCCTGATCTGAGGAATTATCTATCTCCAATTGTTTCTAGCTGACCAGTACATTGGGTAGAAGTTCCTTCTGTCATGGAAATGAGGAAGCATGACTTCTCTGTTGTTCTATCCACCCTTTGGAACAGAGATTCAAGCACACTTACTCTTCTAGGGTTCCAAACAGCCCTTAAGATCTGGCCCTGTTTTCAAACCTGGGGTTAATGTGTTTATGAAGCCCCTGTTGTGTTTTTATTGTGTTGGCTGTTTTTAGTTGAGGCTGTCCATTTTGCTTTATGTTTTTGAAATTTTTTGTATTTGGATTTTGTAAATGTCCAGAGTCTACTGAAATGGACAGCCAATAAATACATAAAAAAATAAACATGTCAGGTACAATGCCACAAGGGCATTTTTACTACACTTGGAACTAAAAGGATTACAGGATGGATATGTCTCCCTGCCACTGCCTTTAAAAATCTACAGTATTGATCTAATATAGCACTTTCCTATTCCACCACTGATCTTAATTTACTCCCTTATTGTTTTGGTTCTAAGACAGACTGGGACTACAGTAGGCTTATGTTCTTAGTATTTGTAAGAATTTTAGTGTAAAGGCATCAGTTCAGCTTTTTAAATATACCTTTACTAAGAAGCTTATTAAGGTCAGAAGCATTAGCAGCTTCATTATCTTAGCTTCACTTGACAAGCAAATTAACCATGTTGCATTCCACTAAGGATATTGTGCTCCTCCAAAGCCTTAACTGATAAACAGTTTAAACTGCAAGGTGAAAGGTTCTTTTTTTTCTGTACTCAGCCTAGCAACTCTAAGAACAAACACTTACCAATTAGTGGAAGCTTTTAAATTGTATTTTATCCTAAACTGCCTTGAGTTTTATGGTTGGGAGGTATACAAATTGGTGTAATAAATAATAAATAAGATACACAATTTAGGCACAGACAAATGCACAACTTAACACTATTGACAGTGAACAGCTTAGAGTGGCAGGTAACATTTCCTTAAAGTAAGGGTTCAATGGCTCATATTGCAAATATCTCTTCTAAGACAGGCAATTCAGTGAAATTTTCCGACAGAAATGTCTGCTCTGAAGATGATTTGAGACTCATATTATATATCCTATTGATCTATATGCTTAAATTGCTACTGTGAACTGAAATTCAGATGGCCATTTAAAATGTCTATTATGCCCTCAATTTTAAATGAAATCTGAATAGTGCGGAGTAGCCCAGCTTTAACTTCTCAATTAAAATCAGACTTGCTTTCTAGAGATTGAAATATAAATCATCTTTGCCTCCTGGAAAGCATTTAGCATAATAAAGAAAGTAGGACAATTGTTCCAAAGCAGTTGCAAAAGTTCACCATTGCAAATACCTAAATCCCTGCTAAATGAACTGTGCAGTTTATGCTATTTGCACTAAAATGTGCAAGGGAAGTTGATAAATATCTTATCAAATCATACAGATTTGGCAGTTAATTAATTTTAAGAACTCCATCCTCAAAGCAATGCCATTCTTGCAGAAACTATACCATATTTGCTATTTGAATCATCTGTAATTCTCGCTCTGAAGGTACCTGTGTTGACATCTTGGGTCAGGGGAAGAAATATATGAAGGAAAAGAAAAGCCCAGTCCCTACATATGCTCAATCAAGCTATCACATGTACTACAAAAGTACATAGACATGTACATATGTGGAATATGACAGTTTTCACTATATCAAAACATACTCATTGTAAACCTTCTTTCTATCTAGTGCAATGGTTATTGGACTTACAGCCTAACTCTTTTAAAAGTCCACTCTAGAAATAATATAAAATATTTTGAATTCGCAAGTTCTGAAGCTTACTACTGTATACAATGCAAGAATATACCATATGGACATTGAAATAGGGAAGCTCATTTGATCTTTGAACCCTACCAGCTAAATGATTTATACATAAAAAAATAAGAAACTATGAATAAGGCTTCGATTAACTTTCTAAACCAGAAAGAACATGAATTACATATGTTTAAAAACAAAACCATTCTATTTGAAATCCTGTCAAATTATCTGAACAATCAACAAAAATACTATGAATGTTATTGTCTATTTGGAATGAGAAACAAGCACAGATAATAAAGTTCGTTCATTTATTTTCAATTAAGAACTCCCCAATTATATTCTAGCCATATCTGCATAGCCATTACCCTATTTCAGGAAAGACTTAAAAGTATGGCTTTTCCAGTGGTCCCTGGGACAAAACAATTTATGACTCCACATCATATATCCATCATTACTGGATATATTAATCCTTGGATATTTAGGTTCCCCCATGAGTAGATTAATATCCTTGTGCTATTTAAATAATTGGAGTTGCACAGCTTATACATTCAAATAAATAAATAACAATATTATTTGGATCTTAGTCTTATTTTAATACATTATGAAGCATCTAGAGCAGTGGTGGTGCAGTGGTTAGAATGCAGTACTGCAGGTTAATTCATTGCCCATTTCAGGAGTTCAATTCTGAGCAGCTCATAGGTTGACTCAGCCTTCATCCTCCGAGGTTGATAAAATGAGGATCAGAATGTTGAGGGCGATATGCTGACTCTGTAAACAGCTTAGAGAGCTGTAAAGCACTGTGAAGCAGTATATATGTCTAAGTGCTATTGCTTTGCTATCTATGATAAGCTATCTTTGATTGCTTATTGTAGCCTATGACTATTATTAAGTGTTGTACCTTATGATTCTTGACTCTTGATGAATGTATCTTTTTTATGTACACTGAGAGCATATGCACCAAGACAAATTCCCTGTGTGCCCAATCACACTTGGCCAATAAAAATTCTATCCTATTCATCTAAAGTCACCTCAGCATAACTTGATTAAAGAACTACATAAGTACCTTGCTGTAATCTAATACGGTAGTGTGCTTCTGCATTTAGACTCGGATGTAGGAAATGACCCGCTGACCCGATGTAGGAATGACCCAGGCGGGTCAAATGGACTATCAGTTTGGAGTCACTTTGCCCCCATAAGAGATCTAAGTCCAGCTCTCCATTGACTCTTATCTGGTGCCAATTTGCCTTGACTGTTAGTAGATTAGATTCTTGTGTATAGGTTACATGGAATAAACTTGTAGTGCTTTTGAACTCTATCCTGACTCTTGATTTCCTAAGCCTGACATTAGCTATTCAACTTACTCTGCTCATATAGACTGAATAAATGAAACAAATTTAAAAGAGAAGATCTGATAGTCATCATGGCTTCTTTGGATATAGGGACAAAATATTCTCCTTTCCTCAAAAAGATAAAATTTATCTTATAAATCACTATATATTTCTTTGCTTGAAAATCCATAGCATTGGTAGAATGATACAGCAAGATTCATGCAACTGCAGTCCCTTAAGATATGCTATGACATTTCTTCACAACTATCCACTTTCTTTTCTATATTTTACTTTCTTTTCAATGCTTATGAAGCGCAGCAGTACAAAAGGTTACAGATGTCAACTGATACTACTTTGTAATGCCAGATGTGGCTCTGTATTTGCCTAATCAGGATTTAGATAAAACAGAAGTTCCCAAACTTTCATATTTTTTTGATGACTACAATTTTTCTTCAAAGGGTAGAAGAACCATCATATCACTCTGGGGACTGTCTGCAAGCACATAGAATATGTCATTTCCCCCCTTACTATGAAAGAGAAACTGGTTTAACTTTATTACAACTGAAGTAGAAATAAGAAAAACAGTTGAAATAAGTTGTTGTAGACTGTGAATTATTTCACCCCAAAAATCAAGAAAACAAAAATAACTGTAAAAAAAATGACTTGATTTACTGAAACTCAACTTGTGACGTTTTCCTCTTAAGCAGGGTCAAATATCAGTTTTCAATCTTTTAATAATAATTTTAAAAGAGAAAAATATTAGAAACATTTTTCAGCAAAACAACATACACATCAATATAGTTCAATATTAAATAAACTTGGAAATTATTTTGGCAAAATGCAATGAATGTAATACCGATTTGGCTCTCTAATACTAGATACTGGGCCAATACTTTCATGGTGCTTTAAATACTGCAGTTTGTCTCAAAAATAGCCTATATTTTCCCTTGGTTAAGCACTATTTTTAATTAAGTTATCCAGCTGTGCACGCAGTTAGTAAGTGGTTCAGCAAACACTGAAAACTCAACACTTCCTATTCTTTTTCAAAGAGCCAAAATTAGATGTTCCTCAATCTAAACTCTGTAAATGAAAGGAGAGTAAAATGCACTGGGGATAAATTTTGAGGCCATACATGCACAGAATGAATAGGCCAGAATTCTAGCAACAATTAGTCTACTGTAAATTATTTTTAATTAAATTTATCAACCACCACATCTCAACAATTCTTGATGTTTTACAAAATTAAAACAAAACATACTTCAGAATCTAAACTACAAATAATTCACCTCCAAAGCCCACTGGAACAATTATATTTGGATATGGAAGGATATTGCAGATAGAATCAAGTTTCACCTCCAGAAGGAGTGAATTCCAAGAATCACCACTATCACTGAAAACTATTGCTTCCTGGCCTTAGCCCCACTCATTTCTTATGACAAGCATTCCAAACATGCAACCATGGCCCCAGATGGTAGTTCTGAAGATACCTAGGTGCCAAGTCATAAAGTCATAAAACCAGCATTGAATTGGACCAAGAAACCTAGTGAAAACCAATGCTGGGCCTGCAATATTTATATTCTACAAACCTGACAAAATCTGCCAGATAGCACACAGGTCACTGCAATTTGAAGCAAATGCAGTGTTTTGGGTTTTTTGTAGAAAAAAACTTTTTTTAATTAGCAATTAAAAAAAAACAAACACTATATACAATACATGAATACAACTTACGTTGTAGACAAAATCAATATATACAAATACAATATAAACATATAAACATATAAACCATATAAGACATATGCTTCTAATCAACTAAGACGGTGTGTTTTTTTCTTGACTGATTTTACTACTATTCATTTCTTATTTGGTAAACATTCTTAATTTAACTACTCCATTCATCAAATATATTTCTTTTAAATTCCTGGTTTTTTCTCTTTAATCCACTTATACCATTTATCCCAAGCTGTAATATATCTTGAGTCTTCCTTATTCCTAAGTTTTTGTGTGAGTAAGTCCATTTCAGCGCAGTCAAGTATTTTCTGAGTAATCAAATTATTTGTTGGCATTTGTTCGCCCTTCCAACATTGTGCCAACACAATTCAGTTTTTGAATAGTCTTCAAAGGCAGTCCCACTACATTGCAGCAGCCTGAATGAGTAGTGAGGGGGACATGAATCACTGCAGCAAGGTCATTCTACAAGTGTGGCTTAAACTGAAACTGGGCAAAAATCCTTCTGGCCATTCCCATCATCTGCCCATTGAGCAATAGTCATAAGTTTAGAACTGAAGAACTTCTTGGATGAAAAGCAAAATGTTTTCAAACGCAAAATCAAGAAAGTCCAGTTGCCTTTTAGAAAAAGCATTTTTGGGGAACCATGACCTGGATGATTGAGAATCTCCATAGACAGGAGTTTAGAAGAATTTCCTCTTGCAGATCTATTTCTTCAGAAGTAGTGCTTCCACCTCAGAAAGTACCATCAGAAAGGCAGAAAATCATAACGAGTATTTTAAATACCATAACATTGTATTTTGTTTGTCAGTGTACAGGTGAAACTCGAAAAATTAGAATATCGTGCAAAAGTTTATTTATTTCAGTAATGCAACTTAAAAGGTGAAACTAATATATGAGATAGACTCTACATGCAAAGCAAGATAGTTCAAGCCGTGATTTGTCATAATTGTGATGATTATGGCTTATAGCTCATGAAAACCCCAATTCCACAATCTCAGAAGATTAGAATATTGTGAAAAGGTGCAATATTCTAGGCTCAAAGTGTCCCACTCTAATCAGCTAATTAAGCCATAACACCTGCAAAGGGTTCCTGAGCCTTTAAATGGTCTCTCAGTCTGGTTCAGGAGGAATCACAATCATGGGAAAGACTGCTGACCTAACAGTTGTGCAGAAAACCATCATTGACACCCTCCATAAGGAGGAAGGCCTCAAAGGTAATTGCAAAAGAAGTTGGATGTTCCCAAAGTGCTGTATCAAAGCACATTAATAGAAAGTTATGTGGAAGGAAAAAGTGTGGAAGAAAAAGGTGCACAAGCAGCAGGGATGACCGCAGCCTGGAGAGGATTGTCAGGAAAAGCCATTCAAAGTGTTGGGGACTTTCACAAGGAGTGGACTGAGGCTGCAGTCAGTGCATCAAAGCCACCACACACAGATGGATCCTGGACATGGGCTTCACATTCGTATTCCTCTGTCCAAGCTGCTCCTGAACAACAAACAACATCAGAAGCGTCTTATCTGCTAAAGAAAAAACAGACCTGGTCTGTTGCTAAATGGTCCCAAGTCCTCTTTTCTGATGCGCAACTTTGCATCTCATTGGAAACAAGTTATGTGATTCCGGTGACGCTCGGTGTGGCGAGGTAGGGAGAAATACTTCTCCTTCTCCCACCTCGGGTTTTTCCACTCTAGAACAGCCGTTCGTGGCAGGGTGAGTCTAAATCGAACACCCTCGTGAGAAAAAGCTGGAGCTGGTTTGGGAAGTGCGATCCCAAACAGCGAAGAAAGAGTTCCCGAAGTTCAGAGTGGAAGAAGCCAGCGCTGTCAGAGCTGGCCCGAAGACGAGGCGCGCGCCATTAGCGGAAGCTGAAAGTGAAAGTTGCCGATCGGAAAAGAAATTAGAAGCTTGGTGAGAACTATAAAGACTGAAAAGACTTTGTGGGGGACTGTTTAAAGGATTGGGCGAAAGCGGAAAGAAGCGGCACAATCTTAGTGACTATCCCAAAAAAAATATATAAAAGCGGAAGACGAGTCTCGCACAGAGAACACCGAAAGCTAAACAAAAAGTGAAAGTCCTGCGCGAAAAGAGTGAGAATACCCGCGAAAGAGATCTCATCCAACTGGAGAATGAGGCTGAGGTTGGAAGATTGGAGAACGAAGCGGGTGGCAGCTGAGAGAGCTACTGGACAGCGGAACGATAGAGTCCCAGCGAGGTAGCCACCTGTGACAGAAGATTTAACGGAAAGAAACCAACCAGAAGGGGAACGTGTTGGGAAAGGAGAAAGAAAAGGAAAAGTGAGTTCTGTGAATCTGAAAACTGCTAAAGACGTTGTGGTGTGACAGGGCGTAAAGAAAAAGACGAAGCAAACTTTCACTTACTTTAGAAGTGAGCAACCCTGCGAATAACTAGCAAAACCGCAGAAAGGGAAAGTTACAAAACTAATTCAAATCAATTAACACTTGGAAACTTTTGTTGCTTAAACTTTCGTGCTTAAAAAAGGAAAACAGAACTTTTTTCGGCAAGGATCGGTTTAAATGTGCGAGGAAGATCAAGGAAGTTTCACCATTGTGACATTGCACTTTTGTTCTTTAGGCGACATTGACATTTGGACAATTGGATAACCAGTGAAGAATAGCAACCCAAAGATCGGAAAGTTTGACTCATTACTACACGTATACTACTGTGTTTAATTTTGTATTGCCATCATATACTTTAAACGATTTTATATTACTTAACATTATACTTATATATAGATATAGTTAGATTTATAGTATAATCTGGGAAAATCTTATAGGGTTGGTATACTACTATAGATTGTTAGAAGAGTTAAGAACTTTGAACTTTGTTGTTTACAAATCTAATCTTAATTCTTTAATTATATTACTAATTATCCTAAGATAATATTACTGATTTAAACTTCTTAGCATAAGAATATTGTGGACAGATAGGTAGTGATCTATATTAAGTATTTATTTTTATAGAACAATAAGAACTGATAGTTGCCTTTGTCTTTTACTTTTTTCTATACCTATAGAGATATATTATATACTAGATATCATTCTATTTTACTTGATTTGCCTGCAATATCTAGGTATCTCCCTTTTCTTTCTTTTTCCTTATATTTCTTCTTTCTTGGATCTCTCTGCTAGAAATGTAATGTGATTTTACTCTCTGTCCCCCCCTCCAAGATTATTAAGAGAAATATTGGAATTTAAAATCAACGAAAAAAAAAAAAAGATAATAATAATAAGGTTAGGTGCCTCTACCTTTTATTTTTGATTAGATTGGACTGTGTGAGAATATCGGAATAGAGGGACCTTTAGTAGATGATAATTGGAAATAAGGCGTGGGAAATATAAATAGAATTATCAAAGAGCAGCAAAAATTATAAAAGAAATGTCAACAGTAACTTCCACTATTACCAAAACAGAAAAAGGGAGTGACAACTGTACCTCCATCTACACCTCGGCGACTTCCTCCCAAAAAACTATAGAGGATGTTGGCACCGAGAAAGCTAATACTCCCAGACCCAAACATACAAATACATTACAGGCGTTGCAAAACATGATGCTAACGATGCAAGAATCAATGATGAATAATCATGTGGAGAGCAAGAAAAAGAGAGAGATGAGAGCAGAATTGAAAAGCGAATTGGGGGAGATGAAAAATGAATTAAAACTTTAGAGGGAAAATAGGACAGTTACAGGAGACAACAAAGACAAATGAGGAGAAAATTATAACGATCACGAAAAGAACAGATCAAACAGGGAAGAAGGTGGAAGCTATAGAACAGAAAATTAAAGATCAGCATGAAATAAGAGGACGAGCGTTGACATTTCTAGAATTGGACAGAGCCTCATATTACTTAAGGTTCAGAACATACAAGAGGAAAGAGGGGAAAACTTGACTCTGGTAATGGCAGAATTTTGGCAGCTATTCTGCAAAAAGACAGGGATCAGATGGTATTAGAGATCGATGAGGCTTATAGAGTTTATACATCCTATGCCAGAAGACATGGACTCCCAAGGGAGGTTCATGTCAGATTCCTAGAAAAAGGGTTAGAGAGATAATTTATAGAGTGACCAGGGATGAGGCGATAAACATAACGGTAGACAAGTTATAATATTAAAGCAGATCCCAAGGAGAGTGAGAGATCAAAGAAAAGGAATATAGATTCCTCACAAATCATCTAAATAAAAAACATTCTATTCAGATGGAACGACCCAGAAGGAATATTAGTAACATGGGAAGGTAGAAGAACTAGAATTGATAACTTAGCGAAGGCTCAAAGATTTTCTGAACAAACAGGAGGATTAGTGGAGGAATTGAGCAGCAGAGAAGAGTCGAGGAATGCAAGTCAGGAAGATCTAAGAGTCCATGGGAGAAGGAGGAGAAAGGAGGGAAGGAGGGGGACAGAGAACCAATGGCCCGTGAAGAAGAAGGAGAGAGGAGGTGGGAGTGAAGACCAGAAGTCAGACAATAGGCAAAACGTAATATTAGTGAGAAGAAGGAGATCAAATGGGAAGGGAATAAACTAATATCAATGAACATCAATGGACTAAATAGTCCAAACAAAGGAAAAAAATATTCGTCAGATTGGAAAGACAAAATGGATATAATATGTTTGCAAGAAGTCCACATAAAGAACAGGACAAAAGGTATCTTGAGAATAGAAAACTTGGAAAGCATTTATGGCTTTAGCAGTGGAAAAAAAAGAGAGTAGTACTATACACAAAAGAGGATTTGAATGCAAAATTGATATACAATGATACAGAGGGAAGAATATTAATGGTGGAAATAGAGATACATAATAAGAAAACCTTAGCTGTTGGAATCTATCGCCAAACAAAATCAAAAAGAATTTTACAAAAGTTATCGAGAAACTGTTGGAAATTGGCAATCCAAGGATTTGTCTGATGGGGGACTACAATGCAATATCTGATAATAGGCAAGATTATGAATCGAATGTAAACAATATCAAAGCGAAATATGTTACCAAAATTTTTTTTCGAAATGGTAGATGAATTTGGATTGGAAGATATATGGAGAAAAAGGAACCCAAAGTACACAGTATACTTTCCACTCCAGCCCGCACAAATCCTGGTCCAGAATAGATATGATTTGGATAAATAGTGAATTAAATAAAAAATTTTTGATACAAAAATTTTAACAAATATATGGGCTGACCATAACCCAATGTCCTTAATTTGGAAAGAAGGGAAGGAAAGAACGAAGATGGACACTAAATTCTCAGATCCTGAAAGAAGAAAAATATCTGCAAAAAATTAGAGAGGAATTAATAAGCTTTTACAATTTTAATAAAAAGAAGATACATCCTTACAAAACATGTGGGATACAATTAAAGCTTATACCAGGGGAATATCAATCGCATATCTATCAAATAGAAATAAGGAAAGATGGAAGAACAAGATGAATTAATAAAAGAAATCGCAAAATTAGAGAATAAACAAAAGAGAGGGCCAGATAGTGAGCAGACCAAAGACGCATTAACCAAAAAAAACATGAACTTAATATACTGGAGCAAGAGGAACTCCTCAGAAAATTACAATACACAAAACAAAATTACTTTGAATATGCAAATAAACCGGGGAGATGGCTAGCATACAAATTGAGGAAAGAGGAAAAGAAAAGACGATACAATATTTAGAGAATGAAAATGGAGATCTTGAGGTTGATCTGGAAAAAAGAAAAAATTACAAGAAAATATTTCGAGGAATTATATAAACAAGAAAAGGTAGAATTGTCTAAAATAAAAGAATATCTAGAGGAAGGAAATATACAGGAACTTACTGATGAAGAAAGAGATCTGTTAAATAAAGAGATAACAATAGATGAATTAAAGAAAGCAATTCAGAAGCAAAAAATAATAAAACACCAGGTCCAGATGGATATCCAAGTGAATATTATAAAAGATGGGAGATATATTAAATAATACTTTCTTAGAAGTATGTAATGAAGCATTGGTAAAGCCAAAATTCCCAATACTTGGAAGGAGGCATATATAACACTCATACCCAAAGAAGATACAAACAGTAATCAAATCAAAAATTATAGACCAATATCCTTTTAAATACTGACTATAAAATTTTCATGACAATTATGGCACAAAAGACTAAAAGGAATTATTAGTGGCAAAATTAGCACAGACCAAAATGGATTTTTGCCGAGAAGACAGATTAGACATAATATAAGAATAATAATAAATACATTAGAATATTATGAAAGCCACCCGAGCAATCAAATGGCCCTAATCTTTTAGATGCACAGAAGGCATTTGATAACTTGAATTGGGACTTTATGAAACAACAATTTAATAAAATGAAATTCGGACAAAATTTTGAAGGAATGATAAATGCAATATACGATACCCAAAAAGCAAATATATTAGTAAATGGCGAGACCACTAAAATGTGTAAATAGAAAAGGGGTCAGACAAGGTTGTCCACTATCACCACTGCTATGTATTACAGTTTTAGAAACACTATTAATTAAATTAGGGAAATGAAAATATAAAGGAGCGAAAATTAGAAATCAAGAATACAAAACGCAGGCATTTGCAGGCGATATGGCTTTCATAATAGAAGAACCTTTAGAGACAGGCCGATTTTAATGAAAGAAATAAATGATTTTGGGAATTAGCAGGCTTGAAGGTAAATAGGGGAAAAACCAAATTGCTAGTTAAAAATATGATAATCTCTAAACAAAAAGGCTTGAAGAGATTATGGGATTACAAATAGTAAATAAAATAAGATATCTAGGAATTTGGATAAGGGCAAGAACAATGATGCTGTGGGAGGATAATTATATAAAAATTTTAAAACAAATCAAAAAGGATCTAGAAAATTGGAATAAATTGCAAATATCCTTCCTTGGGAGGATTGCAACAATTAAAATGAATATTCTTCCCAAAGTTTTATTTCTTTTCCAGACTATTCCAATACTAACAAATAAGAAGTTTTTATGGAATTGAATAAGATGACAATGAAGTTCATTTGGATGGGAAAAAGGGCAAGGATAAAGAGAGAATATCTTCAAGACGATAGAAGTAGAGGAGGACTGGGACTGCCAGATTGGGAAATCTATTACAAAGCCGCGAGTCTGCTATGGGCAAAAGAATGGGTCAGATTAGAAAATAGGAGAATATTAACAATTGAGGGGCATGACCTACAAATAGGATGGCATGCACTTCTATGGAACCCGACGGATAAAAGACAAAACATACTACAAAACATATAATACTAATGCATTGATTAAAAATTGGGCGAGATAAGAAAGAAAAAATTATAAAATACCAAGGTGGTTTTCAGCAATGGAAGCAACCTTTAATCCAAATACAATGGATTTGAATAAAAACTTAAATATTACCAGATACTGGATACAGATGAAAAAAAACAAAAACAAAACAAGACTTGGAGATGGAAGGCATATCAATAGATAATTGGGTCTATTTACAAATCAAATCAAGATATAATAAAGACATAAAGGAATATGGGATAGAAACAAAAATACAAATCTGGACAAAATACTTTTGGGATTAGAGGAAAAGTTGATATCCAAATTATATAAATTATTGTTAGAACAGGAAAGAGTGGGACAATTAGTAAAAGGATCAATGGTAGCCTGGGCGAAATATAGGATACAAATTAGATTTAAATGATTGGGAAGATATTTGGGAAGAAAATTTAAAATATACAAAGTCAGTGGCGTACAAGGAAAACCAATATAAAATGATGTACAGGTGGCATTTGGCCCGCTAGACTGGCAAAAATATTCCCGGGCAAATCCAAACTGTTGGAAATGTCAGGACAAAATAGGAACCTATTACCATGTGTGGTGGACATGCTCTAAAATTAAAAAATATTGGACAGGAATTAAAAACTGGATTGAGGATGTGATGAATTGTGAGCTGGAGTGGAAACCAGAACTGTTTCTACTTGGAATGATAAAGAAAAAATTTCCTCCAAAAGACAAATACCTGATTGCACACCTGTTAACAGCGGCTCGAATTGTTTTAGCGCAAAAATGGAAAGAACCTAAAATTCCGCCTATACAAACTGTAATAAACAAAGTGTATGAATGTGTTGAAATGGAGAGACTAACTCTCAAATTAAATGGACAAGAAGATACAGATTATTACAAGATATGGGAAAAGTGGTATAATTGGATGGAACATAAAAATGAAGGAAATGGAAATGTTGGAAAATAGAGTGCTATTTGAAACATTAGAATATTAGAATTCATAGAAGCAGGAGATAGAGATGTAAGGTGATACAAGAACTCGAAAGAGGTGATAAAAGGAAACTTCACAATAGAGATTAAACCAAGCGAATATTATTAGAAGAAATATTTATGATTATACAAGACTGTAACTGCTCACGGAAAAACATTTCCGATCTGCAACTAATGTGTGATGTATTTTATTTATTGTACTGTATGTTGTACTGTTGGTGTGTCTTTTTATATTGTAAATAAACTTTTCTAATAAAAAGATTTAAAAAAAAAAAAGAAAGTTATGTGGAAGGAAAAAGTGTGGAAGAAAAAGGTGCACAAGCAGCAGGGATGACCGCAGCCTGGAGAGATTGTCAGGAAAAGGCCATTCAAAAGTGTTAGGGACTTTCACAAGGAGTGGACTGAGGCTGCAGTCAGTGCATCAAGAGCCACCACACACAGATGGATCCTGGACATGGGCTTCAAATGTCGTATTCCTCTTGTCAAGCCGCTCCTGAACAACAAACAACGTCAGAAGCGTCTTACCTGGGCTAAAGAAAAACAGACCTGGTCTGTTGCTCAGTGGTCCAAAGTCCTCTTTTTTGATGAGAGCAACTTTTGCATCTCATTTGGAAACCAAGGACCCAGAGTCTGGAGGAAGAATGGAGAGGCACACATTGCAAGATGCTTGAACTCCAGTGTGAAGTTTCCACAGTTTGTGTTGATTTGGGGAGCCATGTCATCTGCTGGTGTTGGTCCACTGTGCTTCATTAAGTCCAGGGTCAACGCAGCTGTCTACCAAGAGATTTTGGAGCACTTCATGCTTCCTTCCGCAGACGAGCTTTATGGGGATGCTGACTTCATTTTC
This sequence comes from Naja naja, assembly GCA_009733165.1. NCBI lineage: Eukaryota > Metazoa > Chordata > Lepidosauria > Squamata > Elapidae > Naja > Naja naja. The sequence continues at coordinate 282,453,012 of CM019148.1, forward strand.
CAGCAGGATTTGGCACCTGCCCACACTGCCAAAAGCACCAAAACCTGGTTCAATGACCGTGGGATTACTGTGCTTGATTGGCCAGCAAACTCACCTGACCTGAACCCCATGGAGAATCTATGGGGCATTGCCAAGAGAAAGATGAGAGACATAAGACCGAACAATGCAGAAGAGCTGAAGGCCGCTATTGAAGCATCCTGGTCTTCCATAACACCTCAGCAGTGCTACAGGCTGATAGCTTCCATGCCACGCCGCATTGAAGTAGTAATTGCTGCAAAAGGGGCCCAAACCAAGTACTGAGTACATATGCATGCTTATACTTTTCAGAGGTCCAATATTGGTCTATGTACAATCCTTGTTTTATTGATTGCATGTAATATTCTAATTTTCTGAGATTGTGGATTTGGGGTTTTCATGAGCTGTAAGCCATAATCATCACAATTATGACAAATCACGGCTTGAACTATCTTGCTTTGCATGTAATGAATCTATCTCATATATTAGTTTCACCTTTTAAGTTGCATTATGGAAATAAATGAACTTTTACACAATATTCTAATTTTTTGAGTTTCACCTGTACATAAGCACACAATTCCAGATTTAAAATAGAACAGAATATAGGTATGATTTCTCCTGCCTTACTCCAGAAGTTGTGGGTGCTCCAACACTGGAGGTTTTTAAGAAGAAGTTGTATAACTATTTGAAATGTTACAGAGTTTCCTGCTTGAGCAGGTGATTGGACTAGAAAGCCTGCAAGATCCCTTCCAACTCTTGTTATTCTGTGGCTCTTTTAAACGTACTTCTCTTAAACAGATATTCCCCTTAAACAGATGCAACTCTGATTTTTACAACTTGGTAGCCCACTGCTTCACTGAAACCTGGATAAACGATTGGATTAATGATAGCAGCTTGCATATTCCAGGATTTAAGATACAGAGGACAGATAGAATTGCAGGGACATCCAGTAAAAAGGAGGGGGTCTCTGCTTTTATTTTAACAGTGGAGGTTTAAAAATGTCACTACACTGAAGAATAACGAAGAATGTTCTTCCCGTGACAACTCAGAAAGCTCAGACTGCCCAAGCAGCTGCTGGTACAGTTCTACAGAGAAATTATTGAGCCTATCATTCGCACCTCTATAATTGTCTGGTTTGGCACAGGAACCAAACAAGATAGACAGATTTCAATGGATAGTTAGGCGTGCAGAAAAAGTAATTGCAGCCAGCTTGCCTTGTATTAAGGACCATATATTCCACGAGCCAGAAAGAAGGCTATGAAAATATCTACAGATCTCTCACATCCTGGACATAACCTGTTTCAACTTCTTCCCTCAAGACAACACTACAAAGCCATGGTGGCACAGTGGTTAGAATGCAGTATTGCAGGCTACTTCTGGTGACTGCCGGCTGCCTGCAATTTGGCAGTTCAAATCTTACCAGGCTCAAGGTTGACTCAGCTTTCTATCCTTCTGAGGTTGGTAAAATGAAGAGCCAGGTTGTTGGGGGCAATATGCTGATTCTGTAAACCGCTTAGAGAGGGATGTAAATTAGTGTGAAATGGTATATAAGTCTAAGTGCTATTGCTATAGGACATTGCACGCCAAAACAACTGGACACAAAGACAGTTTTTTCCCCCCGTGCCATCACTCTGTTAAACAACTAATTCCTACAACATTGTCTTAGGCCCTGGGATATCAAACCATGTGTTAGGGCTGTATTACCATTTTCCTTCTCCTATGTCCTATCCATCTTTCCTATTACCTATTCCTTTAGCCTCTTATTACTATCACTTTGTTGTTTGTACTTATGATTTATGCTGATTGTTTTTATTTAGTATCTTAGGACTATTACTGAGGGTGGTATCTTATGATTCATGATGGTTGTATTATGATTATGATCATGATGATTTATCATTTGTTGATTGTTGATTGAATGTACATTGAGAGCTTATGTACCAGAGACAAATTCCTTGTGTGTCCAAACACACTTGACCAATAAAGAATTATATTCTATTCTTGAAACTCCACATGAAAACTGGGTTTTACTTAAAGGTAAAAACATAACACAAAAACCAGCTGTGATAAACTGTTTCTATACTAGACACCAGAACCTCTGTTTTAAAGTAGTTCCCCACTACTTTCTTAAAACCTCATATCCAGATTAGATTGTTAGTTCTCCTCTTCCTGTAACATTTTTACATACATCAAAACTTGTGGCCACCATAAAGAACAACACTGGGTAGTATTCAAATCTTTCTGTCCATCAATATGGCATGTATCAATAGGATAGATCTGACTTCTTTCAAGTACCATGCTCAATCTGTCCCTGAAATTGGGGGTGGGGTGAAGGGTGTTGTAGATGATGAAAATGAAAGCTCTGCTATGACAGCAAAAATATATATTTATATCTATATCTAACTGTCTATCTGAGACAGACGTGTGTGTATGTATGTGTGTGTGTGTGTGTACATACATACATACATACACACACACACTTTCTACTTTTTACTACAATATTACCAGATTCTTGGTTAATTAAAATTCTTGAAGGACTGAATATGAATTATTTTAAAAAAGACAAAGCATTCCTGGAAATAGCATTTCATTTAAGATCCAATTATCCTGTTATAGTTTTTGCATTATCCATACCATGAAATTATTATCTTGGAGCTACTCTTAATGGAAACATCATTCATTTCAGCATATAAAGTTCTTGGTCATGCATAGCAGAATCTAGTTTTCTCCATAGCTGAACTGTTTATTTAATCAGACTAACCTGAGCCTCCTTTGACCAGATATTTGTCCCTTGCATAAATGACTGAATCCAGCATAGACTCAAAGAGGAGGAAATAGCCCTGCAAATTGAGAAAAAAAGAAAATAAACAAATAAGAGATAGAGTGGAATTATACACCAGTTTTAACAAGCTCTACAGTAGCATTTATAAACTTTGTCTTTGGAAATAAATATTCTGAAGAACAGTTCCGGAACTCTTTTATTCTCTACTATTAGTACTGTCATTTACACCATGGTATAGCAATTCCTTTCATTAAGCATTTCACAATTCTTGTACTATATCCTAGAGGAAGAGGCCACAGCTTTAACTTTAATTGATTGTTAGTATCAATATGTACAAAATATGTCTAATGAAATCTCTGAAGAGCATCTCTTTCTGTACATAAAGGGACATAATAAAATAATAAAATCTTCAGCTCTCAAATCCAGCATGGGTGAAGGTCAACCACAAACGTCATACAAGCCAAAAAGACAGTTCACACAGTTCCTGCCACAAAACCACCATAGAGACAGGAATGCTTAGGCTCAGGGGTGGCAGTAGCTAAATGTTCCCCCCGCTTAAACTATGTTTAATTGAGAAGAGTGCAGGCCCCTTACACGAAAAGGCTCCTACTAGAAATTATAGAGAAGCTCAAGAGAGTTTGCTGGTTTGGAGGTATGCATATAAACTGTAAAGAATAAGCCCAAGACCAAAGACTGACTATATATGGGATAAAAAGAATAGCTTTGTATTAAGAAGCATGGCTTCCTCATAGGCCATGTACATGCTCTAGTTTCCAGCCCATTCCCACTTCTTCAACATGGCTGCAAAAGAAGAAACTGTAAATTTGGCTTTTATTTTAGAACAACAGCAATTTAGCCTGCCGTCTGAAACTTAAGTTAATCTATGTATAAAATGAAATAGATTTACAAACTATACTTGAACTACAAATCAAAGTTTTTTAATCATAGTCTGCCTGGATTAAATTGGGTTAACGTACAAAGGAAATTAAAGTTTCTAAATTCCTCCTTAGCAATGTGTTGGAAAGCAAAGGGGGGGCTAGGACTGGGCTTCTCTCAAAAGGCTGAACACCAGGTCATAATTCTACATAACAGCCAGTTATTATATTCTCAGAGTTCAAACCAATTGTGCATAGCTTAGAAAGGTAGGTCTGAATCTCAATATATGGAAAAGGGTAGGAAATCTATTCTCTCTCTCTCTCTCTATATATATATATATAAAAAGAACACAGCGGCGAGAAAGTGGCAATTTTTCCATTGATAAGAAAACTCAACTTTATTTAGGACTGAGGGTTAAATAAGCAAGCTTAACATAGCAATTTTATTCTGGAGAAAATAGCAGCCAGAACAGCTTGATCCAGAAAATGCTTCTGATGGAAAGCTTTCATCAGTTTCCTACTGAACAGCTCTCTATCTCTCTAGCTGCTGTTTGCACAAACAACAACCCTAGGGACAAATGGCAAGCAGGTTTTTTATAGCAGGACATATGTATATTTGCATCCAACAGTACCTTTGTATCTCTACGGAGCATTTCTCTCTGCACAAGGAGACCCAAGATGTCTGCACTGCACTCCCTCCCCCCTCACATGTAAGTGAAGGCTGCTCTGAAAATCAAGGACTCCTCCACAAAAATGTGTCACATAGCATGGAAAGGTATAATGAAAATTGGATATTACACCCCTGGGAAGGACAAATGTTTTCTGCTAGGACAAAGCCATCACTGGAAGCAACCCATTATTGCACTAATACATCATTACCTTTCTCAGTCATGCTAAAAAAGCAGACCAATAAAATAACTGGTGTTTCTTAGATCTCACGGTTCTCTTCTGATATTTCTTAGGCTGATACTGCAGTTTTTACCTCAACCATCCAAGTTCTCTTACGCAATATCACGTCCTGTAATCTGCTAAGGGGTTGTCCGTCATATTGAGTCAAGTCATTCATCATCAGTCTCAAAATGTTTTGCTCTATGTGTGGTGCTAATTCTCTGCTGTAATTTAGAATGTAATTTCACAGGCTGCTGCCTCACCTGTAGGGGTGCCATCTGGAAAGCGAATTATACCTGACATTTTTGGGCTATGACGCTTGGAGACTATCCTGCTTCTACATGGACAAGGTGCAAATTTAAAAAATAATTTTAAAAAAGTTGCATTATTAATTCAAAATTAATTAAAGCAAAGTATTCTGTACTGCACAGATTTGTGAGCAGAATGCTAATGATTGAAAGTAGCAACCAAATGAAGACACACAAATGACTTGCTTTTTCTTAGAGGAACAAAGAAATGATATTTCATTATTGCATATTATAGAAGTGTTTCGATTATTAAAAGTATTTGTTAGTGCTTACAGCAAATAGAATAAGGATGTAAGGGCTTTGTGAGGTATACTTGCATAGCTGGATGACGGAAGCATATTTGTATATCAAGATTCAGAGAAACTATAGAAATAAACAATTAAAATAAGATATTGGCTGTTGAACAAAAATGCTCCTGCATTCAATTTTGTTTCTAGATAGCAAGCTTGCAATTTCAAGTTAGCTTCAAATAAAATAGTTATATGGATGTGCAACGGCACTTAAATGGTTTCTTTTTTAAGGCTTTAGGGCAAAACTGAATTTCTCCCCCCAAAAATAATTAAATAAAATAAAAGCCTTCCAAAAAACCTTATTATTCCAAGCTAGCTGATTCAAACCTTGGAAAAAGCTCTAGGCTTAGTTCAACTCATTTAAAATTATCTTTCATTCTGCTTTCAAAACATTTTTGGTATTATTATTATTGCATTTCATACTGCCTTATACCTTTTGATGCTATGCTACTGCTGATATCTAAGATAAGATAGGTAGGGTAAGGTAACCTTTACTGTCATTTTTAAGCCATGAAAAAAACTATTTAAAAACATTCTAAGACTATTAACTTTAGTTCTATGAACATTCATTTTCTGTCTATTTTCTAGCTTTACCGCACACGTGGGTTCCAATATCATTTCTTCAGGAGTTCTACTGATCCCAAGAAATGTCTTCCATGTCTTTCCATGTAACATTAGTTCTTCAAATTCCTGCATATTGTCTATCAGGACTGGGCAAACATCAGTCCTGGCCTACATCTGTCAACCTCCCTTCATTTGAAGTTTTTCCCCTCCAGCAATTTACCACCTACACTTGATAAAAAAACAAATGGCAAATGTGACCAGTTACTGCTGTTCATATATTCATTAGCTACAAAGCTTCAAAGTCACTGGGGCGCGGACAAATCACTGTTGTAGATTCTTTGCTCAACATTTGACTGAGGAACCACAGGGACACTGGAAACAGAACTACTATGCATTATCACTACCTACTGATAAGACCAAGATTGGATGAAGGCAGAAGGTAGCTAAAAAAAAACTTTTTCAAAGCCACTATATCAAGCCAAACCTAGTACAGCTCCTAGTCCGCTGCCAGTTCTACATCGTCCTGATAATTGGTTAGTGAACAGCTAAATCACACAGATAGTTTCTCTGTAACAGCTAGGCCACTTAGAGAGGGCTCTAGAGCATTATGAAGCAGTATACAAGTCTAAGTGCTACTGCTTTGCCAAATGCTCTGGATAAAAAGCAGCAGAGGATACTGCTGGTCAGCACTTTGTCTGTTTATTTAGATCTATACATATATGTGCATGTACCTACACATGTGTGTCCATGTGTGTCTATATATACACCCAGCATTGACTGCAAGGAAGTGATCCTTATTCATTACAAGAAAAATTCTGCCCATGAATTTAACATGGCCTGTCCTTTGCACTAATTCCTTCTTGTAGCGACATCTAAATCATCAAGGTGTGAAGAAAAATATGCTCAGGTGCTTCTCCCAAGGGTATGTGCTGAGTGAATTGTCTCACTTTACAAATAAAAAGAATATTTGGAAAACCTAGCAGCAGCATGCTGCACAGCTGATTTCATTTCACAGCTTACTATTTGTAAAATTACTCTTAATTAGTGTTAAACGTAATTTCCTCTTAAAATTCTATACCTCACAGGAACAGAAGTACAATTCTGTCTGGATTGAAGTCTGCTCATGTGATATATCAATATCAATATTGTCTTACTAGTTTTGTTCAGCCCTTTTTGCAGTGTCATTGTATCTTGGAGCAATCATTGAAGTATTCAGGTACTTTGAGGTTTTAAAGAAGAGACTGGTCTGGAATGGTGTAGGGTCTCCTGCTTCAGCAGGACCTCCAAGGTTCCTTCAAATTCTGTCATTCTGGATTCTATCTACATACAAGTAAATTCACATATGTGCTTCATGCTTTCTTTTAAATGCTACTTAATGGCTATGACAAATTATGGGGGAATATTAGTCTAAAATATTTCAAATAGATTTTATTGTGTCAACACTGGTACAAATTCAAGGTGTTAGTGATAACATACAAAGTCCTACATGGTTTGGGTCCGGGCTACTTGCGGGAGCATCTCCTGCCAGTGTCGACTTCCAATCGCCCTGTGTGCTCCCACAGGCAGGGCCTCTTGGGGTGACAATGTCGGCTGGCGGTGCCCAGAGGTAGGGCCTTCTCTGTGGGAGCACCCACCCTGTGGAACCAACTCCCCTTGGAGCTCCAGTTGGCCCCTGACCTTCATTCCTTTTGCCACGACCTAAAGACCTGGTTGTTTTAACAGTCCGGCCTGGCTGAAGCGTAAGGGGTGGGATTTTATTGACATTTTAAATTTAATGGGGTTTTTAGGTATTATTGGGCTTAGTTTACTTTGGTTTTAATGTATTTTAATAATTGTATTTCTATTTTTTATTGTAAGCCACCCTGAGTCCCTAGGGAGAGAGGGCGGCATATAAATCCAATAAAAGTAAAGTAAATTATTTCATGTCATTTTAGAACAAGAACACAATAGTTACAATAATTAAAAAAACATAACCATTTGCCATATAATATTTTGGCACATTTGAAATTATGGCTCCATATTTACGCAAAGCATATTTCTATTCTTACCATCCATTCAGATATGATAACATCAACTTTTTCAACAGGTATATCAACTTCTTCAATTCTTCCTTTGATCAAATAAATACTATCTTCAAGTCCATTGAGCCTGCAAGGCAAAGGGACAGGGAAGGGCATGTCATATGTTTTCTAATTACATTTTACCTGAAAGCACTCCAACATTACTATTAATAAGTATTTATAACAGACAAATGTTCCACAAATGTTTTTTGCACAGTCTGTACTCATGAATTGCAAATCACACATGCATAGGAATCCCCTGTATAATTTTAGATGAGATACTACGGAACACAGTACTGAAGAACCAAGAATGTTTTGCTTATAAGACATTAAGAGAATGGATGTTTTGGAGTGACCTATGGGAAACTACAAACAGATCCTCCCCTATCTGTTACTAACACAAATTAGCAGGATTTTGGGGATTCAGTAGAAAAACAGCCACTTCATTTTCAAATATTTGCTTGGGATCATGTGCCTCTGGTTTTCTCCTAAGGAAAAATGGTATTAACCAGCAACGGGAGAATACTTCCTAGAGAATTTTTGGCATTTCTTCCAGATAGCTGCAGTGTTTTTAGCCTTCTGCATCTCAAGGATGCTTTTCAATAGTTTAGGAAATTAACTACTGCTTCCATAAGCATTTTAACAGTATTAGAAAATTGTTGACTGAGATGTGCAATCATTTATTAATATAACACAGCTTATTCTTCTCCAAGACATAATACACATTTTATTTTATACATCCCATCAATTAGAAGCTACCCAAAATCAACATATGATTTTGCAATGCACTCTATGTTGCAAATCAATTGGTCTGCTGTTACAATTATGTTAAATGAATTACAGTTTAATTCAAGTTTTAATTATAAGATCAGAGACAAATATAAGTTTGCTTTGGTGGCTGAGGGAAAACTTGGGAGAAAAAATCTAGTAGTCAAATGTGCTTTAACCAAATACTCACAATTTTTGAACCTAGTGGAATATACTTAAGTGTTCTGCAAACTTTTTTAAATAAAAGAATTATATTCAGATACTACTTCCACAAAATGATTTTTTAAACTGTTGATAAGTGGAAGTTTTAACCAGTTCTTTCCATACATGACATAACTTAAGTTATAGTAAAGTAACTGATGTTTCTGTGTTTGTGAAAATAATCATGCTAGTTAACTGCAGTATTTTAGCTGAAGCATGATGGTATAATACCAATTTCTTTTATGGATATCCTATTGTTTCATATTTTAAATGAAAATATGTGCAAGGAAACTCAAGATTAAGTTCCTCAAGATTAATAGCACTTACTTTCTATGAAGCGCAACTTATCAATCTTTCTTTTCTATGCCATTGTCGTGACAGCTAATACCAGACAGGACAGTATAATTATTCACACCACTGCAATTTATTTTTCTATCACAATGATTAGCTAAATTCTTTCTCAAACATTTATTATACTACAATCACCTTACATCTGATGTGCAACAGAAGCCAGTAACCTCATTACAATTTTAGCATTTTAGTCAATAAACACCATAGAAAAGCGACCTATGGGTGAAAAGCTTCATGAACTCAGTTGTGCCATAACAAATATAAAATATTAGTCAAATTCAGATGCTTTGGCAATATTTACACTGAAAATAATTACTGGCATCCAATCAAGATGCCAGTATGTTATCTTTGAAATTAATACCTCATTTTCTCATTTAATTCTGGGCATTAGGTCTATCTTTAATATCCCCAAACACCAATTGAAACAAAACAAGTGAAATCCAAATGGATTCCATACTTGAAGAGGTTCTTACCAGCTGTTCCATTGAGCACCTAGTTGCTTGCAGAGGTGACCTGGCCATATGATGAAATTGCTCCTGAATGGCGTGTGTGTATGTGTGTGTCTTTCTATAAACACACACACACATCACCTTGAGATGTGCCTTTTGTTTACTGAGAAACTCCAGGAGATAAAGCAATATATCCTGATTGAAGCACTAGTGAAGGACGACAATAAACTAAGTTGGCCAAGCATGGAGAATCAAACTCAAATTCAAGCCTTCATTGTGGCAAAAAGACAGGAGAAGCACACACTTTTTTTCTTCTCTCAATGCACTGACAGGCAGTGACATTATTTAGGGTAGTCCTTTGGGAAGAGGGTTTTACATAGACTCCTATCTGGTTGATGCAATGAATGGGCTGCTTCGTGTGGATAAAGTCACTCAGATTCACCTGTCTCGATTCTTCATATGCAGAGTTCAATGTGGTGATTGGGACAGAGTTTTGTCATTTTAGTTGGGATTCATCATGGCTACTGGAGTGTAAAGAAGTGATAGGGTGCTCTCTAACATGTCCTCAGTCACTTACAGTTTGGATCTATGTTCCCCTCCCAGCTCTTTCGAAAAGCAGGAGAGGGGGCAACAGTCAACTCCAGAAGATCAGTGCTTCATTTTTGGAGGACATACTACAGGTGAAACTCGAAAAATTAGAATATCATGCAAAAGTTCATTTATTTCAGTAATGCAACTTAAAAGGTGAAACTAATATATTAGATACTCATTACATGCAAAGCAAGATAGTTCAAGCCGTGATTTGTCATAATTGTGATGATTATGGCTTACAGCTCATAAAACCCCAAATCCACAATCTCAGAAAATTAGAATATTGTGAAAAGGTGCAATATTCTAGGCTCAAAGTGTCCCACTCTAATCAGCTAATTAAGCCATAACATCTGCAAAGGGTTCCTGAGCCTTTAAATGGTCTCTCAGTCTGGTTCAGTAGGAATCACAATCATGGGAAAGACTGCAGACCTGACAGTTGTGCAGAAAACCATCACTGACACTCTCCATAAGGAGGGAAAGCCTCAAAAGGTAATTGCAAAAGAAGTTGGATGTTCCCAAAGTGCTGTATCAAAGCACATTAATAGAAAGTTATGTGGAAGGAAAAAGTGTGGAAGAAAAAGGTGCACAAGCAGCAGGGATGACCGCAGCCTGGAGAGGATTGTCAGGAAAAAGCCATTCAAAAGTATTGGGGACTTTCACAAGGAGTGGACTGAGGCTGCAGTCAGTGCATCAAGAGCCACCACACACAGATGGATCCTGGACATGGGCTTCACATGTCGTATTCCTCTTGTCAAGCTGCTCCTGAACAACAAACAACATCAGAAGCGTCTTATCTGGGCTAAAGAAAAACAGACCTGGTCTGTTGCTAAATGGTCCAAAGTCCTCTTTTCTGATGCGAGCAACTTTTGCATCTCATTTGGAAACCAAGGACCCAGAGTCTGGAGGAAGAATGGAGAGGCACACACTGCAAGATGCTTGAAGTCCAGTGTGAAGTTTCCAGTTTGTGTTGATTTGGGGAGCCATGTCATCTGCTGGTGTTGGTCCACTGTGCTTCATTAAGTCCAGGGTCAACGCAGCCATCCACCAGGAGATTTTGGAGCACTTCATGCTTCCTTCTGCAAACGAGCTTTATGGGGATGCTGACTTCATTTTCCAGCAGGACTTGGCACCTGCCCACACTGCCAAAAGCACCAAAACCTGGTTCAATGACCGTGGGATTACTGTGCTTGATTGGCCAGCAAACTCGCCTGACCTGGACCCCATAGAGAATCTATGGGGCATTGCCAAGAGAAAGATGAGAGACATAAGACCGAACAATGCAGAAGAGCTGAAGGCCGCTACTGAAGCATCCTGGTCTTCCATAACACCTCAGCAGTGCCACAGGCTGATAGCTTCCATGCCACGCCGCATTGAGGCAGTAATTGCTGCAAAAGGGGCCCAGACCAAGTACTGAGTACATATGCATGCTTATACTTTTCAGAGGTCCGATATTGTTCTATGTACAATTCTTGTTTTATTGATTGCATGTAATATTCTAATTTTCTGTGACTGTGGATTTGGGGTTTTCATGAGTCATAATCATCACAATTATGACAAATCACGGCTTGAACTATCTTGTTTTGCATGTAATGAGTCTATCTCATGTATTAGTTTCACCTTTTAAGTTGCATTACTGAAATAAATGAACTTTTGCACGATATTCTAATTTTTTGAGTTTCACCTGTATATCTGCAACTCTGAAAGAAGATGCAGTTTGCCCTGCAGCTTAAGTTTCTTCCTAACATTTTCTTCCTCTCTTGGGCTCAATTAATATTTGGTCAATTACTATATTCCTTCTCCAAGGTTATCTAGTTCCCGCTTCTTCCTCAATAAGCCATTTTAAGCCATTTTAAATAACTATTATCTTGTTCCTAACCTTCCTTTTCTTAGGAAGGTTACTGAGACTGGAGTCTAGAGCACTCTAGAGAGAGATTATTTAGACTTGTTTCAAAGTGGGACAGCACTGGACCCTCTTGTGGTTGACCTCTGTTGGAACCTGGATCGCGGTAGCATACCCCTTCTCTTTTAGAGCTCTCATCGGTCTTGATACAATTGATCATTATGTTCTTCTAGACTGCTTCTGGCTTTGCTTTTTGCTTTGGCAAAATGGGGGCACTAATTTGCCATCTCTACCTCATCAGGCAGTTCTAATTTATGCAGCTGGAGATGTCAGTCAAATGTTCACTCCCTTTAAATTATTACAATGTACTATACTGGTACCTCAAGAATGAAGGTGAATATATATTTGTTCCAAGATAATGTTGCAGGATCCAATCTGCCTCTGAAGATCATACTTCCAACTAATCCAGAATGTAGTGACCCTGTTGTCTTTCACCAAAAGTTATGTGCATTTTTACCAGCTTCCTATCAGATTTTCGGTGCAATTTAAACTCCTATTAACTCATTTAATCTCATGATAGCCTATAAACTCCTATCCTTCCATCACCAGTATGTGAGTTGGCAATGAGTTAGCTGGAAGACTTTTTCAAACCAGAATCAACATGTGCATCTTGAGAGAAACTGTTTGTGAACCTTCAATGTCATAAAGTATGAAGGGAGAGCACTTACGTTTTCAGTAAAATTCCCTAGGGAAATTATACTGGCTACTACTCTTTAGATACTATGGAAATTTTGGAAATTGAAGTATTTGGGGGCCCTGTGTGAAATGACAGGATGCTTAATTTGATTTTTGATTAATACATAATAATTATTAAAAATTGGTTTTGATAGTTGTTTTAGACTTTTCAAGAATGTATTTTAAATACCCATTTTGCTCTTATAACAGCTGAGAGTCTAGTGTGATAGTTTGAAAATTAATAACATTTGTTAAACATAAAATAAATCAAAACTACAGATGCAGCCAAATGCATTGATACCCCTCCACTTTTTTTCTGAGAAATAAGTTGAAACTGATGCAAGTAAGCGGCATCCACCATTCTTCATTCCATACTCCATACAGCAGACATTTTGCTTTTGATATATGACTTAACATATTCTTGCAAATAATAAATCAAATGATTTCCTATCTTTAAATTCATAGTGACAGCAGTGGGCAAGTACTGCTTTCAAAAAAGAAATAAACCAACCTTTCAAAGTAAGTGAGTACTTCTGTTCCCCATTGCTAGCAAATAAAATGATGCATTATAGGAGGATTATTCCCCGAACATTTATAACACTGACTTTTTTTGAACAGCATAGTTATAATTTTAGCCAGCAGAAAATAAAAGAGTAAAACATGGCTTACTTACAGGTCACACATCTCTATTAGAACCCCAGGAATATCTGGCTTCCATTTAGTTCCTAGTATTGGAACAAAAATAAGTCTGATGCAACTGAAGTCGCTTCTAAGCCCCTTCATTTTCTCTTTAAGGTTATCATTTATATGATTTTAATGAACTCAAATCTGTGAAGGGTGCGTACCTAATGATGTCCATGGCTTGATAAATGATTTCAGATTGATCCACTCCTATCACCTTTTTTGCACCTGCTTTGGCAGCAAACATAGAAAGGATTCCAGTGCCACAACCAACATCTAGGACAATCTAATGAAATGCAAAGAAAAAAAACACCAACTTATTGCAATCAGATAATGGCTACAAAATAATGATGAAGACAATGAATGAGGTTATTAAACAGTATCTGTAGCCAAAAATCTAGTCATGAACACTCAGTGTTAATGAGAAGTGAGTTCTAAAATATAACATTTTAAAAATTCTGAATTCCTTAAAAGATATACTGAAAGTCTTCAGTGTTTAGAGTCTTGATTAAAAACCATTTAATGTCTTGCTGTTATAAGCAGATGTCTCCTCAGCCCATAAAAAACACCCATCTTCAGATGCAGAACAAAAACATTTGCACTTCTGAACTCACGTTGCAATTCTGAGATATTCACAACAACCAGCAGTACCAGGACATCTGGCAGCCTTCAACAAAATTGCTTGCCAATAGACCAGAGGCAAGAAACATTTAGAATCACAATACTGGAACAGGCCATCTAAGCCATCAAGTCCAACTTCCTGCTCAGCACAGGAATCCAAATTAAAGAATCCCAGGAAAACGGCTGTGTAGCCTCTCTTTGAATACATCCAATGAAGCGTTATCTACATTCTCCACAAAAAAAAAAAAGTGGGGAGGGGAGAAACTGCATTAGCTGTATTGTTCAAGGATTGGTACCTGAAATAAAACATGCATTTTGAATGTTTTGGTTCAAATATCAAATAAAGCGATGCTGTTTTGTTTGGAACATGGACCAAAATAATGATATTTTGAGCCGAAGTGGGAACAAAAGACCAGGAAAAAGAAATGAGCATTAATGAGTTGAGAAGAGAAAGAGAAATAAATGAAGGTGGGAAGATCAGGTGGTGGGTTGGCCAGTAGGATATGCTGGTTGGCCAGGAGCCTATTTCTGACATCACAAAACACACATAGAATTCTGGCTTCATGATAATAACATGCATGCTATGCTCCACCCTAGTCTCATCTGGCTTCCTCTGTATTAATGGCAGTGAAATCAGGCAATAAAAAGTCAGAAAACAAAAACTTAACTGTAGCATCATTCATGGTTTGTCATTCTTCTAATAAGCTAGAATCTGAAGGAGGCTTTATTTTATTCTTAGTTCATAATCCAAAATAAAACTAGAGGTTTGCAATAACTTTTAAGCTGAGGAAATGAAGAGAGTTGTCTGCAAGGAAGAAAGGCAACTGTGAAATGGATTTGTTTGGGAAGATATAAACTCTTGTGGGCATAAGGGTCTGCCTCTGAAGGGCTGCGGGAACAGAGATCACATTTGCCCTCCTTTTCTGCAGCCTGCTGGAGGAGTTCCCCTCCCCTCAGCAAACAGCCCTTTTCTTTTGGGGAAGGGATATCAGCTACATGAAAACCCTAACTCTTTGCTCTCAAAGGAAAAGAAGGGAATGTCAGCTGTCTGGCAAACTTCCCTGCTGGCTCTTCAGTTGACTTTTGGGGAAGCTGGCAGAGAAGACTGCAAATGGCAAACATATCTAATACTACTTCCTCCTATTTTCCCCACAACAGCAACTATGTGAGGTGAGAGAGTATGACTGGGCCAAGGTCAGCCAGCTACCTTTAATGGCTAAGGTGGGAGTTGAACCCACAGCCTCCTGCTTTCTACTCTAGTGTTTTAACCAATGGACCAAACTGGTATCAAAAGCTGCTGAAAGAGCTAGCAGAATTTTTAAGCCCTGTCAAAAGTCAACAAGAGTGACCAATGCACTTTCTGTCATTCCCAGGGATGAAAGGAATCCAGATAACGTTTCTTCAGTTCTGTGGCTTGTTTTGTTTTGCAGCTAATGACCTGCCATCTCCATAAATTTTCCCCAAATGGCAGGTTAAAGACTGGACAACAATTATTCAATTCAGCTGGTTCATAGTAACCCCTTTAAGGAGGGGCGATCAAATGTGGATTTATAGGCATCTGTTACTTATAAATTGGGTTGACAAAATCAGAAATGAGGAGGTGATAAGCTGCCTGGGAAAGCCAAGGAAAATCATGAAAACCATAAAAAGGCAAAAATTAGAATATTTTGGACCTGAGATGCGACACACAGAAAAATACAGCATACTTCACTTAATCCTCCAAGGAAAGATTGAAGGCAAACGAGGTCCAGGCAGAAGAAGAACATCATGGCTTCAAAATCTAAGGGACTGGCTTGGACAAAACTCAACAGCACTTTTCCGTGTGGCTGCTGATAAAAACAGGATCACCAATATGATTGCCAACGTCCGATGACAGATATGGCACAACAAGAAGAAGAATCAAATGCCTTCTTCAGAGACACTGATATCTCCCCTTCCTGCAGGAAGCATTTACAAAATCCTACATCCATTTTCCTGAACTTTCTCTAGCAACCAGGTGGGATGGGGATCAAACCCACAAGTGCAAAGCTCCTTTTCTTAATGAGCAAATTTAGCACGGAAAGAGAGCAATTAAAAAACAAAATACCCCCTTTTACGAAATGAGTAGAAATGGATAAAATACTGTGAACCCAAAAGACAAAATAGGACACATGCTTGAAAAGGATAGTATTAATATCAACTGAAAGGTAACTGAAGGTAACTGAAAAGCAAATCTCCTATACATTAGTCACAACGATATCTAAAGCTTAAGCTTCTCTGACTGGAGTTCCAAATACTTATCAGAAGGAATTAAAACAATGATCTTCCATCATAGCAACATGGAATGGAAGCAGACCTCTGCCTTTTTCTTTTCTTTTTTCTTTTTGGCAAAGCTGGATCTCAGTCTATTCATTATCTTAAAAAATGCCAACTATAAAGAAAATGTCACCACAATTATATTTTTTCTTATTTATATAGATTGACTATAATTATATGCCAGTCAGCAGAACCATAGAGGAAATGCATCTCTTTCCTTGCAAATAATACTTTAAATGTTGGCATGGCAGTAAAAATTGTCCATTTCTTGAAATAAATTAAAAGATTTTCGCTTTAAAATGAACTCATTCTGCACGTTAATGAGGTGTTTTTAAAATGTCCTGCTGTGTTTTATTAAGTACTTATTTAGACTTAAGATTTTTAACTTTTTTTAATACATAGAAATTTCAGATAATTCTCTAGCCATATAAGCTATAAACAAGTGTTTTCTTCATCTTTATATGTTAATGATCATGATGGTAATGATCTGCAACTCTAATGGATGTCACTGAGTATGTCACTGAGCAGGGGAAGTTGCATGCAGACAAATAAAAATTCTACAACTTCACTGAATAACTATGATTGAGGCACTGAGCACTTGATGAATCTCTACAAATGCCTCTACAATCTGCATTTGGGTTATCTGTTGTAGTAGTTGTGTTAACCTTTGTACGCCAACCCAAAGTAACCATTGTGAGATGAGCTGCCACATAAATCATTTAAATATATCGATTTCCTCAGATTCTACCTACTATAATTAAGTACGCAAAAATTCAGCAGATTCACAGGAGTGTGAAAGGCATGTTTAGATTTTATGTTAAGATGTGAACATAGTAAAATATGAACAATTCAAAGGACTACTGAGGCTATTTTAATAAATCTATCCAATTTCCAGGCTAACAAGGCAGAGCTCTGCAGGAATAAGCATACAAGCTCCAAGACAAAAATAAAAACCATTTCTAGTATCATAGAAGTGGCACACATAAGATCAGGGTTAATAACAGACAGGAAGCAGCAGGTGAAACTAGGCAGAATCACATCTGATACCTGTACAATTAGCACAGGATCCCCACAAGGCTGTGTGCTTTCTCCACTTCTCTTCTTCCTATATACCAATGACTGCATCTCAAAAGATCCATCTGTTAAAATGCTGAAGTTTGCTGATGACACAACAGTGATTGGTCTCATTCGAGACAACGACGAATCCGCATACAGACAGGAGGCTATACAACTTGCCTCATGGTGTAACCGGAACAATCTGGAACTGAACACTCAAAACAGTAGAAATGATGGTAGACTTTAGAAGAAACCCTCCCATACTACTACCTCTTACAATACTAGACAACACAGTATCAACAGTAGAGACCTTCAAATTTCTAGGTTCTATATCACATGACCTAAAATGGACACCTAACATCAAAAACGTCATCAAAAAAGCACAACAAAGAATGTTCTTTCTGCGCCAACTCAGAAAGCTCAAACTGCCCAAAGAGCTGCTGATACAGTTCTACAGGGGAATTATTGAGTCTATCATCTGCACCTCTATAACTGTCTGGTTTGGTTCTGCAACCCAACAGGACAGACACAGACTTCAGAGGATAATTAGGACTGCAGAAAAAAACATTACTACCAACCTGCCTTCAATTGAGGACCTGTATACTGCATGAGTCAAAAAGAGGGCTGTGAAAATATTTACAGACCCCTCACATCCCGGACATAAACTGTTTCAACACCTTCCCTCAAAACGATGCTATAGAGCACTGCACACCAGAACAACTAGACACAAGTACAGTTTTTTCCCCAAAAGCCATCACTCTGCTAAACAAATAATTCCCTCAACACTGTTCAACTATTACAAAGTCTGCACTACTATTACTGTTAATCTTCTCATCACTCCTTATCACCCATCCCCTCCCACTTGTGACTGTATGACTGTAACTTTGTCGCTTGTATCCTTACAACTTATATTGACTGTTTCCTAGTATGATTTGATTGCTTATTGCACCCTATGACTATCATTAAGTGTTGTACCTTAGGATTCTTGATGAATGTATCTTTTCTTTTATGTATACTGAAAGCATTTGCATCAAGACAAATTCCTTGTGTGTCCAACCACACTTGGCCAATAAAGAATTCTATTCTATTCTATTCTATATTCCTCTTTGCTCAACAGAAGGAGTCTAGATTATATACTTAGCATAATTAAATTAAAGAAAAGTTCCCAGAGTATCCTTTGTTACCAGTTTTAAAAAATAAAACACACATTTTAACTGCAATTTCCAAGGTACAATTCCTTCCAGAAAATAAAATAAATAATGTATAGAAGAAGATATATCCCAAAGGTGTTTTTTTTCAGGAAGTAATTGGACTTTATTTTTTTTAAGACATTTCACTTCTTATCCATGAAACTGGATGTTGGGGAATGGAAGGATTTATATTCTTTGCAGACAGCTTGGTCATTTGCATTCTTTTTAGAGAGTCATTGAGGTCACTTGGAGGTTTATCTATGTCCTCAGGGTCACTTGAGTGGTGCAAATGACAGCTGTCTGCAGGGAATATAAATCCTTCCATTCCCCACCATCCAGTCAGAGCTGAAGAAGCTTCTTGGATGAGAAGCGAAATGTCTTCAGAGAAAAGAAAATCTACTTGTCTCCTGGAAAAGCACCTTTGGGACAACCATGACTTGGATGACTGAGAACATCCATAGACATTTAGCTATGCACTTTGGATTGGAAGAAGATATTCTTTCCCTGAAGGTAATTTCTAAGTGTGCATTTCTGATCAAGAGCCAATCAGTGTGAGAAAAGGATCCTTTCAGAGGCAAAGGATGATATGTAAGGTCTGAATATGCAATGGCATATACAGTCTGGATCTTCCTTTCCTATTGTCTACTCTTATTCCATAATTTACAGAATAACAGTGTTGGAAGGGACCTTGAAGGTCTTTTAGTTCAATTCCCCTGCCCAAGCAGAATGCCCTATACCCGTGATGGCAAACCTTTTCTATGTTGCGTGCCAAAAGTGCGCTCATGTGCGCACTCGCGTGCCTGCACCCATAATACAATGCATGCACGACTCCCCCGCCCCGAGCATGTGCACGACCCCCCACACTGCACGCCTCTGCACATGCGCATGCATGCCACATGCCTCTGCACATGCACGCAGGTCTCCCACATGTGTATTTCCCCCCACGCATGCGCGGCAGATACCTGACAATCAGCTGGCTGGCGGAGGGTGCAATGGGGCTCTTTCAGGCAACCTCTCGCATGTTGGCAGAAGTGGCTCTGCATGCCACTTCCAGCACACGTGCCATAGGTTCGCCATCACGGCCCTATACCATTCCAGACAAGTGGCTGACCAATCTCTTAAAAGCCTCCAGTTGGAGCACGCACAGCTACTGAAGGTAGGCCGTACCACTATTAACTGTTCTTAACTGTCAGGAAATTTCTCCTTAATTCTTCACACAGAAGCCAGATTTAATCCCATACAAAGGCAGTACTTGCTAATGTTTTTTATAAACTTATTATTTATATGGGTTTCACCCAAACAAAACACTGGGTTCTGAACTCTTTCCAGAAGCCAGTATCTCAGGGGACTTCATGAAACTTTTTATCAAACAACACACAGGTTAGAAATTCACTTGTGGTAGATTTTAGAATGGTAAATGTTCACACACTTATTTTAGATACCACTTAAGAAGAGCAAACAAGAAAAAACTCAACAAAACCTTGTCATTAAAATTAATGAATACTCACGACAGCACACTGAACAATGACAATGCTGATCAGCATTTCTCTTATCAGTATTCTGCACCCTCCTGCAACTGAATAATGCTCTCCATGTAATAGGACTTTAGTACATTCAATCAAAGCCTTGTCAAAAAGATTCAGTATCCCAATTGTAGAAGGAATCCAATCCGGGAGACTTTTATTACCTTACCGCATCACATGCTGCAAATACATTAACAGCTTTAAAGCAGCTCACTTACCTTATCTCTAAAGATGTGTGGGTTCAGATATATGAAGTCACGATAACTTTCAGTACGCACTTTATCCTATTAAAAAAAAGCATTCTGAGCACTGACTGCTATTCATTGTCCAATGATAGTTATATCAAAAGTTCATCACTTAGCAGTTATTCCTTAACCCATCTAACAAAAGCAGTATTTTAAGTACAAACAGGCATTGGAATGTGAAAAAATACTATTTTATTGAGAAAGTATTACGGAATTTCTAAGGGTTTTTTAGACAGCAGCAACAAAATGATCAGACCTGAGTTAAATGTGGAAATGTTAAACATACTATAATTATTTATCCTTTCTGTTTGTAAGGAAATAACACATGTATCTTCTTTTTCATTGACATTCTCTAATTTTTCAAGCAATGTAATACAATGTTGTAAAATTAATAAAATATTAGTCTTAATTTGATATTCAGGATGCACACCTACCCATTTATTTCTTAGTTAACTTTTGCTGAGGCGAACATATATAAAGCTAAAAAGGTACAAAACTAAGTAACTCATAGAAGCTGTGAACGGCACTTTACAGTATGCAAAGTACTGGTCATTTTCCAGTTTGCACACTTGAACAAGGATAATACCCTGTGTTGGAGCTGATTCTGTAACCTGTTTAGCAGCTAACATCATTCCCTTTAATAAATGTGGGCAGATAGACAAACTACCAGAAAACCATATGCTTTACTATCTGTGTAAATGGCTGGAGAACCAATCAGCAAATGAAAGGCAAACAGTGCCTGGGATCCTATTTTTAGCTGCTTGCAAATGCAGGTTTAAAAAAATATATAAAAAGAACAACTGAAAAAAAAGGTGAGAACTTCTCCTTGCATACAAATCAGATACTGCACCACTAGATGAAATACCAAAAGGACAAAAGGACAATTCCCTGCAGCAGATAGCAAGCTACATTCCAAAACCTGCATTTAGGAATTAAGCATACATATCCATATCAATGCCTTTCAAGATTGAGATTGATTGATCAGAACTTGAGAGGAGCTTGAAATTATTACTTTATACATAAATAATGTAAATTAATTTTTTTAGTGAATTTCAAATCCAACTGTCTAAAAAAAAACCCCACTATTCTGCCCTCATTTGTGAACCTTCTTACTTGCTGCAGTCCACAGGAATGCCTGCTCTATATTACTCTTCCATCAGAGATTCAAAGAACAAGGATGTGGAATTGGCTGTTCTTCATCAGCAATGAAATGATATGGATTTCACTGTTTGACAACTCAGGTACTCTCACCCTTGGGCATATCTACAAAGTTGCTTAAATTAGCTTCTGCCAGGTAATTAAGCCATCTCTTTATTCAACAGTACCTATCTGATTCTAGCAGCATTGTTTCAGAGCATCTTGTTTATTAAATATGCCATATTTTAAACACAAGAGAATATACTGTAAGGTCACAAATATTATGCAGCTTTGAACTTAAAGCTCAATTCTATGCACAGATGGTGCTGTGGAAGTACTGGACCTTAGGCTGTAGTAAGGCTACACGTCTGAAAATCCTGAAACTGTTCACCCTAACAGTACTGTGCAGCCCTCCAGTATTTGGAGGGACCCAGAGTTCCCATCTCTGCTTAAGCAAGAAGGTATTTTACCAGTCTTCTCTTACCGAGCCAAGGTTTTAACTTACACAGTTGATTGTTCACCTGTAACTCAGCTGACACAGAAATCCAGCCACTGTAATTTATAAATCATGGTTGAGCGGTTAACATTATGTGGGAACCAGGCTCACCATGGAATGTGAATCCATATTATCCATAGGATAGTTCCTTTGTTTTGCCATTTCTTTTTCTGTACTAGTCACATACTGAGAAGCAAATGCTGCAATGTAAATGCTGGCACTAAGGTAGTCAAAATCTCAAAGGCTAGCATATGCACAATTGTCAAAATTTAATCACAAGGTTAGTTAATTTACCCCAATTATTTAATATTAAGATATTACAGGAGAATTTGCCTCCAGAGTTTTTTCTATTGTGTTTATAGAAGACATAAATCTATATTAGCTATCAAACTATCAAAGCTATCAATGAATTCCTACCCAATTGAAGGGGATCTGTAAATCTTGGGGGTGGGGGAAACAACCAAAGCAGCATATGGAGAGGCCTTTGGATTTTGATCTGTGTTTTTACATGTGTTTTCCCTTATTATTTTGTTCACTTTTTTCCTTGCACTTTTACCTGAGCTTCACCAGGATAACAATCTAGTGTGGATAGGGTTAAAAATGCAGCTGTATTGCAGTATACATATGGGGAAACAGCCTCCCTTCCATCTTTCTCACCATAAAGACATGCTTCTGTTCATTTCCTAACCTTTAGCATTTCTTCATGGATCCCAAAGTGCCCATATGAGCTGAAGTAAACATCTTCCTCATCCTCCTTTAAGTTCCCAGTCGTGCTGGCAGATGAGCTACTTCCGATTTCTGTGTTCATCACCAAATCCTGCGCAAATTGCCTGTAATCAATTTGAAACATACCCTCAAGACATAGTACAAGAACTATAAAAAGGCAGTATATAGGTTGTATACTGTGCTATTTGGTGCCTTCCACATGCTGAAGCTCCCTCTGCTGGCTACTGCATTGAAAGTTGCTTGAAATTCTTTTGAGTGTTTCAACATCAGTATTTTTTGACATTCCGCGGCATGAAAAACTATATCTGGTTGTTTTCTATAACCCTACTCAATTCAAACTATAAGAGTCAATTTGGTGTAGTGGTTAAGACACTAGGTTAGATACTGGGAAACTATGAGTTCCGATCAAATGCCTATGAAGATTCCCAGTCATCCAGTTGTATCAAAAGTGATTTTTATTTTTGAAAAGGCAACTTGACTGATTTTTTTGAGGAAAAAAGAAGACGTTTCACTTCCTATCCTGGAAGCATCAGTTGTATTGGATGCTGTGGGAAATGGAAGAACAGTTAATGACAGTTGAGATTAGATGCTGGTAGTAATGGGAATGGAAAGATTGTATTTCAATTGGTCTTAACACTAATGAGTTCTAGTCTTGCCTCAGACACAAAATCAACTGGGTGACCTTGGGCCAAGACTCTCTCTCAACCCAAGAAGCAGAAGGCAATGGCAAACTATCTCTGAAAAACCTTGTCAAGAAAACTGCAGGGATGAGTCTAGGTAGTCACCAGGAGTCAATAATGACTCAAAGGTATACACGCAATTCTAGCTAAAATGTAGTACAGCAAAATGTATATTAAGATAATAATGTTTTACAAGGTGCTTGCAGAAAACATAAAACAGCAGGGCATAGACTCCAAATAATCCAGTTGATGTTAAGAAATCTTTGTCCAATTATTTTAAAGTAATTTAGCAACCTTTGAAAATAATAATATTTCAAGGAATAGCAACCAATAAAGAAAAAGTAGAAGATAATTACAGGACCACAATAGTGGAGAAATTAACATTTTAAAGGCACTTAAACAATTAGTATTATTTTCCAGCATCCTCTTTCTGCTACAAAAACAATGAAAGTCTACAAGGCAATAGCGAATCCTTATTGAGTGGTTTAAGAACACAATAGTCCAAAAGTCAATTTTTTAAAAATAAAAGTACTATTTGAAGGAACAATAGCTATAATTTCAGAATACAATATATAAAGTAACTAGAATGTGGAACAGAAGCTATTCTAATATTTTACAGACAAGTCTACTTCAAATAAATCTTAACTCTTGGTAACGAACTGAACTTACTCTTGTGATTTTTCTGGCAAAAGTACAGAAATGTTTGCCAATGCCTTCTAGGATGATTTCTGACTTCCCTTCTAGCCTATAACTAAAATATTTTAAATGTGTTTTGATGCAGCCTTGGGCATCTGATTCTCTTCCTGTAAAGCAGGATTTAAGGGTAGCTGTTTAGGACGTGCCAGTCTGTACTTTTTATAGCAACAAAAATATTTGGATGAGACTATTGACACTGATCAATTTCAACATCCCTGGCTACTGGCCATACTCATGAGAGTTGCTGGCAGGATGACGTCTGGTCACCTGCTGATTCCCTATGTACGTTCTAGTTGGATCATTAGCAACTAATGAAGGGGTAAGAAAAGTACAAGAGTCGTGCTCAGTCCGTGAGTTCAGAATAGATATTTTAATCAATTTTGTGACTCAAAACACTCCTGTCTCAGGACTGAGCCAAATAAAAGAACAGGAAGAATTGATTTAGCAATTCTGTACCCAAAAAATTTGAGCTGGAATGCTCTACTTAGGCATCAAGTCCAATCCATACTTTATGACAGAAACCTAAATTAAAACACAAGTATCTAGCCTCCAGTTGAACTCATCCAGTGAAAGGGACAGCACCGCTTTCATGGCAATTATTTCTACTGGTAAATTGCTCTTAGAGTTATGAAGTTCTTTCAGCATTAAATCAGAATCTGTCTTCCAATAGCTTAGCTCCATTAAAGCAACATGCATTCTTGAATTATGAGGAACCTGTTTTGACTTTCTTATATTATTATCATTCAGGTATTTGAAGATGTTATAATCCTATTCAGTCTTATCAACGTTACATATTCATAATTTCTTGATCTCTTGTAAGATTTAGTTTCTAGTCCCCTGATCATCCTTACTGGCCTTCTATCATATTCTAATTTGTCTAAATCCTTCTTAAAATGTGCCAACCAGAACTAGACATACTCAGTATTAAATTTCACCAAAGAATAAATCAGAACAATTATTTTTTGTGTTTTGGAAATTATACTTCTACTATTGAAGCCTAAAAATGACTTTTTTCTAATGATATATTTCTTATACATACAGCTTTGCAATTAATTGCTATTCAAACACCCTTTTCATAAGCACTGTAATTAAGCCAGACATCCTCCCCCAATCCTATATCTGTGCCTTTGACCTTAAATAAAGAATTTCACATCCCTCTGTGTTGAACTTCATTTATTACTTTCAGGACATTTCTCTAGCTTATACAAATTGTTGTGAATGTCATTTGTTTTCTAGGGTACCAGATAGTCCATCTAGTTTTGCCTTATTTGCAAATGTGAGAAGCTTTCACTCATACTTTCGTTTCTTCCAACACTAATAAAAGTACTGAAAAATGCAAGCTTAGGATTGAATCTTTAGACACTTACTCAAAACAAACCTGTAGTTCAATGAGAACATTCTAACTTTGATTTTCGAGCTACCTATGTATCCACTTGATGATTATGCTATCCAGTCCATATTCCCTTTTCACTGTCTAATAAGTCACTTGCTATTTCCTATTTGCCAAGTTAATTTTTTTATTGTATTATTTAAAAAACAGGAGACTGTGTTTTACAAAGCTTAGTTGAATCCAATTTTGTAAAAAATATTTCCTTCTTATGGATCCATTCATTAAATGACAAATTGTTCCGTTTTTCTTCTCTTTAATACACTAAATATCATACTCCTTATCTTAGTTCAACTAAGTTTGAACCTTTAGTTCAAGATTTTGAACTAAAAAGTACATTATTCAAAATGATTACCTCATTTTCTGTAGGTCATCTTGGGCTCTGACCAATGCAGTTTCTGCCAACTCAGTTCTGTGTTCAGCATTTTTCAAGCATTCAAGGAGAGATGAAGCCTCAGATACTCCATTAGGACAGGAGATACTGGAAGAATCAAGAAGCTCTTCTACATCTGGAAATAAAACACAAATATTTGTACAAATCTGGAATGGAACTTAAATAAGAATGGATACTGACCATGTTTCCTAAATGTATGATAGTCCAGACAGGAAGCATAGCCAGAAACACTAGCTCTATCTTTATTGCAAGGTTCCATTTAACAGAATCTTGCGAGACTGAAAATATTTTCCCCTCTTGTTTTCTTTTTAACAATTGAGATTCCTTCTGAAACATTTCCCATGCCATTGCTCCTCTGGATTGAGAGATCTTCTGCACCCCAATTGTCAGACTCCAGCTTTTCCTCCTGTCTTCCAAGAGCATTCCCACATATCATTACAACACAACACATATATTCAGGAGTGAGTATAATGTGACCTTCCTTTACATACTTTTGCTTAGTACTGTTCTGACCCAGGCTTTGTCCAAATTAAGGAAACACAAACCGAGTGTAAATTCAAAGCTATTTTAGTGCAACGCTGGGAATTTCTTGCATTCCCAGCCAAAGCTCATTTGACACAATTCTCTGAGATAAGCTCACGCCTTCCAGGGTTGTAGAAGGCTGTCAAGAAACAGAAGTCCAATTACTTAGAATATAAACTGACAGAAGTTCCAGCAAAGACAAACCAGAATTCGCAGAGCTTCACTGAGGAATCAGAATCTAATGAACTTCTGTGCTTCCTGCAAAGAGCACGTCACCGAGGGCTGACTTTTATCCCTGATGGGAGGGGCAATCACCTCCCAGCCTTACTCCTGAGTCGCCCCTGCTGCTTCAGCTGCTCTCTCCTTCTAGCAGCTCTACGCGCACACACACTGGGGACAGGCTGCTTGGGGTCCTCTGCTTTGCTGCTGCCAGACTCTGAAAGCTCCAAAGGCAGCACCCCACTCTCGCCAGACTCCCTGACTGGTTCCCTTTCGTCCTCACTGTCTGATACCTCTGCCACCCGCACCGGCTGCTGGTGAACTACAACAAGTACAGTAGTACAATACTCTACCAACAATCAATCAATCAGTCTTTATTCTGTCACTGACCAGCAGATAAAACACCAAAGTCACAACTAACCAGTGTTAAAAAGGGAAAAAATATAAAATATCTAAAAAGGATTAGAATAAATGCTATACCATACTGCATAAACTAGAGAACAATACATGGCTGTGGTCAAGAAAATAAAATCAGACTGATCCAATAACATCTTAAGACAAAACAGAATGACCAGGGTATTTAGTAAAGATTTTAGTTGAAAAATCCTGGCGAGCACCAGCATAGGAAGGACAACACAGAATAACACATTTAATTGTTTCAATTATTCCGCCGTCACATGAACATAGTCTTTGTTCAAAGGGGGATCTTTTCATATCTTCTTTCAGCAATAGCTGTTGGAAGAGCACTGAATCTGGCTAGGAATAAGGCCCTTCTGAATGCTGGAATCATTATGCAGTTAAGGTATCCAACTGGTTAGAAAAGATGTGCAGAGTGGCTTGAAAAAGTGTTTCTGGGTAGAGCTGGAAAGTTTGCTTGCAGCTCTAAGTCAATGGCCCTCTGCTTGAGGTCAGACAGCGTGCATTCATGGACCATCAAGGTGATGGCAGGCCATGGAAATCCATAACATTGCAATTTGGCATGTGTTGCCTGGCACCAGGAAAACTGCAAGCTATCCATCATAATTAAAGATGGCTGAAAAAAAAGGAGAACTTAAAGCCAACAGGAAAAAATGAAAACCAGGCTCTGCTTAAGAAAAGAGATATTAAGTTCTCTATGGATAAAAGATAGCTTCCATTGTCCAGAACGATTCTTATCTCATATCAAACGTTCTGCTCTTGGAAAAGATCAAGACAATATTAGTTCATTTCTGGAAGTCTTGGATGCAACTAATTTAAATCATCATCTGGCTTGGTTATGGAACAAAGATAGTAATAGCCTTGGTCACCATGATGAATGAGCTATGCTGGAAATGATCAAGATATAACTCTAAAATGCCTCTGATGGTCTAAGCTAATTTACATGTGGGTTTTTTACATTATTATTTTCAAATAGTTTAAAGCACAGTTACTATTCCCATTTGAAAACATAAACTAACTGCATTTGAACAAGGCTTCAAAGTTATTTACAAATTTTCTTATAATATTATATACTATGCAAAAATTTAAAATGAAAAGAACATTTACCAAACTGTAGTAATAAGTCATTTTCTATTACAGGCTTCAAATAGTTATCTTCATCCCAAGGAAATGGAGGTCTAAGAGAATTAACATACCCTGCATCTGGCTTCTGAAATAGTAAATGAACATGGAAGTGACAGATTATCCTAAGAATGACTCATAGACAGAAATAACAAACTGGAATTTTTAAAGTTAGACTTATAATCTACCTGTAGCATAATTCTATAAATGATACATTCTT
This sequence comes from Naja naja, assembly GCA_009733165.1. Taxonomy (NCBI): domain Eukaryota; kingdom Metazoa; phylum Chordata; class Lepidosauria; order Squamata; family Elapidae; genus Naja; species Naja naja. Next base: position 282,481,353 of record CM019148.1, read on the forward strand.
CCTCTAATTTATAGCTGAAGACAGTCTTTATTAATTTCTTATTTTTCTTGTATACATAATGCTCCTAATTTCCCATCAAAGAAAAATCATTTACCCTTCTCATCTAAGAACAGATTAATCTTGTATTTTATATTTTATATCATATACTATGCCTTATTTTCTGACACAAATAAATATCCAAGAAAGAATATACATACACATATATACAATATATCATTTCCAAAACCATTGCTTGTCATCAACAAGAAGTTGTTTTAACAATAAGTAACTCTAAAATTAGATCTAGAAACAATAAACATTATTGAATATTGTGGTCTTCATAATAGTTAGGAGTGATCTAACACTTACACATTTCCAGACTGTCTAGAATATTATGAACACTTATTTACCATATTTATAAGCTGACCCAATTAAATATGGTTCTTAAGTGAAGTAATACTTTGGGCATCAAGATAATCTACCATAAATATTTTCTTTTAAAAATTGATTTTACATTCACATTTGGTTTACTTTTTGTATTCTCACAATTTCTTCAAGTGGCAGTCTCAGAAACCTAATACCAAATGTAGAACATATTCTTCTCACCACTCTCTAATTATTTAAATAACATTATTTAAATTACATCTACTTTACAAAATACTTGGAAACTTACCTGTAGTCTAATAAAGTTTACTAGCTTAATGTAGCCATAGAAATCAAGCCCTGAAAGAAGAAAACCAGAAATATTTATCAGAATCTTAATCTGTTTACTCTTATGTTTTTATACTTCCTTTCATTATTTTATTTCTCTACTGATTTTCTTTGTCAAGTTCAGTACAACTGTGTTTGCTACACTAAATGGAATATTTGACTTTATCTCAAAAACTAATGAAGCTTATTTATTAATGTAATGACTTAAGCTACTTACAAAATCTGAATGCCATTTCAATCACAATTTTTTAGCAGTTTACAACTTGCAAAATAAATCAATCTTAGTAGAAAAACAACCGATAACTACTGGACCAGCTATTGATGTGCATGTGTGTGCAATGTACACAAACCCCTTTGGGTCAATGTTGACTCCTGATGACTGTTTTGAGCCAAACCCCGGCAAATGTTTGGAAATGGCTTAACATTGGCTTCTTCAAGGGCTGAGAGTTGACTGGCAAAGTCACCAGGCTGGCATTGTGCCTAAGGCAGGACTAGAATTCACAGCCCCTCCAGTTTCTAGCTTGCTGGCTTAAAAACTACACCAAACTGGCTCCTAATTGATTATTAATTTTTTAACAATAGATACATTCATAAATGTTGGATAACATAACCAATATTCAAACATTACAACAGCACTTATTTCCCAAAGATTCTGGGAATAACACTATTTAAGGCATTAATCTTAACTCTGCAAGGAAGGAGTAGAGTATTATAGATCTGTGGGATCCATAACAGGAAGGACTTGTGACTTTACCTATATTTTGAGAGTTGGGAATGTGGCATGCTCCCTCTGCTGGAATATATCAGAGGTATAGAGGCTTTTGTAACAACCAACATCTTGAATTGTACTCATTGCTATTTGCCCCACTTTTCATACAAGTCTTCCAGGCAATTTGCACAGTTTTTCATCCTACTATTTTGCCACAATAGTGTTATGAAGGAGATTGAGTTGAAGGAGAATGACTGGTTCAAAGTCACCTTATGAATCTTCTGTACTAAAGGTGGGCTTAAACTTGAGTTTCCCCCAGTGCCATTTCAACACTTCAACTGCTCACTCTTCACACTTCATACTTCCATATAATTCAACTTAAATGTTTTATCCTCCTACTCACAGAAAAACCAATCTAAGTCACTTTATATATAAAACCCATTTCTTCCATTCCTGATATTTTCACTTTACAATGAAAACAAATTTAGTATATGTTAAGTTCTATAGCAAGATAAGACATTCTTCCTACAATCATGAACATGCTAAAAATTCTACACATAAATATACATAGAGAAATTTGTGTAGGATATTTATACATGAATATGTCGTTGTTCCTTAAATTCTAGAATGAACTTTCTCCAAAGATAATCCCCACCAATAAAGAGAATTTCACATACAAGTAAGTTAAATAAAGTATCATACAAACTCTGGACAATATTTTTATACAAGGCAAACATTCTGAATAAGGCATACATTTAATATTTGCACCTAACAAAGCCTGGCAATTATTTTCCCTAAAGATTAAATGCCCAATTTGTAAATAATGAAATGGCAATGGAACCATGAATAAGAAAAAAACCTACCTATAATAAAGCAGGCTTCAACATTATTATTAAAATGGATTAAATATTTGGGAATGTATTAACAAAAACATAAAATTTTATTCCCTGAATTGGAGAAGTATAATGGCATACCAAGTGTAAGTATAAAGAATACCAATAAGAATTGAAAATAAGGCACTAAATAACCAGCAGCTAATATTTTAATTTGTGCAAACAGAAGATTTAAAAATGTTTAGTTAAAAAGAATAGAAAGGTGGGAAGAAAACTGAATCTTAAAAAATTTGTTATATTCCAATATCAATATTTTTTCTGAATTGTTAAGCTTTACAACATTGCCATTAAATATGAAAAAAAAATCCAATTGCATCCATTCTTTTCACTAGAATTTCTGAACAACTTCTGTAGAAAATAGTAAATTGAGTTCTGGGAATATGCAGATATAAAAATCAATATTTAAAAAACACATCTGATATTCAATTTAATTCAACATGGAAACAATTTTTGCCCTATAAATACACATCAAAAGTGTGTTTCTTCACCTTAGTATAGTATAAGACTTTAATGTTTACTCTCTTCGTTTTAAATTTGCCAATTGTTTCATTATAGAAAAATTATTGTAATCTTTTCCATTTAAAACAATTTGTCATATTGATCATAGTTAATTATTGCCTGCCTTATTTTAAACAGATTTTATTTTAATATTTTTAAAACTTTAAATTGATACAATCAATTCTAATATTCAGAAAATAAATTTTCAAATTTTAAGCTAATTTTACAATACTTGTAAATTTTTATTTGTTTTTTTATTTTTTCTCTTCTTTTCCTTTTGTAGCCTTAAGTTTAATCAACTTTTGAAAATACAAAAAGAAAACTATACAATATATGGAAATAAACTTACGATGTTTTTTAACCATCATCTCAATACTGAACCCGTGGTCTGAAGTACAATGACAAAAACTATCTTCAGCTGAACTGAAAAATCTTAGAAAAAAACAATATTTTTAAAATACATACACACCAATTTTATACCTTTTAAAATATAGGCATGAACAGCATAATATAGAAATAAATCACAATATCTAATTCTGGAACTATGAAAGACAGAATTCAGAGCATGTATTAAAGAATAAGCAATATGTTTCTGAAGTATCAGGTGAAAAAATGAAGTGACAAATTGATGTTAGAAACATCTCAGATACTGTACAGAGAAAATAATATCCCTAAAAGAAAGGCAGCGAGGATGGGAATAAAAGGATTACAGTAGTCAGATGTGAAAACTAACAATGATTGAATGCTAAAGAAATTCAGTATCTGAAAAAAAGGAAATACATGTGGTAAGACTGAACACTCCTATGAGTCAAGTATTCAAGTCTTCTATTGCCTCCGACACAGAACAATGGGTCATTCAGTTCTCGACTTACAACAGTTCATTTAGTGCCCAAAGTTACAACAGCACTGAAAAAAGTGAATTTTGACCTTTTTCACACTTATGACCATTGCAGCATTCCCATAGTCATGTGATCAAAATTCAGATGCTTGCAACTAGTTCATAGGTTGCAGTATCCCAGGGTAAAGTGATCACTTTGTGTGATCTTCTGACGAGTAAAGTCAATGGGGAAGCCAGATTCATTTAACCATGGTTATTACTTAACAACCAGTGATTCACTGTGATTCACTTAACAACTGTGGCAAGAAAGATCATAAAATGGAGTAGAATTCCCTTAACAAATGTCTCACCTAGTAACAGAAATTCTGAACTCAATTGTGGTCATAAGTCCAGGACTACTGTCCTTCTCTACAATACTTTCACTAGGAAAGGTCATGTTTAGGGGTTTGCCCCCCAAAAAATTGGAGCCAGTGACTGCAACCCTGCTTTTATCATCAGCCAAACCATGTAGCAAGTCACATTTCAAGCAAAATCCTAAGGTGGAAAGAGTGCAAAAATATGCACTTTGTGAGTTTTGTTGTGCGCATTGTACATTCAATACCCAGTTATTTATTACATTTCAATTAAATTTATGTGCTGCCCAATTTGCTATCCCAAGCAACTCTGGGCGGCTAACTAAACAATTTTTGAATGAAGACAGATTGTGTGCGTGGGTTGTCTTTTAAAGAAGATGTTACACTGTGCCTACTGTCCCTGTCTTACTGTCCCCATTTATCTGTTTTTACTTTCTTTGTTCTTGTTTATATTCATACTTATACTGTTACTTTTTACATGTTTGACAAATAAATAAGATAAATAAATAAACAGAGGAATGGAGCTATCACTGTGTTAAGATGACTTTCATTTTAACACGAAGCTTCCTGGCACCGGTTTAAATTGCTGGTGATTTTTCTGTCCTTTTATATACCCCTCTTCGGGGACTCTGCTGAAGTAAGGAGAAGGAAAGGAGATAACAGAGACAAAGCAGAAACTCGCATGATGTTAGGCTGGAGGAAGGAAGGAAGGCTCCAACCTGTCGCAGAAAAGGCAGGCAGTGCTCTGGGAAGGTCCCTCCATCTCGGCGCTGGGATCGTCGGCACCATCCTCCTCTTCCTCCCAAGCACCCTCATTCTCGCTATCCGACAAAGCAAGCCCCGAGTCACCTCCTGCCGGTCCCTCCGTTTCGCCTGCCATAGCGAGGGAAAAAAAGGGGGATGAACCAGTGCTCAACCTGCGGAAATCTGCAGAGAATAAAAAGGGGGGGGGAATCCGTACCGAGCGCTGCAGATGCCCCGGCACTCATAACTGCAACCCGCTAAAAGTTCAAACCTTTCGGCGAAAGTTCCCACGACAACAACACACGTATTGGACTCTTCCCACGTGGAGCGAGAAGCTTACCCTCACTTCCGGGTTAAAGTGTCAGGTTTCGGACCAATAGGAGAGGGAAAGAGAGGAGGAGGCGGAGAATGCGCATAACTACGGTGAGTTTAGAGGGCCAAATTTCACCGGAGGTACGGGGAAAGTACGTGTAAACTATAGGAACGTCCGGGAGTTGGAACGTTGGGTTAGTGCTGAGATTGCTCTGACGTTTTGAAACTAGGGTGCAAGAAATACAGTGGAGTGAGTTGTAGTAGTAATTAGAATGATTTCCGGAACTATGAAGACGTACAAAACTTTTTTGGAGGAGTTGCTTGGATTTTTTGCTCCAAATAGGCAATGCAAGTTATTAGAGACCGGAATAGATTTGTAATAAGCCCCCTTTCCCTCCCTCCCACCCCCCGCCCCGGCATAATGGACATAATTCGTATAGATTTACTTTTTTAAAAATTTACCTTGTTCATACAATATTTCGTTTGGTTTCATTGCAAAAGTCCAAGGAAGTTGCGGAATTTTTTTATAAATAGATCATTTTAACCTGTAAGCATATTTCGTTAGGCTTTTTAAAAATTATAGAATCATGAATTAACCCTCCCAGAATCAATTTCCTAGCCAGTTCACGTTTGATGAGTAAAATAATTAGGTGGTTTAAATGTTCTTGTCTTGAAGTAGAAAAAGCTACTGTTTTTTTAAATTACAATCCTCATCTAGTTTTGTAATCAAATGATATTGAGGTATCCATCAGAATGCAGTCATACGCTTAGAAACGTTACCTGTAGAAAGAAAACCTATAGACGTAAAAAAAAAACAGTTGCTACTTTTTAAAAAAAATACATTTGAAGGATTTCTTTATTGGCCAGTGGAACGATTTTCAATAATTTGCTTACATCAATATTTCCAGGCAACTTGATTCTTGCCATATGTAGTATTTCCAATTATTACTGCACTTTTTGGTGATGATACTGTTACTTCCTCCTGCCTTTGTATAATCAGTTGTCATGTTAGTTTTGTTGCATGACATGCTTATGCTTGGTTATCTGAGTTATTCATTATTCAACCCAATTTTTGAGTTCACATGATAAACTGAACCATAAACCAACCACATAGGGCACATTTAAACCGGTTTGCTAGTTGGTAGATCAGTGTAGCATACAAATGTAGTGGCAAAAAAACACAAAACCTCAGATTAGATACTCTGAGGTCATCTGTATTTGAGTGTTCCATAAGTACCTGTCTCTTGGGGCTTAGGAGAAAAAATATATTGAGAGAGTAATGGAAGAGATGTCACTGTCAGAGCTCCAACAAATCCACCCCCATTCAAATCATAAGTCTTTAGCCGCATCTCTCAGAGTAAAAAAAATTGATTAGGAGTGGCCATTTTGGCGTTAGCTGGGTGCAGCCGACACTAAAATGCATCATTCATTTCCCCCTTGACCCTGGTCTTCCCTCCCACCCCCTGGATGTATATTCTCCAATGGGACACATCCATAGCCAAGAGTCATCAAACATGCTCTCCAGTAATATTCTCGTGCGCCGACAGCTTTGGGCTGCCAAGGAGATTATCTGAGGCATTTAAGGAATGCACTGCTTTATTGATTGATTGATTGGATTTATATGCCGCCCTATCACCCAAAGGACTCAGGGTGGCTCACAACACTAAAAACACAAAATACAAAATTTTAAATTATTAAAAAATATTAAATAAGAACCCAAACAATATCTAAAATCCAACGAAACTCCAGATAAAAACCCACCCCTCAGTCCAGGCCGGCCTGTTGGAACAACAACGTCTTCAGGTCGCGGCGGAAGGAACGGAGGTCAGGGGCCAACCGAAGCTCCAGAGGTAACTGATTCCACAGGGTGGGCACTCCCACAGAGAAGGCCCTATCCCTGGGGGTCGCCAGCCGACACTGTCTAGTTGACAGCACCCCAAGGAGGCCCTGTCTGTGAGAGCGCACAGGGTGATGGGCAGAAGTTGCCGGCAGGAGGTGTTCCTGCAAATACCCCAGACCTAAGCCATGTAGGGCTTTATAGGTCAATACCAGGACCTTGAATCTCACCCGGCAACCGGCAACCAATGCAGCTCACGCAGGAGGGGTGTAACATGGGAGTATCAGGATACTCCCATCACAACCCACGCGGCCTCATTTTGCACCAGTTGAAGCCTCAGAGTGGTCTGCAAGGGCAGCCCCATGTAGAGAGCATTGCAGTAGTCAACCCGGGAGGTAACGAGTGCATGAGTGACCATATGTAAGGCATCTTGGTCCAGAAAGGGGCGCAACTGGCGCACCAGACGAACCTGGGCAAATGCCCCCCTGGCCATGGCTCCCACCTGATCCTCCAAACTGAGCTGTGCATCCAGGAGGACACCCAAGTTGCGCACCCTATCTACAGGGGACAACACCTCTCCCCCCATAACTAATGATGGCAAATCCTGGCAAACCCGAGATGCCAGTACGTACAGCCACTCCACATCCAGGTCCGCACCACTTCCAGGCACCGGGACATTACATTGAGGGCATCACTGATTTGGTTTGGGATGGAGATAAAAAACTGGGTATCATCAGCAGACTGGTGATACCTCACCCCAAAACCATGGATGATCTCACCCAGCGGCTTCATGTAGATGTTGAACAGGAGGGGAGAGAACCCCTCCTGAGGAACCCCTCAAGAAAGGGGTTTCGGGGTCAACCTCTGTCCTCCTGCCAACACCGACTGCGAATGACCGAGAGGTAGGAGGAGAACCACCGCAAAACGGTGCCTCCCACTCCCAGCCCCCCGAGCCGACGCAGTAAGATACCATGGTCGATGGTATCAAAAGCCTCAGAGAGATCTAATAGGACAAAGGAATAAACCCTGTCCTGAGCCCTCCAGAGATCATCCACCAGCGCAACCAATGCCATCTCTGTGCTTTACCCGGACCTGAAACCCGATTGGTACGGATCTAGATAATCAGCTTCTTCCAGGAACCCCGGAAGCTGACTAGCCACCATGCTTTCAACAACCTTTGCAACAAAGAAAAGATTGGAGACAGGACAAAAGTTGTTCAAAATGGCTGGGTCCAAGGCAGTCTTCTTAAGGAGGGGCCTCACCACCGACTCCTTCAAGGCAGCGGGGAAGGATCCCTCCCTCAACAAAGCGTTGACCACTGCCTGGAGACAGCCACATGTGACCTCCCGGGTGGCAAAAACCAGCCAGGAGGGACATGGGTCCAGTAAACATGTGGTGGAACTCAGCCTCCGCATGATCCTGTCCACTTCCTCTGGAGTCACAGGCTCAAACTCTTCCCAGATAACATCCACAAGACCCACCACTCCTCCGTCGTCAGGCCCTAGCCAGTCGGAGTCCAAGCCAGCGCGGATCTGAACGATTTTATCCAGCAGATGCTGACTAAACTCCTCGGCTCGCCCTTGCAGAGGGTCCTCTCTCGCTCCCTGACTAAGCAGGGAATGGGCGACCCCAAACAGGGCGGCTGGGCGGTCATCTGTGGATGCAATGAGAGTGGAGAAGTAAACATACTTTGCCACTTTCATTGCCCCAAGATAAGATCTCGTGAAAGATCTTAACTACGCTTGGTCAGATTCAGACCAACTGGACCTCCAACTGCTTTCTAGGCCCCTCCTCCGGTGCTTCATCTCTCGGAGCTCCGCGGAAAACCAGGGAGCCAACCAAGATCTGGAGTGGGTGAGGGGCCGCAAAGGGACAACGTGGTCGAGAACCTCTGAGGCAGCCCTTTGCCAGGCGTCCGCCAGGGCCTCGACCAAGCTGTGGGCAAGGGAGGCAGGAAATAACCCAAGCGCCGTCTGAAACTCATCTGAGTCCATCAGGCGCCCACTCCCTTTCTGCTGGCAACTAAAAAGACCAAAGGAGTATTTTTTAGTTGTCGGCCAGAGTGATTAAGTTAGGGATTCTCAAATCCATAACCATCAGTTTTGTTTAATTATGTCTCATTCTATAATGGATGAAGCCCCCAACACATCTAGAGGGCAGCAGGTTGATATACACCATAAAAGAGCGTATCATATAGTCACAAAGATGCAGTGTTAATAATAAGGGCATTGGTACAAATGATGAATTCAGCTAAATTTCTAAGCACACTTACCTGGTAAATAAATCCCAAAGAGACTTTTTTCTGAGTATATATGTATAGGATTACATTGGTAATGAATTCTCATAATCCTCATAATGAATTATTCGTTGTAAGAATAAGGTAGACGGGACTATAAACAAAATTTCATTTTGGCATTTTATGGGGGAAATATAGAGGTTCTTTTTCTTTAAAAAAAGTGGTATTACAGAAGAGTAGGAAATATGTTTCTGTTTAATCCAGATTTGGCAGTTTTTTTACATATTAGCAACTGCAATATATATCAGAAAACAGAAAGCCTCACTATTGAACAGTCCTGGTTTTCTGGTTGCTTGGATACAGTTCAGACTAGTGTAATGCAGAAGTGTCTGAAATGAATCAAGGTTGCCAAAGCTTTAAGTGTAACCAAATTTAGGAATTGTTCTAGCTTCACCCACTTGGATCCAGCTCCCAGCATTTCACTCAAGGCTTAGTGCAGCTCTTGGCATGAGAAAAGTTGCACACCTAATATAATGAATAGCTATTGCCATATGCAAAACATAATGAAATGAAGTAGCTCCTTACAAAAGTGGGGAAAGCTGTATTTTAAGCTTTTTTAATTCATTTGAATTAATGTAAGCAAATGATACTAAAAAAGAAACACTCTGGAAAAAGAATTTTCTTTGCACATGCATTATTTCCAGTTTATAAAAGAAAAAAAGGGGGCTGTTTGAAGTATTATATGTAGTAGTTGTGTGTAAAATCTCTTATTCTTCATATTGGCTTCTTAAAAATTAGCCAACCAATCATAAAGCTCTAGACTGATGCTGTCTGTCTAAGTTAATCCAAGGCCAGTAAAAGGATAATTTGATTAAACTGAGACCCTAATTTATTTAGCTTTAGTTCTGGATCAAGCTTTTCTTAATAGAGTGCTGTCGTCTTCAATTGTTTGAGGCAAATTAAAGTGACATAAATACCATGGGACTTTTTCAATCAGATTAGTCAGCTAACTTGCATCAATACTACCTCAGCCATAGATGCTGGCATCCTTCTTTTCATTAGCTTTACTAACAACTGACAAGCTCTCCTAGAAGAATGGGCACCCACGCTGCCACGCCGACCCCCACACTTAACCCATCATCCTTCCTCAATGGGTCCTATTTGACAAGGTGCCCACACCTTTTTCCATTGCTATTCTCTAGACAAAGCTAAATATTGTTTATTGGCTACCAATAGCCTGTTAATCCCAAACAATTTCACAAATCCATGGAGCACTCAAACTGATTATAAACATTTGTTCTTTTAAGATGCTAAATTTCTCCTGGTTTATTTCCTCTGTTCTTTTTCCTCACTATACAGTACCACAGCTTTCAAATATGAAAGGTAGATTTGCCCTTTAAAGTGACCTTCTAGACAGCAACAACAACAAAAGTAGATTTCTGAAAATTGTGGCCAAGTTGGTATCTTCGAGGACAATTATAATTACTGTGTTGAAAGGAAGAAGTGGACATAATACGAGCTTTTCATGTATTACAATGAGATATTGCTTATAAACTTTCTATAATATGTGAACAATTAGAAAAACTATAGCACCTTAATTTTTGATGGTGTGTGAAGTTCTCAACAAGGTTGCTTTTATTAAAAATAAATAGCAAGCTTATGTACTGCTTACTGGCTGTACTATAGATATAAAATATTTCATGGATAATCAATGAAACTAAAAATCAAGAAAATACATTGACAAAACACTTATTAAGGAGGACAGAAGTGCACTGAACTTTTTATGGTAAGATGAAATCTATATTCCAATTCAGAAGAAATGGTCTCATGAATGGTTGGGGATGTGCAGCTGACAGATTTCACAGAAAACATTTTGAAACTGGACTTGGAGAGACTTTTGGCAGCAGTTACTCTGGACACTTTGGAATTAGATGGATTATCAGCTCGACTTTTCAAAAGGCAGCTTTAGGTATCATTTTCTTAAAGTTAATTTTCGGAAAGCCAAAGCTAAGGCAAAAGTAAGCAAAGGACTGAACTTAAACCCAGGTGTATATATAGTTGCATTTTTCAAGATTAGTGGCTATGTAATTTTGGCACAATTAAAGCCTACAACCTCTGGGAATTATGTGCTATTGTGCTAAGAAGTTCTGGCAGAGACATAACTTAGTCATTTGCAACTTCTTTGCATACATTTGCCTGAAATTTACATAGCACAACTAATGCCACTGTCTACCCTAGTCCATGTGCTGTTGTAGGACAGAGGCATTCAAACAGAGCTTCTCAAAAAATTTCTTTCATTACCTAAAACCGCTATCAGAAAGTCCTTTTTGCCCTGTTGGAAGAATTATCCTTCTGGGTTCAGTTCCAAGTGGGGGAAAAGACACTGGAAACATGGAGGCTGTTAGTAAAGATGGTTTAATGGTGGACAGGTCCACATGGCTTGGAGCTCCAAAGTGAAAAGGATAATCACATGCTTCAAGATGTTGGGTGAAGGAAAAGAAGGAAAAAAAGGGCCAAGATGCTGAGAGACCCTTAGTTATATACCCTCTGTTGGGCCCCACCTTAGTGTTTGCTGTTCTTGTGTAAGAAATGTATCCCATTGGCTGTCAGACTCCCAGGGGCGGGGGTCTTAGCTAACTTTGTAGGCTTTGTTTGGACCACATGGCTTCACCTGAGTGCTGGCTGATGCAATATTCCCAGGCCAGGTGGTGAGACGAGTAGAGGCCTTTGTTATGAAGACTATTCTGGCCCGCCCATTAGCAAAGGTGGGGGTGAGCTTCTGCTTCTGAGGTGAGTTTCTGCTTCTGAGTTTCTACTCTTTTTAGGAAAAATATACTGTCTTTTAAATATTTCTTAGGATATTTCATTTTTCTAGAAGTGGGGTGGGTGCTAATTTCCTACAGACCAACGTAGGTGAAAGCACTTTGCATCAATTTAAATGTCCCTGTTGTGATTAGGTAATGATGCACAAACCCATTACTGGAAGAAAAATCTCTTTTATCCAATTTTAGATAATTTACTCAGGTTTGGGAAGCACTGCTCTAACCTTTTCCTATCTTAAGTCCCATTAATCACTCTATAAAACTCTGAGGATGAAAAAAAATCTTTATATGATCACAGGCACTTTCGTAGAATTATTTATAGTAAATTTTTAAAACTTAAAAGTTCAGTGACTTATCCTGTGTCTTTCCCCACCCTCCCAGAATACTTTGGAATTCTGCTTGGATATGCAGACTACTGACTGTGACTGACTCCCATAAAAGGCACAGTATTACGTTGACCAAATCTGAAGATAACAAGTGCAGCTGGCTTAAGGGAAAGATTCCCTTGACTCTTGGTGACTTTGGGGGGAGGGCAGTACTATGGATTTGTCATTGCCTTATTCTGGTATATTTTCTTGACTTCCAAGGCTAATATATAGCCTGGAAATAAGTAGGATTTACACAATTTATGTTTTTCAAGATAGACCATGTCGGCTAAGGGTTTCCAGTCTCATAGAAAATCCTATAAAAGAAAACTTAAGTTGTACATGAAGGGAAAAGAATCCTGCCGAACTGAAGCCAACGGATGGATGGGAAAGGAGAGAGATAGATGCACTAGAGGTAGTTTTTTAAATAAAATGTCTGTGTTGATATGACAGGCTTGTTTTATACTGAAATGACAAATTTGTGGATTTACAGCATAATACAGTGAGCCACCAACTATCCACGTTTGCTGAATATGTCTAAAACATGGGCAAAAAAAAACAAACCTCAAGCCTTTTTAATGCCAACTTGAGGACTCAGGATATAAATGGCCTTTAAGTCTCTTGTTTGCAGCCTAAGGAATCTTTTTGAACTGTAATTAGCAAAAAATCATATTTTCTTCCTGTTTCAGGGCAGGAAACACACATAACCTCTAGTACAAGCCTTGAATGCCTTAATGTAATAAAACATGAAATATCTCATTCAAAATAAAAATGAAGAATTCTGGTCCTGCTTTTGTGCATGACACGGGTATCTCTATTTTCCTCCTCAAAGTGTGTTGTTAGGAAAGATGGTCTGCCTCTGCATTAAACTATCAAATATCTTTTTTTTAAAAAAGAAAAAAGAAAAACTATCTCTTGGGATGTTGGAAATTCACAAATAGTGATAATGCAAGAGAGAGTGTATAGGTTTAAGTGAAAAACAGTACCTACTCATTAGATTTTGGAGGAAGCATTCACCTTTTCATGAGGGATAATATGATGAAATGGACATGAAGACTGCCTGAAAAGGACATTCTATATGTTTGGACATGTAATGACAAAAAAGACAATCTGTATGTTTGGACATGTAATGACAGTTGATAGTTTAGAGATATGCTTATATGCAAACTAGACCAACATTATCAAAGAGATGTTAATAGAGTTAAAGGCTGTGGTTTGGTATAGAAATTGGTGATTACTTCTCTAGATCAGGGGCTGGCAAACTTTTTTTTGTGAAGAACCAAATCCCACTAATCTACCTCCACTTCCACTGGCAAGTCTGCAACCCAAGGAGTGTGGCAGCCATTGGACAGTGTGACTCACCAGAACAAAGGCCATTGATAAGCTGCTGCTAGTCAAAATGCCACACCCCTGTCCCATGATCACTGTCCTCACCTCAGGATAGTACTTGATATGGCTTCTGGGCTTCTGGTTGCTTTAAAAAGTCATATTGATCACTTAGATCAACATGACTTAGATCAGTTAGATCTGCCTATCACATAACTCAATTTCTTCACAGTGCGAAACAGTAACCCTTGGCACCATCAACATGTAAATAACATATAACTGTTTTATAAATCCAAGTACCCCAAAACATAAAGCAATTTCATATTCATGACAGTCTGAACTGCTGCTTGCCTCTTTTTTTTAGTATTTGACTTAAATTTTATTTATTTATTTTTTATTTATTGTTATTCCTATTTATACCCCGCCCTTCTCCGGAGACTCAGGGCGGCTTACAATTTTTGGGATACAATTTTTCTGACTTGGTTATTTTTGTGTCATGCCCCGAGTCATCACAATATATTAATTTATGGTTCAATGCATCATTTAAACATTTTAAATTGCCCATATGTAAATATATTGTGTATATTGTATACCATTTATTATAAGCTTTGTTAGTTTTGGCGTTTACTGAGATTTAATCATTATAATCTTTTTTCAGTGGTTGAATGGTTGGAATTGTGTAATGTTGAATGTAAGTGTTTATTGCAAACTATTCTGTCATATTTAGGTTTCCTGACATAGCTTCAAAGCAAAATCAAGCAGCATCAAGACAGTATGCTTTCATATACAGTGTGTGTGTGTGTGTGTGTGTGTATACACACACATACATACACAATCATAGATACTGTATATGTAGAGGTAGTCCTCAAATGACAACAGTTCACTTAGTTACTATTCAAAGTTACAATGGCACTGAAAAAAGTGACTTATGACCATTTTTCACACTTATGACCATTGCAGCATCCTCATGGTTCACATGATTTACATTCAGATGCTTGACAACTGACTCACATTTATGACAGTAGAGGTGTCTCAGAGTCATGTGATATCTTTTTACAGCCTTCTGACAAGCAAAATCAATGGGGATTCACTTAAGAGCCCTGTTACTAATTTAAGAACTGCAGCGATTCACCTAGCAAATGTGGTGAGAAAGATTGTAAAATGGGGCAAAACTCACTTAACAAATTTCTCACTTAACAACATAAATTTTGGGCTGAGTTGTGGTTGTAAATTGAGGACTACCTGTGTGTGTGTGTGTGTACACACATGTATTGTTTAAAAAATCTATGCTGTTGCAAACTTGTTTCTGAAGCTGTTAAGTATAAGTCCTCTTTTCCACCTTAGTCACATTGTCTATGATCCTCAAACACAAGAGGGCAGTACAGTTCTAATCTGGAAAACAGTTTTGCAGTCAGGATTAGGACACCTTAAAAAAGGGAAAAGAGAAAAGCTCAGATTCAAGCTTCAAATGTGCACTTGTTCCAAAGGAACTAATATTTTACTTATTTTTGATGCATATACATTTAGAATCAGATATAAATTCTGATTCATCAAAAAGGGAAAATATTTGGGATAGACATAGTTTATGAAGTATCTGGAAATTAATTACCTTGAAGATTTTCATTAACTTTTGCAATGTACTTCTCTTTTTATTGAAGTTTCTGCCAAAATTCTTTTATAAGAATAAGATTCTGAAAGTTATTGTTTCTTTTTGGAGTTTCTTCCTGATGTGAAAGTCAAATTAGCTCAGAAAAGGCTACAAGAAAGAAGTTTCACAATGGAATAGTGATAACTCTTTCATGTAAACATACTGCTTTGAGTCTATTTCTTAAGTCAGTCTTACATATAACTGTTAACAGGAAATACTCTTTAGGTTACAATCTTTACTTATTAAAAAGTAAAGCCCCCTGATATATATATATATATTACCAAAAAGCAAACTTTAGGATCAGAATGAAGCCACATAGCTACAATACGTTTTCTGGAATCAATGAAAAGAGCAAATTGAATAAGCATTTTTAAATCAGTTGGATTGAACAAAAGCAATTGTGAATGTCAATGGCTAAAGATAAAACATAAGTGACAATGGCCAAAAATTAAAGGAAAACTATTTAAACTGCTACCATATTTGGTAATAGTTGCTGTTGTTTTTCCTGACTTATTTCTTTGTTCAACCCAAGATGGCATTCATAATACATCAAAGAGATGCTCTTTCTGTCTTTCTTTCTGAAAATATACTCCATTTTTTCAGTTAAATAATGTTCAACGGAATGTTCTCACAGGCCTCTATAGCTGAACTTCCTTGGCCCCAAACCTTCTTTATACCTCTTACAGAAGTTCAGTAAACAGCATCTCTACCAGAATTCATTCATCTAGCGTCACCCTGAACCCCATAGTTTCTATGACTTTCAGGAGAACTTACATTTTGTGGTTTTGAGGAGAACTTATATTTAAGCTCATACAGTCTGGATTCATTTCCCCTCCTCCCCCCCACCATTCTTTATTTCCTAATTATGTTTCTGAGACATCCAAGAAACAAATTCCAATTATTTCCCTAAGTGTTACCATTAACCGTTTTAAATTAAAATTTGCTCTCTCGTAGTGATAACTATATTTAGACTGGCAAATTGCACTGGCAATAAAATGTCCCATAAGTTCACCTTTGCTAAATTATCTTATAGTCATTTATCCAATTCAGAAAAAAACAATGAACGCATGGATGCGTCCTTCTGGGGAAATCTTCACCAAATTGAACAACTGCAACTGGACCCAAATGGTATATAGTACTCAGCTTCAATCTTGTTTCAAACTCTTAATTGTAAAAAAAAAAAAACCCATCATAAAATAAAAGGAGTTGTGTCAATTTGCATCCCAAAGAAAATGATAACATTTCATTGCCCGTAAAATCTCAGAGTCATAAGCAGCTGCATGTGATATCACTTAAAAATAATTGCGTAATATTTCTCTCCCCAGAGTTTCATCCTTAAGCTTTGGACTGACAGGCATCAAGTAGATCCTACCTTCTTTCTAAATCTCGGTATGTTTTTCTTCTTTTATATTCAGCAGCTGATCCAAATTTCACAAAAGCAACTCAAAAGAACGGGTAGAATATTAGGATAGATTGATTGTTTCCAAATTGGAATACTAATGATGATCTTTAATGAAGCCTGACAGTACAATCTGTTTCTTATTGTTCCCTAAGTGCTGGCTTCTGATCATATTCACTTCCTTTAGGTGGTAGAAAGAGGTAAAAACAAATGGTGCCTGCTGGCAAACTGGTCTGGGAACAGCTGATCTTTCAGCAAGGATTAAATTAATTAAAATGATTCCTGCATCTGAAGAATCAATCTTTTATTTGTCATCATCATACTGTTTATTAATATTGAATGATGGCTAATTGGTGCCACTGCTGTTTGTGTCATCTGGTTTAGTAATCTTCTTAGAAACAGTCACAATTTCAGTGGCTTAAGGCTCAAGGCAGGGAATTGGGAGAAGAGATTTCCTGACTTCTTGATTAAGGCAGGAACTGGGGAAAAATGAATCAAAATTTGCAACTTCTAGGCAGGAATAAGATTGTTATTAACTACATTACCTAGTGTCAAATAGCAAGTTTGTTTTTCTCTCTTGGAAATAATTTATTAGTCATATAAGTTATTAAGTCATTCATTTTTAATCCTGATCTATAGCGCACTAGAGATTTGGCCTTACCTGCATTAGAAATTTCATGATTTTATTATTCATATGAGATATTGTATAAAAAGTGAAGCATTGCTGCACATTAAGTTCATGATAGTAGAAAAGACAAAGGCCAAATCAATATATGCCAAATATACAAAAACAGGATTATTTATTATTTATTATTACAGATCACAAATATTTTGGAAGGTTCCGTGTCTTTCGGAGCCATGAACATTTATATGAATCCAAAAGTTATGTTGCTAAGTGAGAAATTTGTTAAGTGAGTTGTATCCTATTTTATGACTTTTCTTGCCACAGTTGTTAAGTGAATCATTGCAGTTGTTAAATTAGTCACACGGTTGTTAAGTGAATCTGGCTTCCTCATTGATTTTGCTTGTCAGGTCGCAAAAGGGGATCACATGACCCTGGGATATTGCAATTGTCATAAATGTGAGTCGGTTGCCAAGCATCCAAATGTGAACCTGGCAATGCTGCAATGGTCATAAGGGTGAAAAATGGTCATAAGTCACTTTTTTCAGTGATGTTGTAACTTTGAACTAAGCAAACTGTTGTAAGTTGAGGACTACCTGACCACCTATCGTAAGATTTCATTACACAAAGCTCTGAGTCCTCAATGAAAGTACCTGTAACTGAATATGGACTGTCGGGATGATGAAATATCTATATACCAGTGGTGGGATTCAATTTTTTTTACTATTGGTTCTGTGGGCATGGCTTGGTGGGTGTGGCTTGGTGGATGTGGCTTGGTGGGTGTGGCAGGAGAAGGATACTGTAAAATCTCCATTTTCACCTCACTCCAGGGGAAGGATACTGCAAAATCTCCATTCCCTCCCCACCCCACCAACCTGCTTTCCAGCTCCATTCTCCTGTGCAGGGCAACCAAAGAAGACCCAGCCGATCAGCTGGGACTTGGGAAGCAGAGAATAGATGGGGGCGGGGCCAGACAGAGGTGGTATTTGCAGGTTCTCTGAACTACTCAAAATTTTCACTACCAGTTCTCCAGAACTGGTCAGAACCTGCTGAATACCACCTCTGCTATATACCATAGTTATTTTATTGTGCACGTGCTGGATTCCTGCACCTATCCTGAGATTAGATGAGATGATAAAATTTCTTGACAAATAGTTTCTGAATGCAGAAAATTCAATGGCAGAAAACTCAACTCAAAGGCAGCAGACTTCTAATTCAGATACCGGATCTTCTGGGGACAAGCATTATGAGCTTGGGGCTAGGTAAAGTTTCTAAACATTAAAATGTTAAAAAGTCAAAATGTAATTTTGATTTTAGGTTTTATTCTACTAGGTGCGAATTTGTCATTTTCTATTTTGACCTAAATTGGATCTCCAGATTGAAGAATTAAGGGGCATGCATAAATACACCATCGTGCCTCCTGTACTTGTCCTATTGTCCCCATTTAATCGTACCTATTTTCTGTATTCTTACTCATGTTTATATTTATACCTATTATTTTGTAAGCAATTGACAAATCAAATAAATAAATAAATAAATATGCTTCAAAGATTCTCAAGAGATTGCTTCAAGACTATACAGTGCAACATTCTTAAAATCCTCCCTTTCCAATCTTGGATATGATTATAACATTAGCCTTAATGATCTAAAATAAAGGATACATAGATAGGATATTTTTCCTGAAACAAAAGTTTTTTTTTTAAAGGAATGTAGGATTAGGCTTCTAAAGTTGTGTTTATTGAAAGTACTATCATTATGTTCACCAAAATTCCTGGTAGGATAGGGAGAAAGAGAAGTAGATGCTGTCATTTTATATTTAAAACAAAAAATGGGACTCAGATCCAACCATTAACTGTGCTTTTCAGCTTATATAGTGAGAATCAGTTTTATCTCCAAATTCCTTTTCCTGTCTGAATTCTTTCCCTGTTGGAAAACTGATTGCAAATAAGAGAGGTCGATAAGCTTGCCAGCAAATATTCTAAGTAACTGATTTTGAATAATGCCTTGTCCTCGGAGTTGTGGGTAGTTAACCTTTGACTTTTTATACCACCATATGGGAGAATCTTTTTTTTTTTTTAAAGAAAAAAAGTCCTTGTGGAAGGCAAAGAGTAAATACGTTTTTGCTTTGGGTTTCCAAGGATAACTAAAGTTGTCCCTTTCACACATACTTTTCTTGATGTTTCAACTAACTCCTTAGGTTTTTTTTTAGAAAATGTCTCTCTGAGGATAATGTTATTTGCTTTGTATTTTTTCATTTATATCATGTGATAATAACTACATTTCTCAATTTTATCTGTGAGGAACAGATGCTTATCTCTACAATCATTTGCAGACATGAGGAAATCCCATAGAATTCGAAGGAATTATTTAGGTAAGTATGTTTATAGAGTTATAATTTATATGACCTTTGAATACCGTCCTTTGGTTATAATAACATGGTATCAAAGATTGAGACAATAAGAGTATTAGCTGAATGGTAAAGAATATCACTACAAATTTTGTTTTATTTCTTTTCCTTTCAAATGGTCAAAAGCATGATGAGGCAAAATAGGAGGCAGGAATCTTCAACACATCATTGTTGAATACAATACCATAACAGTACAGTATAGTAACATCATTAAGGTCAGGGGTGTTTTTGTTTATTTCTTTTCCTTTCAAATGGTCAAAAGCATGATGAGGCAAAATAGGAGGCAGGAATCTTCAACACATCATTGTTGAATACAATACCATAACAGTACAGTATAGTAACATCATTAAGGTCAGGGGTGGGATTCAAAATTTTTAACAACTGGTTCTGTGGGTGTGGCTTAGGTGGTGGGTGTGGCTTGGTGGACATGTGACTGGGTGGACATGGCTTGGTGGTCATGTTATTGGCTGGGTGTGGCCAACTCAATATCACTCACATCGAGGCACGCATCTCCTCACTGGCCTCTCATGAGTGTGGGGATGCTGCAACAGTCGTAAGTGTGAAAAATGGTCATAAGTCACTTTTTTCAGTGCAATTGTAACTTTGAATGGTCACTCCACACAAGCAAAGGAGGGGGAAAAAACTCCAGAGATGTTCCTGAGACAGGAAGTCTAGTGCTGCCAAGAATGTAATAAGGGTTAACGGAGAGGCAGTTTCTGTAAGCAACACCAGAATGTTTCCATCCTGCCTTCCTTACAGGATTAGGCCAGTAATTTCTTCTAACAACCAGTTCTCTGAACTGCTTAGACCGTGAACAACCGGTTCTAGAAAATAGGTGCGAACTGGTAGAATCCCACCCCTGATTAAGGTACAAAGATAATGAAAGAGATAATATTTACAGCAACATTGTTACCACTGTCAGGCACATACCAGAAAAACATGGTAAGTATGAAATTCATTCTTTAAAATTAGTTCACAGCATAATAAGTAAACAAGTATTCACAATATCTGTGATACAGCTAGGATGGTATATATCCCTGATGAAAATAAAAAGGTATTAACTTAGGAATTGCCAAGATGAATGGGATGTAAGATGGGATAACAGGATCTACACTAACCAACTAATCAAATAAAGATACATTTAAACCCATCCTAAAGGCCATCAATCTTTCACAGAAACAGAGTAAATGAAGGAGCTGATTCTACAGTAGCAGGGCCCATAATATAGAGATCACGGCCCAGAGAAGAAGGGTGAGTGAACTATAGGAAAATAATGGATGACAGATGAGGGAGTGATTCAAGGACTCTGAACACAAGGGCATCTAGATATAAGGCTCAATAGGCAAAGTAGGCTTTGATTCAAATAGGGACCCAATAAAATGTTAGATATAGGAGAAGGGGTGACAGAACCTGGAGGTGGAGTCAAAAGAGGAATCAGCCGAGAATCACTTTAACCTCTCTTAAATTCCATTGACCCAGCTCCAATATAGTGGTACCTTTGAGGAGATTCTTGTTCATAGGTATGAGAAGTAATAAATCAGTTTAATTGGAACTTCATGTGTGGTCCTGGTCTTTCACACCTGGCATTATAATAGTGTTGAAGATCCACAATAGCTGAATCTCAAAACCCAATAATATAAACTGGACTCAAGGAAAGAAAGAATTAGGTACAATATTCAGGACACAAGTTTGAAACCATTGAGGTATGCACCACTAAAAATGCTCCCTCTTCCATCAGAATCTTCTTAGTCCTATGAGTATTATTACTAAGCTCAATGCAAGAATCAAGTAAATGTATGATTTTTTGCATGCACTGAATACATATATCTACAAACTATATGGAATTCTGATTAGCAATTATTGGTTTCTCCTAGTGATAAACATGAAAACCTATTTCAAATACCCAGTAATATTCCTTCTAAAATGTTTCTTCTTTAATTTTGTTTATTCATGAAATAAATTGCTGTTTTTTTATATTGCTGCTGGTATTTTCTTTTTATTAATTATAGGTTTTCATGTTTACATGTTGTGCATTGTTCAGGGCACTTCTCTGCTTGAAATATGGAATGTAATACCAATATATAAATATTTTAATAGGCTTAAATAAATATGCTTAATATAACGGCCTGAAAAATGGTTTAGGGTTTAGTTTTATTGGTTATTGTACTATATTACTTTCACCTTTGTTAAATTTTTAGTATATAACACTTGAGTGGCATATATTTCATATATATATATATATATATATATATATATATATATATATATATATATATATTTCTAGATTCCTCTGGTTCAAAGATTAATAATTTGTTATCAAAACTTTTAATTGTTAATAATAACTTTTCTCATTTTTTATATAAAGCAATGAAGGAAAAGAGAAATGTATCTGAAAAACAAACAGATCAAATTTGACTATGTGCTTTTTTTATTAATTGTTGTTTTCTGAGTTAAACATTTCTCTGACTCAGCCATATTGCCTTTGACGAAACACAAAGCATTGGCTTTCTGTGATCAAGAGAAAATTGAGGTTAAATGAATTACTAGTAATTGCTTTTATCTCTTAAAGTACTTTTAAAAAATTCCATATAAATGATAAGTAACATTTATCAAGTTCCTCTTTGACTGATCCCTGGCAATTTCTCAGGCAAAGAAAAAGGGGGAAAAAGCAATGAAACATCATAAATACCAAACAAATGGGATTTATTATCATCATATCTAATAGCCAGGAGTTCAGCTCAGACCCACCACAGTATTAATAGAACCCCTACTGGGCCACAAACATTGGTACAAATGTTGGGGTCTGTGAACATAATCGAAAGGAGAATGGACCTAAATTAGTTGGGGCCCAGTAACCAGTTACTAACACCTGTATTAGTACTGTATCACTGTGGGGAAGATCACTGTTAGACAAGCATAATCCCATAAGCTTGTCATTTGCATATCCTCATTAGCTGATTAAAACCTTAAGGAGGAAGGTTTTTGCAGCTGGTGGGTCCATTCCAACACACAGTCTGCCTGGGTGGCTTGGTAATGAAGTAATGTTGGTGAATGTGAGGTTTATATGTATGGAACGGATTAAGAGTATTAGAATTTGTGTGAACCAATGTTGCCATATTCTCTCTACTGGATCACAGTAATTGGATGGGAGGAGCAAGAGGGGATCCATTAGCTTTGTCTGTTTGCTCAGAAGCTGAGTGCTAGAGATTCAATTTTGTTTCCTTTCGCTCCTTTGCTTTTGTGTAGCATGCCCGCTTTGTCCAGGGGAGCCCTTAGCACTTCTGAACACTGGCTACACTAAGGCGATTCAGCTACAAAGACGACGTCTTGGAGAATGTGAAACCATCCAGCATAAAATGCAGCCTAGACTCAAGAGGTACTTGAGAGTACAACACATTCTGACCTAGTCCAATCCTGAGATGGAAAAGCAAGGGATAATTGAAATCTATAAACACCTCAGGGTCTTTATTATTGTTTTATTAGTTCTCTGCATTTAAGCTTACCCAACTTCCACATCAAAAGAATTCGGGGAGCTACTTACAAGAAAACTGAATGGTTTTAAGTTTCAGGAACTTAAAAAGCAATTGTTATGAGCATTTGCTGGCCATGCATAATTTTAATGCCTGGAGAAAAAACCCATTGCTGTGCTGTTTGTACAGCTGGAATGATCACTATAGGTGACTTGATGATGTTTTTTTTTTTAATCTTATTTTTTTTCTCACATGCAGTCAACAATACAAATCTATTAATGCTGCTAGGAAAACTTATTTCACCATTCAGAAAACCTAAAAGCTACATCTGGCTGCAGATGGCATTGGAAGCGACATTCAAAATGCTTTTCAGTTGAACCTTAATATTTGTAAAGATTTAAGACATACATTATAGGATTTCAATTATAGATCCATTCAGGTTTTTTTTAATCTTTAATATTTTATATGTCATTTCATTTGCAACAAAATAAAGCCTCATTATCTTTCTTCTTGAAAGAGCCTAAAATCGACTCACGAAATAATAAAATTCAGCACAACTATGCAACAATTTCAAATATCCAATAAAGTAGCCTCTAAAAATATCAAAATATATGTATGGCTGAATTGGCTGATAAATTCTACTTTGTTTGTTGGTTTTTAAAGCTAAGAATAAATTTATGTGAGTACTAAGAGAAAACTGTTTCAATCCATTTTATTCATTTTTGCTTAGTTCTCCTTTTTATATAAAGTTCTTTTATTTAAAACATCTCTAGACACAGTATTTTAATCCTGCTCACACTCATTAATAAGTTTTAATTGGGCATTTGATACAGAATATCAGCATCAACCAGTGGTGGGATTCAAATTTTGAATGTGGGCGTGGCTTGATGGGCATGGCAGTGGAAGGATATGGTAAAATCTCCAGTCAGAGGTGGTATTTGCCAGTTCCCTGAATTACTCAAAATTTCTGCTACTGGTTCTCCAGAACTGGTCAGAACCTGCTGAATACCACCTCTGGCATCAACGTATGAAGATCAGACAATGACTTAAATGTGAAAGATGGAATTCAGGTTAATGATATTTATTTATTTATTATTTTATTTATTTTATTTATATTGCCGTCTATTCGCCCATGGCGACTCGAGGTGGCTTAAACAATGTAAAACCATACTTAAAACAAAAAATAAAAATAAAAAACAATAAAAACTAATAAAAAGAATCAAATAAATTAATAAAGTACAATAGAACAAAATCTGGAAAATAAATAAGTAAATAAAAAAATCACACACACACAACTCCCACCCCCTGCCCCGACGACAGCAGATCACACTAGCCATTTGATGGGCTCCGTCCCACTCTGGGTTCCCCAGGCCCATTGGCAAAACCAGGTCTTCAGTGCCTTTCGAAAGAGTGCTGGAGTGGGGGCCATTCTAATCTCTGGGGGAATAATATTCCAGAGAGAGGGAGCTACCACGGAGAAGGCCCTTCTTCTGGGTCCCACCAGATGTATCTCCCTCAGGGATGGGACCTGCAACATTCCCTGCCTCCCCGCTCCAGTGGGTCGGGTAGATGTGACTGGCAAGACACAATGGTGTCATTGACATAAAAAGTAAATAGCATGGGGGCTAAAAATATAACCTTGCTTAAACTCCTTTAATAGTGGCTATAGGCATGATCAAGCTCTCTCTATTCAAGAAGTGGATTTGCATAAGATTATTAATAATTGTGTACAATTATTGGTGTAAGTTTATCAGTAATTGAAGAATGATTATTGACTGAAGAAGGTATCAGTTCAAGAACTGCCTTCAAATCTATAAAGGCAGCATACAAACAGTGCAGAATAATGTACACAGTAATGTATAAAATACCCCAAAGGTGCTTTTTCAAAAAGCAACTGGGTTTTCTTGTTTTTCTTTGAAGACGTTTCGCTTCTCATCTAGGAAGCTTCTTCAGCTCTGACTGGATGGTGGAGAATGGAAGGATTTATATTCCTTGCAGACAGCTGGTCATTTGCATTCTTTTAGAGAGTCATTGAGGCCACTTGGAGGGTTATCTGTGTCCTCAGGATCATCTGAGTGGTGCAAACGGGTGTGGAGCCTTCTTAGTACTGCTGAAAGGACTGTGTTGTGGAGCTGTTCTTTCTGCAGGGTGTTTTTTGCCTGTGTCCCTCCCTTCACCGTTGAAGATAGGCGCAGGCTGTTGGAGATGAATCTGTGTTGTCTGCAAATGGTTCCTGTAGTCTGCAATTTTTCATGGAAATCTCTTGGAAAAAGCACCTTTGGACAACCATGACCCGGATGACTGAGAATCTCCACAATGCATAAAATACAATGCATAAAATACTTACCAAAAAGGCTGATCAGAAGCTTTCTGGTTCCCTGACTAGCATTTTTTTTCTTAGAGCATCCACTGGCAAGCTTTTGAAAGAGACATTTTACACGTACATTACTAATTAAAACTGAGAAAGCTGAATGGATGATGGATATGAACCTGAACCGATAGATAGTTGGTCTTATCCAGAGGTGGTATTCAGCAGGTTCTCAGTTCTGGAGAACAGTAGCGGAAATTTTGTGTAGTTTGGAGAACTGGCAAATACTATTTCTGACTGGCCCCGCCCCCATCTATTCTCTGCCTCCTAAGTCCCAGCTGATCGGCTGGGGTTTTTTTTGTTGCCCTGCACAGGAGAACAGAGATGGAAAGCAGGTTAGTGGGTTGAGGAGGGAATGGAGATTTTGCAGTAACCTTCCCCTGCAGTGGGGTGGGAATGGAGATTTTACAGTATCCTTCCCCTGCCACGCTTACCAAGCCACACCCACAGAACCAGTAGTCAAAAAAAATTGAATCCCACCACTGGTCTTATCCCCTTTTATGTTGGAATGACTATGGAGTTACTTCAGTCTTGGGGAGTCTGGGAAATAAGAGAGGAGGTCAAAATAAGGGCCACAATTCAAGATCTATTTGTAGCATCTCTGGTGGAATTAGTTCCCCCTTAAAGAGATTTACCTTTCTTTAACAGCATGCCCTATTTAGCCATTTTGCTTGCCATCATCGTCATCTTCTTTTTCAGATGATGATATTTCAGACAGGATATTTCCTGGGAATTAAATTGTTTCAGACTATTAACAACTTTTTGTATACGGTTTATTTAAATTCTGGCATGAAAGTATCCCTTGTCAGATTAAGACTGGGGACATGCAATGTTACAAGGCTGACAAATATGGGCATTTGGAGCTAGCCCAAGAGTAGATTTTAAATAGCTATGGTATGAACTGATAATGCTTTGATAAATATATCTCCCTTAAATTACTAATGTATGTTTTTTGCTGGAGAGCTTTGGATGCGGTTAGGAATTGGGATCACGTGTTTGCTAAAAGGGACTTTGTAATATTGCATCTTCTCTGATGCCCTGCCTGGCCAGTATCTTAATGAGGGGTAATACCCTTTTAAAGGAAGAAGGCAAGAGACAAATTGAAATTTGCACAGCAAGAAGATAATCGTGGAAGTATGAAATTTGCTATATCAAGTTGAGATTCTGGCCACCAACGCTGCTTTAAAGAGGATGCAGCAAGAGGATATTTTAAAGAAGATACAGCAAAGCTTTAAAGAGGATTAAACTCATTAGTGGATTAAAAAGTCTTTTGTGGTTACTGTTATATGTTATAATCATATTATCATGTCTTTCTATTATATCCGATATGACAGGCATTTGGATTTTTTTAATATATATTGTTGCTGCTTTATAAAATTTGGCTTTGATATTCACCAGTAGACTTTATGGGCCTAATTTCCCACTAGCCAGCCACTCAGTTTATAATGTACTTTAATAGAGGGGAGATAAGAGGAATTCTTTTGGTCTTATCTCCATCTCTTCAATAACTGGGTGGGTTGTGGACTCCACTCATAAACCAGAAGTTGATGAAGAATCTGAGGAAAGAAAGAAGTGGTATGGCATGTAGCCTGTCTTGCAAGCTACATCAGAATTTGTGAACCCTAAACAATGCCCCTTATGAACAAACACAGCTTTTCATCTCCTATATTATTCCTAATTTGTCTTGGACTCAAGCAGAAAATTGTGCTTTAAAGCAGCATCCTGGAAGATTAATTGCATTGTTCACTTTGTCCCATCTCTTCTTTTCCCTTAGTCACCCCAATTTGATGGCTTTGCATACAAAAGAATGGGTATTATCTGCTAGAAGTTCTGTACATTTTAGAAAGATGTTTAATAGTAGCCTTTACATACAAAGGCAGTAAGCTAGAGTAAAAGAAATGGCAGACTTATTCCATTTTGTTGCCATACAAATGACATGAGTATGTCCATGAAGTCAAATCAGATTTAAATTTAATTTCAAAGAGAGTATACATTTTAAATAAATGCCATCATTTTCCCCCATAGGGGAAAAAAAGTTTTCAGACTTCTCACTGGTTGGAGTGTTGTATTGTTTTTCTATGCTATCCTGTCACAAAAACTGTAATAAATGCCAATTTGAGTTTGCATTTACAACATAAGTCTCTTCAGCAGCTTGTATCTTTATGTCATCATAATGCTAATTATTATATTATATTGCTGGGCTGTTTTGCACTTCCATTAAAGAGTTTAATAAACTCTTACATAAATCCATGCTTTACTGAGATGTTAATATTCTTTTTAAAAAAGTCTGTCCAATGAATTCTGTTAAACTGGCACTGTGACAAATTCTGTAACATACCCTAATGTGTCTAGTTATTACTGTGATGCATTTTATGACTCTACGTGCCCATTAAGCTGATGTACTAATGTTAAAATGTTCAACGCCTTTCTCAGAACCAAAATGGCACAATATCTCATCCAAACAATTTTATTGCTGTTCTAAGAATTGGCCATCTCTCAGATTAATTTAATTAATGAGTTAATTTTTAAGGCAATAACCAAACTGGTTTGTATAAACCAATAAACCCTACGTGGAGTCAGGAATTTATGTGCCCTGCGGATAAAATCAGCATTACTTTGAAGTAACTGGTCAGATAGATTCCAATCAGCAGACCAAGTCATGGGTGTTTCTAGAAGAATGCAATACAGGTAGTCCTCAACGTATGACCACAATTAACCCCAAAATTTATGTTGCTAAGTGAGAAATTTGTTAAATGAGTTTTGCCCCATTCTATGACTTCACTTGCCACATTTGTTAAGTGTATCATTGCAGTTGTTAAATTAGTCACACGGTTGTTAAGTGAATCTGGTTTCCCCATTGACTTTGTTTATCAGAAGATTGCAAAAGATGATCACATGACCCCAGGACACTGCATACCGTCCTAAATGAGAGTCAGTTGTCAAGCATCTGAATTTCGATCATGCCCATGGGGATGCTGCAATGGTCATAAGTGTGAAAAATGGTCATAAGTCACTTTTTTCAATGTCGTTGTAATAACACTGAGTGGTCTGTATTCGACTGGTCACTAAATGAACTGTTGTAAGTCGAAGTCTATGTGTATGCTTTCTGCTTTCATATGAAAACAGATTCACTAGAACTTGTTTCTATTTTGGGAGATTTTAAAGTACTGCTTGCAAACCAGATACATAATTTTGGGCCTGGAATTAATGGATATATATGAAAATTAATCTATCTTTTAATAATTATTTATGCAGGATTCAGTTTCTCTTCCCACCTCTTAATCTAATTATTTTAGTTATTTACTTGCGCTGTCCTTTTATTATTATTTTTCCTCCATATCCTTTTCCACCCAAATCCATTCTTTGACACTATGAAAAATTTGTCCCCACACTTGGAACCTCTTATTCCCTTGTAGTCTCCATTTCTTTATCATAATCACTCAAATAATTCACTTTGCCATTATGTGTTTGATTAGACTTATGTTTAAACCATATATCTGAAATATTTCTAAGCAATTCTTATCACAATTGCCATTCTTACTCATTCTGAAGAATGAACCTGTTCCTTTTCTGCTTCATATCATCTAGTAAAATTATCTTTCCCCCTTGGATCACATTCAGTCAGAAAGTGGCACAATTATTCCTGGCATTCTCTGATTCTTCCATTATCATCATTTGCTAGAGTGAAACATATAACTATACTGATTTATAGATTTCTATTGTCATATGTACTGCACAATCTAGAATCACACCAATTTATACTTTCTGACATATATTTTAGCCCTTTCATTCATAATTAAACTTACACTTTTAACTTAATTGCATGTATTCATGAACTCCATGTACAAATCAGGACATAAACCAACAACATATTTTTCATTTTTTTAAGTTCATGTCATTTGCAATTTATTTTAATTTAATCTAATTAATTAATTAATTAAATCTGTGATCATATTAAGAGCAACTGCGTTCTCTTTGCTGATGATGTAAAGCTATTCAACACCACAGACAATACTGCTATCCTTCAAAAAGATCTTAACTATGTATCTGAATGGTCAAACAAATGGTAACTTCAAATCTCAACAAATAAATGCTCTGTCTTACATATTGGCAAAAAAATCAGAAAATAAAATACAAGCTGAATAGTCAAGACCTTGTTGATGATCCAAACTCTGTCAAGGACCTTGGAATACTCATCTCTAATGATCTAAGTGCTAGAGCCCATTGTAACTACATAGCCAAAAAGGCATTAAAAGTTGTTAACCTAATCCTACATAGCTTTTTCTCTGGTAATATCACACTACTAACTAGGGCATACAAAACATTTGCTAGACCAATACTGGAATACAGCTCATCAGTCTGGAACCCACATCACGTATCTGATATTAACACAGTTGAGAAAGTCCAGAAATACTTCACAAGAAGAGTTCTACACTCCTCTACTCGTTGCAGAATACCTTATGCCACCAGACTTGAAATTCTAGACCTAGAAAACCTAGAACTACGCTGTCTTTGGTCCGATCTAAGTATAGTATATAAAATCATACATTGCAATATCCTACTGGTCAATGAATACCTCAGCTTCAACCATAACAATACAAGAGCACACAACAGATACAAACTCAAGGTTAACCGCACCAAACTTGATTGCAGGAAATATGACTTCAGCAACCGAGTGGTCAATGTCTGGAATACTCTACCTGACTCTGTGGTTTCTTCCCCAAACCCCAAAAACTTTAACCTTAGACCTTCTACTATTGACCTCACCCCTTTCCTAAGAGGTCTGTAGAGGGCGTGCATAAGCGCACCAACATGCCTACCGTCCCTGTCCTATTGTTTCTTTTATTGTTTCTTTTATTTTTCTTATATGTATTCATTTCATGTTTTCATAACTATGTTTACCCTTATACTTATTATCTTGTGAGTGATTGACAAATCAAATAAATAAAAATAAATATATTTATTTTTACTGTCCATCAGAACTTTGTCAATCACTTTAACATATTTTTCATTGAGAAGGCATGGAATAAGTTAGCAGCCCTACTAGTATCATATGCAGCATCATTTGTTAAGTAAGGTGTATGTGGGTGCGCACGTGCGTGCGTGCATGTGCAAATACACCTTTGAGTCAGTTTTGACTCCAGGCGAATGCCTAGACAAGTCCTGCAGTCTTGGCAAGATTCTAAAATTGGTTTGCCATTGCCTTCTTCCTAGAGCTGAGAGACATTCCCAGCCCAAGGTCACCTAGCTGACTTTGTGCCTAAGGCTAGACTAGAACTCACAGTCCCTTGGTTTCTAGCATTCCTACACCAAATTGGCTCTCCAGTAAGAACAATACAACTCAGTTTTATAATATGCCATCAATTTTCTAGTATTCTGTAAACACAAATACAACCCAGTATTAGCTTAAACATATTTATGCTGCTCCATGGAAGCTAGGAACTCTAAGGTAGTCCTTGAATCATGACTGTAATTGAATGTCCCTGTTATGGTTAGATGTTGTGACAGTCATTAAGTGAATCATCCATGTGATCAATTTACTTAAGATCCTTGCATCCCTGCTCTCCCTAATGCGGTAATTAAGTGCACAGGTCATTAAGTAGAGAATGGAGTGCCTATGGGATCCCTGAGGAGGTCTTGGGAGGCCTAGTACAAGCCCTGGCCCAAGGCCTCCCAAGATTTCCCTCATCCCTTGAGGTACCTTGTGCTCCGCTTCCCACCACTTGGGATCTTTGCAGGCCTTAGGCCTGCTTCCCACCCCACCGGTCCCCACCCTCTCCTCATCCCCTGCATCACCCATTCAAGAGCTTTTGAAGCTCTTTGAAGCTCTGGACCTCAGGTTAGGAAAGGAAGACTGACCATTCTATTGCTGGGCCACATGATGTGATCCCAGAAGTGGCCATCATTTTACAATTGGTCACAATTCAAATTGGCTGCCCCAGAAATGACAGCCACTTCCAGGATTATGCCATGAAGTTTAGCAACAGAGAAGCTTGCTTTACTTTGAGCTATAATTTAATCAATAAATAGTTTTAGTGCCTTCTTGGGCCCAAGTCATAAGACTAATTTTATTTATAAAGGTGTAAATACTTTATATATAGGATATTTAATGACCATCTTCTGTTAAATGAATCTATCATCAGTTGGGATCCTCTTAGGCCAAATTACCTTCATAGGTAGAGTTATATGTTAGTGGGGTAAAGATTAGTAAATTTCAAGTGTATCTTAATTGCACATGTGTACATACAGGAGGAAGGATACAACTGGATGACATTCAAGGCGCTGCTAATTTCATAAGGGATTCTTTGGTACTATTTCAAGGCCAGGGTTACTTTATAACGCTCTTTTATCAAAGCCTCAGTTCCATTTCTTCCCACTCTGATACTTCTGTTCACTGAAAGTTAAGCTGGTCAGCTCCAAAAATGGTCTTTCTCCATTTCATGCCAGTTCAGCTGGGATCACACTTCTGTCGATATGTGTACTTGGTCTACACTTGTGACAGAAGAAGACAGAATTCCCTTTAAACATAATACGGATTTGCAAAGTTCAAATCAGCAACACATTTGCATTATTAAATTCACGTTTGTTCCCTTGTTGTGTCTGATCTGTCCCTACCATTTTACTGCTCTCCTTATCTTTATTGATCACTTAATTTGTCTTTTCTTAACTTCCCCTCCAACTGTCTGGTCTCCTGAGCCTAAGGTATTGAAACTAAACACCCGTCTGTCCATACTGCCATGACTGGTTTGCTTTTGAAATAATAGGGGGAGCAGGTGGTGTGACTAAGTAGCTCCAGAAACAGAATAGGGACACCACTGCCATAGCCTGCCCCAACCTGCCATTCATTTCTCCACCCTCCCAACTGTTCTACATTAACGCAGTCAACTGTGGCTTATACAGTTCAAGTTTTACACAACTGTTTTACAGACCAGGAAGAATTTCTTTTGCGAAGAAGCCTTTGTTGTATAGCAGAAAAGGGTCAAGAGGTGGGGGGAAGGGAAAAGGCAAAGCCAGCTTCTAAACTGAACGTGTTTGTAAGTGTATAGTTACAACGCATGTAAGCTGTTTATTTAATAACCTTGTTAAATTAATGCTGCATTTCAAAAAGTGCTTGCAGTAAAAAAAAAAAAGTGAACATGCACCAGTAGCTGGTGATCTTGCAGATAATTTTAAATAATTTTAAACACTTTTATTTCTAGCCTTTAATTAGACCTGTAGTTGGGGACAGTTGTGAGCAAAGGGTTTGTCTCTTTGTTTTTTACATGCTTTTAGTGGGCAAAATATGTCGTTCGGAATTAATAGGAAAAAAGAGGGGTGGGAAAAAAAAGAAACGAGCAACAAGGTACATAAAATAGTTGGGATTTAAAAGGGAGAAGATAGCCTTTGTGATTTCATGGCTTTCTCTTTCCAATTTATTAAAAGTGTGTGTGTGTGTGTGTGTGTGTGTGTGTGTATTTATATCTATATCTGTTTTCATAGATTTTCACAGGTACAGGTATGCAGGTCATGTTCAGGTCTTTTCCCGTGTAAGATTGAGAGTATCTTGGCGATGTTTCGACGAGGTCCCACTCGCCATCTTCAGGCTGGTGCTTTCGGCTTTAGCCGAAAGCACCAGCCTGAAGATGGCGCGTGGGACCTCGTTGAAGTCGCCAAGATACTCTCAATCTTACACGGGAAAAGACCCAAACACACCAAGACCTGCATATCTATATCTATATATCAGCATAATGCACTGCATGGTACAGAGACTAGTGTATGTAATATACATATGTGTTTCAAAATATGCTGTTTGGAAGAAGCAGATTCCAGTACACATATGAATGTGAAAAAAGTGAGAAATAGAAGTAGTCTCTTCTAAATTCTTTTTTTTTTTAAATAAGAATACAATTTTACGTGGCATAAGGCTTGATTGGTTTAATTTCACCTAGTGACTCCTGCCAGTTCAGATTACCAAATTCTAATAATCAAAGTAAAAGCAAAACATGACAGCTCTAGTAGTGTCCCAATATTTTATGAGAAACAAATCCGGGTTTTGTTTGTGGTTTTTTTTTTGCCTTTTTGCTGTTTTCAACTGATAAATGAAATAATATTTTTGCTTAGCATATGGAATAGTAATCTGATTCATAGAAAAAAGCACAAAGCAGGAGTAGTTCAGTCTGTGTTTGAGGCTGAGATGTATTGGAGAAAACCAATGCTTTTGTAGATTACCTCTGTTGGGAATGGGATGGAGGTATTGTGGCTCTCGAAAGCCTTTTACACTTTTCAGCAGCTTTTGACGCCATTGACAATCTGTGAGGGCTTACGATTAGAGACATTGCTTTGCAGTGGTTCTACTCCTTTGTCAATGAGCAGCAGTGGTGAAGAGATTCACCAGGTGGTCACCCCCTTGTGTGTGCACCAAAGGGTCTGATGCTGCAGTTTGAAGCCCCACATGGCCTAGGGACAGATTATTTGAAGAATGATCTTTTCCCAGTTATATCAACCCGACTTACCTGGTGGAATTAAGAAGAAGGGCCTTCTCTGTGGTGCGCCATCTCTATAGAACATCATCCCTGCAGAAATAAGATTGCCACACCCCTCCCTGTCACACTCTTCTGAAAGGCCCTGAAGACATGATTCTGCCAACAGACCTCAGGGTGATATGGAGCCAATCAAGTGGTTGGTTTTATTGTTGTCACCAGGGGAATTGGGATTTATTGAGAGTTCTGTACTTTTCTGTAAGCTGCCGGAGTCACTGTGAGTTGGGCAGCCATAAAATTTCTTAATAAATAAATACTGGTGCTATCTACATATACTCAGCTGTAAGCATGATGTTTACACCCCCCCCCCAGTTTTTACCTTTCTATTTCAGTTTCTCATGTCCCTTTTCCTCCTTCCCTTCAGCCCCTGTTGGGATGCAGTGAAGTGGAT
Source organism: Naja naja (assembly GCA_009733165.1). Taxonomy (NCBI): domain Eukaryota; kingdom Metazoa; phylum Chordata; class Lepidosauria; order Squamata; family Elapidae; genus Naja; species Naja naja. The sequence continues at coordinate 282,515,800 of CM019148.1, forward strand.
ATTAGCTAAATAGAGAAGCCTCGAACTATATTGAATTGTACTGAGCAATATATACTTTGCAGATTAATCCTGGCAAAGTGTCATGTGATTGCATCACATCAATTTTAAATACTGTAGGATTTGCAAATAATTGGCAAATCTGTGTTCTACCTTGCTTCAAGCAAATCTTCAACCTGTTTTTATCCCCCTCCCCCTTAGCATTTTAGTGACAAAGAGAGAAGATTTTCATTGGGACTATAATTGCAAAAAAAAAGATTAAATTTCTCATCACTGTATGCTACAATACTCCCTCTCAATGCCCTTTTCTTTTCCTTGCTAGTGTGACTGCTAAACAGGAGTTTGACCCTGAGGTCAGTGACTGAAAGCAAATCGCTAAAATACAAAAAACCAAAATGTAGCTAAAATACAAAAAGCCAAAATACAAAACTACAAAATGTAGTTCTGTATTTCAGCTATTTGTTTACTAGGTTTCCTGTGTTTATTGTGGATCTAATTGATTAATAGACTTCATCATTTATGCCAATCTTAGATGCCACTTCTCCCTTTTTTCCTGTCTTGAAAGAGCACTCCGAGGTCTGAACATATTGTCAAGTCTTTTAACTTACAGACCATCCTTTTATGGTTTTATTTCAGCTTAAACTGTAAAAAATCTGATATGATTAAGTCTTTGAAGCAGTCCTAACATTCCGACAAATTAGATTTTTCTTTTCTGCTCCTGGAGAAAAGGAAAATTTCTTGGAGTAAATAAATTGTTACGCAGGAAAGAGGTGTAGTAAGATAAATAGATTAAACTTTTTAAACATAATATAAACAATGCCTTTCATGCTTAGTTTAGACTAAAACTTGATCTCCTAAAGTGGAAGATGTCTTTGTCACACATTATTGAAAATTTTTTCTCTGATTTCACCAAACTTGAAGAATATATTAAGATACTGGCTTTGCTTCTTTTAAATCCCTATGGGCAAGAGGCAAAATAAATAATAAACTACTGAATTCATTTTATAGCAGATTTGAGATTATTGTATGTGAAATCTAAAATGGGTATATGTCCTTTTCAGAATAATTGAACGCACATCTCTTTAACAACTCACAAATTATCATTTGACAACGCAAAATAATAGAGCTTTTTGTTAAAATCAGAAAGCATGTGGAGATCAAAAGGTTAAACAGGTCTTTCATCATGATAAATCACTGGTTAATGAAGCCACTATTTGTGGGTATTATCCTTGCTCACTTTAATGTCATTACCTTCTGCTTGTAAAACTGACACTACTAATGATCTTCATTCTTCGAACTGTTTTCGACAGTATTGATTGGTTGCTCTGAGCAGATGTTACTTGGGTTCGGCTGCAGAAGTGGCAATTCTTACAGGAGGCAAAAACCGTTCCGTAAGAAGTGGCACAGCACTCAGGTATATTTGTATTTCCTTACAAAATACTGCTTTATATATATAATATATATATATAATACTGTAGTATAGTAGTTATTTTATTTAAACAGAATTCTAACCAAGTAAGAAAAAACATTTTGCCACAATGGTTTTTTTAAAATTTTCAAAATACTTAAAAAAACAGTGTAGTACACTTTTTGGAGATGACAAAACTAGATATCTAAAACTATGTGATACCATGACAGCTAAATATACATTTCATTAAATTAAATGAAAATAATGAAATTCAGTTCATGTGTGTAATAATATTTCCACTTTTATCACATTCAAATGGCATATTTTGGAAGATGAGCTTTAGGTTCCTTAAAATATTGAGGCAATAGAAATTATTTCTATTAAGTTTTCCTCAAACCCTGCTGCAAAGTGTTCACCTGGACTAGACAATCTGAGTGTATTAGCCTAGCCAGACTCCTTTGTACTGATTCTCATTGTTTTAAGTAATGTTAACCAATAAAACTTTTAAGAGTGTAGAACATTGCTTCTCATTTGTGCTTCAAGGTTTTCAATGGAAGCCTTTCTACATGTGCCCTTTCTTTTGCAGCCAGAAGGTAAATACCACTGACAGAGCTTTTCAGTGGTAATTTTGTTGTTTCAGATCTCTCTCCCTCTCCCTCCCCCTCCCTCCTCCCCCCTCCCTCTCCCCTCTCCCCCTCCTTCTCTCTCTCCTCTCCCCCTACCCCTCTTCCTCTCTCTTCTTCTCTTTGTCCTTCTCCTCCTTGCCCTCCCAATATATATACTGTATAGGCAAGAAAGCCATCTAAGAATTTTTGGACCAGATTATGTATGTATGTTTGGTACAAAAATTCCTAGCTGGCTTTCTTGCCTAAAGCAGAACTAGAACTTTCAGCTTCTAGTCCTGTGCCTTAAACAAGTTGCACTAAATTGATTCTCCTTTGAATCATATTTAGAGATATTTTTTTTACCCAAGTGGCATTATCAAATCAAGAAACAAACTAAGCTCTGTTGCAAGTTTCCCTCCCGTGTGATGTTGAAAATATATTACAGGATTAATTTTGAAGATGTATCAAAGCAATTGGTTCAAATGTGTATTAGCCATATTCTTTCCAATTCATGTATTATGACCAAAATTCTTAGCTTATTTTATCACATGCTCTTCAACTTGTTCTTATTCCATTTAAAATCTCAACAGAGATTTATACATGTGCAACATGCAATCACATGTTCATTATCTGTACATAATTCCCATTTGTTCAAGACCTGTCAACTTTTTAATATTAAACCTCTTCTTTTAATTGTGCATACAGTCTATTTCTATATAGACTGTAGACAGTGGGTGTCTTAATCCATTTAATTCAACCAAAACCTGTTCTTAACAATGCTATGGTCCGAATGTCTATAGAGACAGAGCAAGTGCCATCTGAAAATACTGCAGAATATGGATCAAGAAGCCTTGATAATATGCTTTGTTGCTGCAACAAAAGTACAAGGGATTATATAGTTTAGGGCATCAATGGGCACTCCACATTATTCTCTGAGGCAGGGCTACTCAGTTATTAACTAAGCAAAGGGGAACTAATTGCTTCTTTCCTGCTGCTAGTATTAGGAGAGGAAGAGCAGTCATCAGAAAGACCATGGGACACAGGGCACAAAATTTCCCCCTCTTCACAATAACTTTGCTACAAATCATTGTTCTCTTGCTGCTATTTATGGGAGGGAGGCAGTAGTGCTGATAGGGAAGTTTTGTTGCTTTCCTTCAGCATTACTGTATCATGTGTGCACAAACATAAATGCATAGTCCCCAATTTGAACAAACACCAAACATTGTATGTACTCAGCGATGATTCTCTCTCATATATATGACTACACCACCCACCCCACCCACACAGTGCTTTGTTCTTTTACTTCCTTGTTTCTTCACCTTCACCTTTCCCAGCATTACAGCCTTCTCCGGAAGTTACGTCTTTTACATAATGTGTCCAAAGTTTGATGCTTTAGTCACAGATATCTGGAGATGCCCAATCCAGCCAATCACTGTGATGGAAGACAACGAATCTGTGGTTTATATTTCTGAAACACGTTTCACAGGTTCTACGTCCAGACACATTGACATTCGTTATAAGAACATAAAGCAATTAGTTAAACAAGATTTTGTTAAATTACAGTATGTGTCCACACATGATCAGATTGCTGACATGCTCAACAAACCACTTCCAGCAGCGCAGCACAAATATCTGGGTGAGAAGATGTGCCTTATCTGATTTTTGCTTAACAGACAAAAAGAAGGGGATGTCACTGCAGTTTTTTGGTTTGTCTGTCAAGCTCCTAAGCTAATATTATAGCAAGCAGGTGTTCGCTAGCAGCACTGTGTTATCTTGTTTCCATAGTAATGAGATAAGAAAGTCTTGTGATGTCTGAGTTTACTGCGCATGTGTAAAAAGTTTATACTTCACTTCCTTTGTAACTTCCTTTGTAATTTTTTTCCCCTATATGCCTGTATGAGATTAGGATGCCAGTATGGAGCTTCGTTAGGTTTTCTTATTTTATAAATAAAAATGTTTCTTAGATTATTTTCCGGGTTTAATTTTGTCAGTTTTTACAGCAAAGAAAAGCACGGTCTATCACCTCTAATTAGCAGGGATGTTTTGGAAGATATACTCCCTAACAAAAGGTTTTTCAAAGCCTTGACAAATTTGAACTTGGTCATTTGTCCCTCATGTGAGAACTCTGGGTATATTTGGTCAGTGATCCCTTTGTTACTGCAGTCTGTGATACTCTAGGGCAAAGGTGTCAAACTCAATTTCATTAGGATTGTGTTTGACTTCAGGGGGGGCAGGGGGACTGACCAGGATGGGCATGGCCAGCTCAACGTCACTCATGTTGGGGGTGCCTGTGGTGGCCCAAGAGCTCTGCCAGCAAAAATGGGTTCCCAAGCTCCGTTTTTGCTGGCAGAGGCACCATGAGCTGATCCTTTGCTGGTTTCAGGGCAGCCCCGTGGGCCAGATCTAAGCACCTCACAGGCTGGATCCAGCCCCTGGGCCTTGAGTTTGACACCCCTGTTCTAGGGAATCTTTTCCAATACCATTCTTCATAAATGTTAATACTTTTGCTATCCTACTTTTGCAAAGTTCAACTTTCTACTTTACGGAAGTAAAAAGTTGAACTTTGTAAAAGTAGGATAGGAAAAGAGTACCACAAGGATCTTTGTTATGTATAGATGCATCACAGCATTTAAATATCTTTTTCAAGACCTTCATAGGCACTCCACCAAGTGCTGGCCTGTGGTATGTTTCTTGACAGAAGGACCATTTGCTTTTGATGGTTGATCCTAAAAGGCAGAAACTATCCACCAGTTCAATATCCTTCATTGTTAGTTATAAGACTGGTGATTCTACCTGTTGTCATTCATTTGGGTTTTTTAATATAGTATTTAATATTAGCCCTATTTTTTACTGTTCTCCTCATATTCAAAGAATTGTACAAACCTAATCTGTACCTGTTCTATCCCAAGTACTTAATAAAATAAAAGATGCGTCTCTGATAGAATCCTCATCTGAAGCTATTTTTGGAGAGCCCTTCTGGAGAATAGTCAAGGTATCAGAACAAACACAGAAGGCTATTTTTTTAAATTTTTCTTCCAAGTGTGTGATCAAGATCACTTCCTTTTGGAGCTACCATGGAGCAAGTGATTGCAACATCCGTAGTCCCAGTTCTTTGTAAATATTAGAATGTTGAACCCACATGTCTACCTATTCATCACTTGATAAATATAGTTGATAAGTTGAATGCATAAAAACTTATGATAGAGGAAAACAGATTTTCATATTAGTTCAAACCCTCCTTTTTCAACTGTTAGTTTTTATTTTATTTTCCATCTTGTAAGGAGAGAAATAAGTAAACTAGGAAGAAGAACCCCATATTTGAAAACAATTCTGTATTTGAATGTTGTTTTAAGGACTGTCCAGTATCTATCAAACTTAATTAAAAAATAAAAGTAAGAATACTTGCATGCATTTGGGAGAATATTTAACCCCATTACCTCCAGCCACAGAAAATCTGGTCACTCATCAAGCATAAATTTAAAGGAAAACCAGCAACTTAACTCTTGACACCAATGAAGTTTCTCTGTGTTGTTATTTTAAAAAAATCCCACAAGCAAAGGAAAAAAATCTAAAGTGGTATTTGAAAATTGATATTTAATTAGTTCAAATTGCTTTCTTTACAGTAATTAAAACTATCACTTGCATATTATATAAATAATGTGTTATTTGGGAAGGCCTGTTGTCACATCATGATGATATATGTGACTGAGATAATTTTGGATAACTGTTATGCTCCCATTGTATCAGTTGGCTCATTTATTTATTGTAACAACAGGAACAATGGCAATATTGGGCAATAACAACTCTATTCTCAGTAGTCCACAACCTACAGCTGCCATTTTAATTTTTCATGCTATTCCTGATGTATTGTTAAGTATAAGTTGCTTGAAGAATGGCCTGAGGCAAATTTAAGATTTTCTGTTTTGGGCCTGATGAGGCCATACTGGCTCAGGAATTGTAGGAAAGGATACAGAGAAGAAATTTGTTAAACTGAAATTGTTTATACCCAATCTACAAATCATGAGAGCAAGAATAGTATAATTTCCCTTCTGGTCTTTATTTGCTTTATTTGCTTAATTCCATCTTCAGAGAATTACATTTTAAAAAAATTTTGGAATGTTAATATCTTTGACAGAAAGAGGTTATGATAGGTAGTTTTGCAGATAGAATTCATTTGCTGATTTTATTTGCTTATTTCTCTATAAAATCAGCAAATGAATTCTATCTGCAAACTACTTATCATAACCTCTTTCTGTCAAAGATATTAACATTCTGGAAAAGTACTATAATGTTTACTCTTCAGTAATGTTTTTTCTCTACCTTTTTGGGGAGAAAAATAATTCATTGGAAGAATGACACGTTTATGTATTCTGACTGAAATAGATTGGGGGCTTGTAACTTTTTGTTCAGATATTACTACAGTGCTGTATATGCATGTCTTGAAATTGAGAATGTAGATGCTGTATTTATATGCTATGTAAACCACGATCTATTTTACAACTATTGATTGGACAAGCTATAGTGACTTGTTTAAAGATAACAGGCCTAAAATGTTAATGGGTAATTTTTGCTCATCACACTATGTTTAACATTCCATATCAGTTGAATGATTGTCATTAACAAGTGTTATTTTTTGTGTTAGTATATTTGGTTTGGTGCCATTATATGAAACCTATTAAGTTTTAACCTCCATGACAGATTGAAATTGAGACTGAAACAACTTTAAATGAGACTTGCCTCTAGAAGTTGTGTGTACTCCAACACTGGAGGTTTTAAAGAACCATTTGTCTGAAGTGATACAGGGTCAGGGATGGGATCCGACCAGTATAACTACCGGTTCTGTCGCTCTGTGTCGCATGCGCATGTGCGCACGCGAGTCACGCAAGTGCAATTTATGACCTGCTGAGCTGCCCGGACAGCTGAGCAGTGCTGCGTGCAAGTGCGCAGTGGTTGAAAAAGCACTTTTTTCCTGCTTTTTCAACCACAGCTGTGTCGCACAAAGCAGCTGCGGTTGAAAACACAGGAAATAAAGGTTAGGTAAGAGCCCGAGCGGGCGGGTGGGCCAAAACAGCAGCAGACATGGAACCAGTTCTATGTATGCTCTCTGTTTGCTGCTTTTCATAGCAACCGGTTCTACAGAAGTGGACATAACCGGTAGAATCCCACCCCTGTATAGGGTTTCCCACTTCAGCAGTGGGTTGGACTAGAAGACCTCCAAAGTCCCTTCAAAATCTGTTATTCTGTTACACATATTTCAGCACTTTAATAATGTTCTTGATTTCCAATTTAGTATCCAATATTTGTTCCCTGATCTCAATTTCACTTTGAATTATGATTAAACACTAAAGTACAGTATAATGAAAATATCAAGAAAACAATAACCTTTTTCTATGTATAAGTCAATTTTGCTATTGTATCAGTGCCAGCATAGACACATTTCTGTTGTATAATATGGGCTGTTGATTGAGCTCTAATTATAAATATGTACTTGGGCCATCACACACTACACAGAGAAATTAGGTTGTAATCTTTACATCATTATAATTGTTCCAATTTAAGAAAAATTATGTCAGGTACTGCATGAAATATGAATGCTGATTTATGGGAGCTAGCATCCAAAACATGTATTATACATTGTTCAGAGTAAAAAAAAATAATTAAATGCCCACTTTATGATAATTGGCTTTTTGAAAAAATGTCTATTGTCATTAACCTTTCATTATTTTTTTGTGTCTTCACTGAAAATGATTTTCAGTAGTATTCATTAGAGGGATCTCTTTAAGTGAGCAAACTGTTGCAATATCTACAGGATGGCCATTTCTTTCAGTGCCTTGAGTTTCATGTTAGGCGCGATTTTCATGAATATTTTAAAGAGGTCAGACTGGTGTCAAAATATCATCTGTGAATTGATCATCTGTGCAGAGAAAACCCACCGAGCAAGGTTAAGCACAGATATGACTACCTTTCGTGACCCTTGGATTCCCTCTCCCCTCTTGTGTCCAGGGCCTTGCAACAGCTGTGGTGTTACCACTGTTTGTCATTATATTGACACAGCCATTTTCATGGTATGCCTGTTGTAAATTTGTTGTTACATGGTGCGTCTGCCACAAATTGCACGGTATACGTAAATTTGAGTGTGTGGCGGTGCTGGCATGGGAGGGGGATATCATGGTCCTGAATGGAGCGTGTGATGGGGCAGTCTGCAGGAGTTCTAACCCTGATAAATTGTTTACTTGTTAGCAATGGAGCTCAAGAACGGGTCTGGGGCTGCAAGCTCAGCGGGACAGAAGTATGAGGTGGACCTACGCCAATTATGGGCCTTTGTCAAGTCCTACTCTGTGATTGACACCAATGTTTCCCCTCTCACCATGGGTCCTGTTAATAGCACAGGCCCAACATAGGCCCCACTGTGCTAATGCTATATTTTTGAATAGTACCTTCATCTTTCTCTGCAAAAATTAAGCTAGGCCTGAGTCCTGTGCAAGGCCTATAAGCCCTTTATTTTTTAGCATATTTTTCCCCTGTTTTTTTCAAAATAAGCTAAGAACAGTAGTTACAGAGACTTTCTTTGCAACAAAGAAAGCAAAGGAGCAAAACATTATCTTTGGCTGACTGACTTCAAGTTAATGATCTTTCGTGCTGAATTCTACCCTCTGCTACTCAATAAGGGGCTCTGGTAGTGTAAAAAGAAGCACCTCTTTAATCCACTAACACTTCATTGTCCCATTGTGGCAAAATGATCATTTCATCAGTTTGGGATGCTCTAAGCCCAGAGTAAGGGTTTTGGAAAAAAAGAAAAAGAAATGATTCAGAGAGGTATTTCTCTCCTTCATTTTTCCTCAAGTGACGGCTGAATAACTATGCAAAAAAATTAAGGCATAATGACCCAGCAACAATGACAAAACCTAATTAGTCACGGAGGCCACTGGCTAATGAGCCGCAAAAAACGGCTCTTGAGTGTGTAATAACTGTATTTTTCTCCATTTCTTCTCCTTTAGTCACAGCCTTGTGTGGTATTTTTAACAAACTAAAATGGCACCAGATGCAACAGGGTTCAGACATTTTAACTTGAATTAAGAAACCATATGTTCAGATAAGTCATGGTTTCCTCTTTCCCACAGACTGTGCTCTGCATCTGTGATGTAAAATTGTGGTGGGTAGAGAGCTGTCATTTACACTTTCACCCACCCTGCAAGTAAGCATAGCCTTGCCATATCTGTTTTGAAAAAATAGCTTGTTGCAGGAGCTGTACATTTCATTTATGGCTCCTTGTAAACCCTAAGTACAGAAGGTGAGAAATATACTACATTCAATTAAAAAAGGTTACTTATGCCTGTGCAAGATACACCTAGAAAAACAATCATGCCCAAAAGCTTCTAATGGACATAACAATGGGACAATATGTGGCCACAATCCTAGAGACTTTCAGATTCTAACCATTTAGCAGGTATTGGACAATTGTCATATGAAGACAGTCTGGTTAGTTTGTAATTAGAGTCCCCCTCCCAAAAAATGTGATAGGTATGCCATTTAGCAGATTCATGAATAGGATCAATGTTTGAATAATTGTGATCATGATTGTGAATTGGATTCAGGTTTGAATGTTCAGCTGAGGGGAGAGCATCTAAACATGCCAATGTGAAGGCCCTCATAGGTGATGGAACTAATAAATGATACATAGTTAGGAGAATTGTAAAAAGCAACTAATCTTTGTATTCAATTATCCTTTAATAAATTGCTTTCTATAGAAAGGACAAACAAAAAAATCTGGTATCCAGGAAAAAACACCCATTGTGTAAAATGGATTCATGTAACAACTGTTGGATTTGCTTAACAATAACCATGTTTACTTAACAACCCTAGCAAGAAATGTAAAATTGGGTCTAGTCACTTGGTGACCCGCTTAATGACCTCAACAATTTACGACCAGGCTCAATTACAGTTGTGAGTCAATGACTACCTGTTGTATTCTCCTTTTAATTTACGGTGGAAAAAAACTTTCTTCCTGTTGCAAGGAAGATATATAATATAACAGAGTCAGAATAGGCATGGGGAAAAACACCCAGTATATCTAATCAAGTAAGTTTCTTCTCAAGAGATGGTCATCTACAGAAGTCAAGGAACCAAGCCTTCTTAGCTGCAGTGTTTCGTCTTTGGAACAGTTTACTTTCTGAGATAAGATTAATCTCCACCATGTTCACTTAAAAAAACATAAAATGTACGATTTTAACAAGGATGGGGATTTTCTATGAGTTGAGAATTTTAGGTTTTGTATCAATGTTATTACTGCTTGATAGTCAAAGTCTTCCTCTATTTTTGCTTCTGATTTGTTTTGCTTCTATCTTTTTGATCATTTATTTTCCTATTATCTTTTTATTGTAGGATGGGAGTGCAAATTGTTCAGAAACCCACTGGACTGAAGTATCATATAAGTCCAAATAAACTATTAATTATAACTATCATATAATTGTGGTATATAAGTCAATATGGAGATGGCCTTAGAGCTGGATAAATTTGATCCTGCAGAATCCTACTCAGTCATTATTCACAAGCATTTCCTTGGTTTACTGAAAAATAAATGAAGTGATTGAAAATCTACGTACAGTGATTGTGGCAGAAGACTAAAGGGGGACGTGACTGAGCATTGGTAGCTCAGGTCTAAGCCTAGGCAATGTCTTTCAGAGATGTTGATTCTTCTCTGGGCATTCTATCTCAGCAGCTCTGTCCAAAGCAACCAAGATTTCTGCAGGGAATCATGAATACAATAAGATGCCTGCACGTGTGGATTTCCTTGAAGATAAGTCACTCATATCTGTTCTAGGTTGAACATTAATTAGGCAAAGACTGTTGTGGTGAATAAGACACTGAAGTTACTACCCAATGAGGCAGCTAGTAGGACAAATAATCTACTACAGGGGTGTCAAACTCAAGTCCCAGGGGCCAGATCTGGCCCGCAGGGTGCTTAGATCTGGCCCTTGAGGCTGCCCTGGAAACAGCAAAGGACTGGCCCACAGTGCTTATGCCAACGAAAACAGAGCTCAGGAGGGCTGCACATGGCCCCCTTGAGCTCCATTTTCGCTGGCAGAGGGTTATTGAAGGTGAAAACGGAGCTGGGGGGTGTTTTTGCTGGCAGAGCACTTGGCCCACCACAGTCACCCCCAACACGAGTGACTTTGAGCTGGTCACGCCCACCCTGGCCATGGCCCCCAAGGTCAAACACAACCTTGATGTGGCGTTCAATGAAATTCAGTTTGACACCCCTGATCTACTATATCATAACATCAGTACTAAAGTTGCTGCATTATTAAAGCTGTCATCTATTATATCCTACAGAGAATAGCATCAGAACATACCAGAAACTAATTTGGTGTAGTGGTTAAGGCACCAGCGAGACTGAGTTTTGTCCCACCTTAGCTATGAAAGACGGCTAAGGTGTCTTTGGGCCATTGACTTCCCCTCAGCCCTAGGAAGCAACTGACTTCTGAAATTCACATCAGGAAAAACATCAGGGACTTGTCTAGACAATTGCTAGGAATCAACACTGACCCAAAAGCATACATACATATCAGAAATTGCCTTGCCAAAGATTGACCCTGCCCATTGGAACTGAGCATGTTGATGTTACCTGCTCTGCTATGAGCCCCCTATCCTCCCAGAAGGGTCAGGTAGCAGGGATTTTTAGTTGTATATCCTGTGCTCTGAAACATGCTTTCCCCCGAGATGTGGTCAGCATCATCTTACCTGTCATTCTATAAGCCCATTCTGATGGGTCTTTCCATTGCGGTGTCATTTTATTTTATTTTACTTTTATTATATATTTCATTTTATTTATGTTTTTGTATACTGTATATGCATATAAAATACATGCACACAAACACAGAGCATTACCTCTGGAAACAACAAGGAACTTTTCTGCTACTGAGAAAGTGAAATAGTAGAGACAAAAGAATTTCAAAAGAACAAGAACATGACATGGTATTGCCCTATGTTTAAATTACATGTAGTGTGAGGCATAGAGAAATATATCCAGGGCTATGTGAATGAGTTATGGAGGAATTTTGCGGCTGTAGTCTTTCCAAGGCACTTTTCAATTGTGAAAAGAATTGTGTGGAATAGAATTTTGCTCTCCTGAGGGAGTTCCATTTGAAAGCTTGAGACTTCGGTATCCTTGATACCAGGATCACAGTTTGGTGGCTGAAAAATGAGAACAACACTGTCTCCCTCCCCCCTCCCTCTCCCCTCCCCCTCATTTATATTTGTATTTTGTGGTATGTTAAGAGGAAAGAAAAAGCAAAAATGTCTGCTTTCCAACTGCAGACATCAACCAATGTGATATGGCTGTGTGTCTCTAAACAAAAACAAAAAAACCCACCCTTGTCCAATCCTATATAGCAGAATGCTAATCTCCTGTTATATTTCCTGGCTCTCCTCTCTTTCTCTCTTTCTCTCCCTATAGCTCGCAATATTTTAATTCCAAGGCTGTGCCTGGGACATCCTTCAGAAAATGATTTCCCAATAAGTTTCCTCCAATGTAAGATCTTCCATTTGGAAAACAGTACATAAATTTATAAACTCAAAGTTTTAAGCATAGAGATCCACTTTCCTGACCTCCCTTTCTTTGCTTTATACAACAAGAATATCTTTGAACTGAATTCCCTCTACTCTTATTCTATTCATTTTATACATTCAACATAGAGTTGGATTTTCTGTGTTCTGGAAAAGGTTTTACTTTTTTTTAGAGAAAACAAATATTTTCATCTCCGGCGGCAGAACTTGTTTAGTGCTAAAGAATATTTTTTATTTATAATGATCTTAGATTTTTGGCGCTTCTCCAAAGAACAAAACCACTAACTTTCATCTTTTCCAATCCTGCAAGCTTGACTGCTCTGTCCATTGGGCCCTTTCCTGCACCCAAGTAAATGTTATTATCCTCTCTTTTTTTTATATACTGCACTTCGTGCCCTTATGAACCTGTTGAAAAGTAGTGAAAGAGAGTTGAAAAGTACCACTGCCTCCGAAAAGTAGCGCTGACTAGGAGGCAGAAAAGGGGAACTCCGGTTTTATTCAGTCCTAAAGATAACACCATACAGAATGATAGACTCCTTGGAATTGTTTGTTCCCCTTCAGCCATTGTTTCTCCATCAGTGAATGAGCCTCTTAGCTGCACTTGAGGGCCTGTCACAGGTAGGCAACCAACAGAGATAATTCCCAGCCTATGCTTGATTGCCCCCTTATAGACACTCACTCATGATTCTGAAAGGCCTCAGACACTGTTGAATAAACTCCTACTCGCTTCCATAAACTTTTTCTCCCACTGAATTTTCCGGGGATGTGAGCAGCTCCCAGCCAGGCTTGAGGATGCTGCTGAATGGACTCCTGTTCTGAATCAAAGTTGGACGACCCCCAGCCTCTTTATAAAAGCAAGAGAAGAAAATGGGGCCATCCTTTGGGAGGAATTTGCTTTCTTCGGCAGGTGAAGACCAAGCCTGTGTAACTTTTGTGGCAGGGTTTTTGTTTTGATGTGGGCTTCGCAGTCCTCTGCTCGGCACTTTTAATATTTCTGATTTGACTTTCTTGCAGCGTATCCTTCCTTCCTGAAGCCCTCCACAGACAGAAAGATGCTTTTGCAATTCTAGTGGCTTCGGTGATCGGCTGCAATGAAACTCAAGAAGCATATGGGATACTCACTGGAAGATGAGTAGATTGCCTTTCTTTCATTTCCGCTGTTACAGCAAAAGGGTCTGAAGGATTCCGTTTATGCTATAACTGATTACTGGTGGCAAATATCCGAGAGGCACAAAAACAGAACCTTTAAGCAAATCTCTTAGAAATGTATTTACTGAAACAATGTTAAAGTATAGGCATCAAGAAGATTTTGCCATTGCAAGCACAGTGCAAGCCAAGTAGATAAGCTGCGCTTGGAATGCAAACTAACATTTTTCAGATAGAACAAATTAAAAATAAAAATGTCTGCTGCTAGTGCAATTTCAGCAAAACACTAATATCACAATACAGTTGCTAGATAAAATGCAAATTAAATATATAATCATGCTAGAAATGAAGGAAACAAGTAATTTTTGAATGGTCAGTGACATTTCTATCATGATCAAATTTTAGTAAACATATAGTACAAATATTTTTGTTATGTATTTTGTTATATGCTTATATTATCACTGATCATACATGGTTCATAAAGGTGTATTATTATTCATACGACATTATTTTACATTATTACATTATCTTACATTCCATTATTGATATAGGGCCCAGAGGCAAATCAGGAATTCAAAAAGTACAAGCTAGGGGTTATAAGCAGTCCACAGCTTATGTGGACTGGTCTTGTAGCTCCAACCCCAGTCTAAATGAATGAAATAAACATTTCAATTGACTTTTTAAAAATCATGTTGATTATGAAATTGGTGCTTTATGTTCCTTTCCTTCCTTAGAAGATCCTAGAAATTACCAAACTCTGATTTTTCCCACTTTGCAGAATGGATTCATTTTTATTTATCAAATTTCTATACTGACTATCGCACTTGCGTGACTCTGTATGGATGTTAAAGATTATATGTCCTTCATATATCACAAGAAATACACACACTTCAGACTGGGAAATAACTTGAATCACCCATTGCCAAAATTGTAGTGCCTTTGCAACTTACATTCTGTCTGCTGCAAAAACAATTCTGCAATGCTTTAAAAAAAATCAATAGAGGAAGCTATCACACTGAAAAATACAATTTTAGTGTCAAACATTTGTGTTCTTTGTTTTTTAAAAAAAGTTGTAGCTTTTTCAATTACCAAGAAAAAAATCTATAAAATATTTTTTAAAAACAAATAAAAGTAATAACATATATTCTTTAAAAATAATAAGGGAGGAAGGAGCCCCATCACTTTGGGTTCTGATCTTGAGTTCTTTTTTTAGTGTAGCCCCTAACATGTCACAAAAAAACCCCATAGTAGCCTCAAGCCAATATCTGTGTTTCAAGTACAGATGATTCTACAGGTTTACAGTTCACTTTGCATTATGCCTATTTCCCTTCAAAAACAGAAAGGATCCTTTTAAAACAATTAGTCAGAAATAACAATCCTATATTTATTTATTTTATTTATTTTATTTTGCTTGGACTTGTATGCCGCCCTATCTCCCGAAGGACTCAGGGTGGCTAACATCATAAAACCCACAATACAAAAATTAAAATTAATTAATAGTTATTAAATTCAAGCCAAACAAAGTCTAAAACCCAACAAAGATATTATCATTAAAACATCTAAAAAACCCACCACCCCTCAGTCCAGGCCGGCTTGTTCGAGTAACCACGTCTTCAGGCCACGGTGGAAGGAGCAGAGGTCAGGGGCCAACCGCAGCTCCAGGGGCAACTGATTCCACAAGGTGGGCGCTCCCACAGAGAAGGCCCTACCCCTGGGGGTCGCCAGGTCCCTGCCTGTGGGAGTGCACAGGGCAATGGGCAAACAATGCTGGCAAGAGACGTTCCCGCAAGTACCCTGGCCCCAAACCATGTAGGGCTATAGGTAAGTACCAGCACCTTGAATCTCCCTCAGTTTTAAGATATGCAGCTGATTTATATATTTATGTAAATACAGTTTTTTGCTGATTCAGTCAGACAGACAGAAAGGAAGTAAAAATAACTTGTTATACATGAGCCAGTTAGTTTCATGTAAAATATATACACATCATACTATTTCCTTCCAGGGTAGGCAACATTATGAAAACTGCTGAAGGGAAGCAAACCAAAGAAATTAAAGGCATGATATAAAAGATATTGTTCTGTTTGCTTATCTGTACTTTATCATCTTGAATAATCTTCCTTTATATATATATGTTTCTTCTTTAAGCTTCTCGTTTTTTCTTTTTGAGTATTTCATCAGCACCATCAAGCTAGAATTTTTTTTGTTCTTTTGTTCCTCTTGACTTAATCATTTTTTTCATAACATTCCATAAACAAACAGCATCTATATTATAACATCCAGTCCTACCATCTGTAACTCAGTCATTTTTAACATTTTCACAACATCTATGATTCTCATCGGTTTTTTGTTTTCTTATATTCTGACACTTATAGAATTCATTGCACTGTTCAATATCCTAAAATATTCCATCTAGCATTTTGTCTCTTCAATTTCTCCCCAAACCATTGCATCACATTTATTTTTAAACCCATTCTTTGTGTTCTGGGCTCCTTATTTATGTTCCCTCAGCTGCTTTAAAAGCAACGTTTTGCTCCCAATCAAAATGGCTCTGCATTTTCTTTACCTCTTCACCTCAGACATTCCTTGACTCTGCATTCCTTGCAGCTTTTTTCTTTTTCTAGCCATATTATATAGGGTTTCTCATCAATTTTGCAACAAACATTGTCTTATATATTTTCTTCTGATCTATAGGTTTTTCTATTGTTCATTTCTAGTTTCATTTATTCTGTTAGCAGATGAGTCTGTCCCCTACATCCTTTTTCTTCTGCAGTTTATAGTACTTTTATAGTTGTTTTGTTATTTAATTTATTTATTATTTCCAATGTCCAGAAACAACCTAAAATGCTCTGCCCCTCAGTCAGAATGTTTCAATGCCACAGTATCCTTCATTCATTTTCTCTGTCTTGTACAGTAAATAAAATCATTCGTAAATTTATATTTATTCCTTCGCCATGTATGTACATGAATAAGTTTGTAATTAAACCATATTTTTTAAAGAACAGAACTTCTTAAAGCAGATACAGGTATCCTCAACTTATGATGAGTTTTACACTTACAACTGTTGCAGCCTCCCCACAGTCACATGATCAGAATTTGGGCACTTGGCAACTGGCTTCTATTTATGACAGTTGCTGTGACCCAGGGTCACATGCCCACCATTTCTAACTTCCCAGCTGGCTTCTGATAAGCAAAGTCAATAAGAAAAGCCAGATTCATTTAACAATAGGAAGATTTATTTAACAACTGTGAAAAAAGACTGTAAAATGGGGTACAACTCACTTAACTGTGTTGCTTTGCCATGGAAATGTTGAGCTCAATTGTGGTCATCAGTCAAAGACTACCTGTACTTACCAAGCAATCAACATTTAGTTACAAGATTTGATTTTGAAGTAGCCTGATCACTTTTTTCTGTAGTCTTGTCTTAATCCTATCCATCCAGTTATTTCACCGAAACATAATATTTCCTCTGGAAATTTAGAAATGTTTGTGATTTTCTCCTGAACTATACATTCTTCTATCCTGCTCCTGTCAGGATTTCTGATCTGAACCAACCATCTGCTAGCAGTTCGGTTTTTAATTTCGTGGTTATCTGCGGGTTGGTCTTGCTGAACAGTAACTCTGTGGAAAGAGAGATTCTCGTACATCAAGCCAGTAGCCAAAAATGGCACCGACAGGTAAAAATAGCTGCCATCATCTTGAATGGTATAGTTCTGAGATACTGTGAGTTGGTTTGTCAGCTGAAGGCTACCCACAAAAGGAACCCAGTAGTGATCCAGATTCCCACGGATCATCACCATGCCAATCTGTCCTCCTTCACAGAAGCCCTCAAACACTGGAAGAACTACTTTAGCAACTTCACATTCAGGGACTCCAGGATGAGTAAACAACTTGCCCTTCGGGAGCAGGAAAAATGTATATTCAAGATGCAAAGTGTATTTCCTGAAGTTACCATATAGATACTTCTGTTCCACCAGGGGGTTGGAGAAAGGGACTTTAAGAATGAAAACTTGAGTGTGGTTGGTGTTAGGGACTTATCTGGTCCTGTCTGTTGATTCTGAGTGGTTAAAAGACTTTAATGTGGTAATTATGAAGAAAAGCATATAATAAAAAACCATAAATAACAATCATCTCAGCCACTCGTGTCTATGATGCCACTTCTTTGAGAAAATAGTCAACTCATTCTCCATAGGCTGTTCTAAATAGCCAACTTTCTGCAACCCCCTCAGACAAGCCCATCCTGACTGCTGAAATAAACTGTCCACGGGGAGAAGAGTCATCACCCAGAAGCTTGCCCTTGGATCACAGATGCTGACCTTTTTCATCATAGAGATCAACAACAAGTTCTTCCCCTTGGGTCTTACTGAATGGGCATTTTCCACATTGAGAAGCTGGTCTCGGGTATATCCAAATGCTCAATTAAGAAGGGCTTTAAGGTGATGCCTGTCAGGTTTCTGGCGATTGTTTGTTTTTGAGGTTTATTTATTTATTTATTTATTGAATTTATATTGCCGCCTATTCGCCCATGGCGACTCGAGGCGGCTTACAGAATGTAAAACCACATTTAAAATAAAAAACAATAAAAACTAACAAAAAGAATCAAATAAATTAATAAAGTACAATAGAACAAAATCTGGGGAAAAAATAATCACCCCCAACTTCCACACTCCCCCCCCCCGATGACAGCAGATCATACGAGCCATTTGATGGGCTCCATCCTGCTCTGGGTTCTCCAGACCCGCTAGCAGAACCCAGTCTTCAGTGCCTTCCAGAAGAGTATTAGAGTGGGGGCCATTCTAATCTCTGGGGGAATGATGTTCCAGAGAGAGGGAGCCACCACGGAGAAGGCCCTTCTTCTGGGTCCCACCAGGTGTATCTCCCTCAGGGGTGGGACCCACAGTATTCCCTGCCTCCCCGCTCTAATGGGTTGGGCAGATGTGACAGGCATTTCTTCAGATAACCTGGTCCCAAGCCATGAAGGGGTTTAAAGGTGACAACCAGCACCTTGAATTGTACCCGGAAGCAAATTAGCAACCAGTGCAGTTGCCAACACCCTCATCTTAAATTGCAACTGGAAGTAAACTGGAAACTGGTGCATCTCCTACAATAGAGATGTTAAATGAACCATTACTATGGGTACAGGGGTAATGGTGGATGAGTTACCTGGGAGGCTCTGCAGATTTCTATAGTGACCACCAAATGGATGTCATAGATACAATCCTTCATTACCTATAATGATGCTGTTTATTTGAGACTTTCATGTTATGATTTTTAATTACATAAAAAAGGTATAGACTGGGTTATTACAATGTCAAGGATAATAATGGTCAGTTTCAACACATTTTAGCTAGTATGTGTCAAGGGCTGTAAAAATAACTTTGAGGAACTGGAGAGAGAGCCACAGCCAAAACTCTAGAAACTAGAAACTCTAGAAAGAATATAGAGAAGAACAACAAAGATGATTAGGGGACTGAAAACTAAAACAGATTACACAAAGAGGAGAGGAGGAATGGCAGAATCCTTGAAAAGAGTATCAAGATTCTGGATTCTCACTTCTCTCATTTTGCCTGGAATTGGGACAATTTTAAAGGCCCTCAGATGTCTTTGTTCATAAAATAAATGACACAGTGTAATATGTCATGTGTTGTTTTTCATCTGAGGTTGTGTTTACTTACTTTTAAGAACTGCAAAGGACCAGGTGATTTTTACTGTGTCCTGATATGTAAAACCATAGAACTCAATGAGGGTGTACTTTCTTTTTCATGTGACTGCACATAATGCAGGTTAATGGGGATACAGACAGACTATTGACCATCTACTGTAAGAGATTCTATAAGAATGAATTAGAAAACTTTGCAAACTTACCTTACTTTACTTTCACATATACCCTGAATTAAGCAAACGCCATAGCATAACACCAAGAATATAGCAAGGGGTGCTAATCTTCTGAAATGCACTTTAACTTCCTTGTCAGTTAAACTTTAATACTATTAAATCCAGCCCATACAATTATTTTGTTTCACAGTCCCTATCTGTGAAATAACTACTTATTTTCCTGAAATAATTCCTCCTATCCACTGTACTAGGTAAGGTATAGTAAGTAAGATGAATCAAATAAGGGTTAAGATATTTATGTAGTATCTTTGTACTTCCTGCAATTTCTGTACTTCGGTTGTTTTGAAAATATCTACAGGCTTTTGTGCTTTCTGTGAAAAACTGCCTTTCTTAGGGTAACGCTTATGCCAAACATTGACTAGATAAACTCTACTCATTGCCTCACAATACTTTTTTAAAAATTATTATTAATCTTTAAAGGGATGGGCTGTTGGTTAACTGAGGAGTCCCCTGCTTGATTGACAGTATCTGTCAGAGGCAATGAACTCCACTTGAACATTGCCTTTATATTGCTGTGTAAAGTTGTTCAACTGTGACCCTTCCATCTGTTCCAGCTAATCTGAAAGTCATTTAGTCTCGTTTTAGTATTCATCCTAAACATAGCGCCTTCTCCTGTTAACACACATATGCAAAGTTGGGCAGTCAGCTATGTAAGAGATTTTTTTTCTTTCATAAAATCTCATTTATGACATCTATATAAATATTTAGTTATTGTACAAATGCAAAACTAAATACACTTCAGATCATCTTAATTGTTTGGTAGTGGTATCTGTTTATGACTCAACAAGTAGTCTAATTCAAACTTTCCAGGTAATGTCTGATTTTTACATATATCACAACTTCTGCAGCATTTAAAGTGTAACTTTCCAGATTTTAAGTATGTGATCACTATTAAAGAAATCTATGCAATATGCTACTTAAAATCTTCATATGAGTAGGTAGAGTAGGTTTTCATAGCCATGGATGTGATTCTTTTTATTTTATTTGAACCTTTGCATTTGCACCATGTGAATATCTACAAATTATTTAATTCACAGTTCACAATAAAGCTTTGTGACAAAGCTAATTTGCATTTCTAAGCATTGCTTTCATTAGAGCAGTAAACAGCTTGGGTGTTGCAGACCTCAGAAATGGTCTTCTGCTTACATCTGATTGTAATCTTTTCAGCCAACTGATTTTTTTGCATTTGTAAAAAAGTCAGTTTTCTAGATCTAAATATCATTAGTGTTCCAAAAGTGAAATATTTCTTTTTAGGACCGGAAACTGTCTCAGGTTTCAACACAACACAATCAATGAAAGAATGAAAAATAATACTTAACCCTACCCAGTCGTTCATAGTATACATTTTTGTTAATTTATAATTTAAATATTTGCAGAACTATGCTATAATTTCCCATGCCTATTAACTTTGTTACCAAAAATAAAT
Organism: Naja naja; assembly: GCA_009733165.1. NCBI lineage: Eukaryota > Metazoa > Chordata > Lepidosauria > Squamata > Elapidae > Naja > Naja naja. Next base: position 282,536,840 of record CM019148.1, read on the forward strand.
AAGATGATAGTGTTATGCTAGACTTGCTTAAGATCACATAGGCATTACTTACTGTTTATCCCACAAGAAGGCAACATGCAGCCTTAGGTCTCTTCACATGGATATATGCAGAGACAAAAGGAGGGTGCAAATAGTGAAATGTGTATGACATTGTAATGCAAATGTCATGACTTATTTGCATCAAAATTCCAGACACAAATACATAAAGTCAACATTTGCATGACTGCATCATCTCACATTTCTTGTCATTTTGGCATCGTTCGGTTTTGTTTTAGACATTATTTCCACAGGCAGATTCCAAATCACACTTTTAAATTTCCCACCATTTCATGATAGGAAATATCTGAAAATTATAGCATAAACTTATAAACATTTCCATTGCAATACTAAACATTGTGGAAAAATTGGCTTGGGACACAGTCAGAGGTGGTATTCAGCAGGTTCTGAACAGTTCTGGAGAACTGGTAGCGGAAATTTTGAGTAGTTCGGAGAACTGGAACATACCACTTTTGACTGGCCCCACCTCCATCTATTCTCTGCTTCCTGAATCCCAGCTGATCGGGTGAGTCTTCTTTTGTTGCCCTGCACAGGAGAACAGAGCTGGAAAGCAGGTTAGTGGGGTGGGAGGGGAATGGGATTTTGCAGTAACCTTCCCCCAGGAGTGGGGAGGGAATGGTTGATTTTATAGTATCCTTCCCCTGCCATGCCCACCAAGCCACACCCACAGAACTGGTAGTAAAAATTTTTTGAATCCCACCACTGGACACAGTGCTATGAGCAGAATACATTTTTGCACTTTCAAGCAGTTGCTCTCCCTGCTCTCCAAAGTATCCTTTTGGAATTAATTTAATTTAATGTTTGGACTTGTATGCCGCCCTATCTCCCGAAGGACTCAGGGCGGCTCACATCATAAAAATATACAATACAAAATTTAAAAATACTAAAAATTGAATTAAACCCATGCCAAACATTCATCTAAAACAGGTAAAACTAAATATAAAACGAATTTCAAAAAAAAAAACCCACCCTGCCTCGCCTCAGTCCAGGGTGGCCTGCTGGAAAAACCATGTCTTCAGGCCGTGACGGAAGGAACAGAGGTCCGGGGCCAACTGGAGCCCCAAGGGCAGCTGATTCCATAGGGTGGGCGCTCCCACAGAGAAGGCCCTACCCCTGGGGGTCACCAGCCGACACTGTCTAGCCGATGGCACCCCAAGGAGGCCCTGCCTATGAGAGCACACAGGGCGATGGGAAACCGATGTTGGCAAGAGACCCTCCCGCAAGTACCCCGGACCCAGGCCATGTAGGGCTTTGTATGTGATCACCAACACCTTGAATCTCACCCGGAGGGCAACTGGCAACCAGTGCAGTTCGCACAGGAGGGGTGTAATATGGGAGTATCGGGACACTCCCATCACAACCCGCGCAGCTGCATTCTGCACCAGGTGAAGCCTCCGAGGTGTCCGCAAGGGCAGCCCCATATAGAGAGCATTGCAGTAGTCGATTCAGGAAGTAACGAGTGCATGAGTAACCATACGTAAGGCATCTCAGTCCAGATAGGGTCGCAAGTGGCACACCAGGCGAACCTAGGCAAATGGCCCCCTGGTCACAGCTCCCACCTGCTCCTCCAAACTGAGCTGCACATCCAGGAGGACACCCAAGTTGTGCACCTTGTCCATGGGGAGCAATACCTCTCCCCCCATGCCTAATGGTGGAACATCCTGGATCATCCAAGATGCATGCACAGCCACTTGGTCTTGGCTGGGTTGAGCTGGAGCCTGTTCCTTCCCATCCAGATCCGCACTGCATCCAGACAACGGGACTTCACGGTGAGTTGGTTCGGGGTGGAGATGAAAAGCTGAGTACATCAGCATACTGATGATACCTCACACCAAAACCACGGATGATCTCACCTAGCGGCTTCATATAGATGTTGAACAGGAGGGGAGAGAGAGGACTGACCCCAGGGGCACCCTGCAAGCTAGGGGCCTTGGGCTCGACCTCTGCCCCCCTGCCAACACATGAATCATAGTCGAAATGTAATGTCAATAGCACTTAGATTTATATACCACTTCACAGTGCTTTTACATCCCCCTCTAACCGATTTACAGAGTCAGCATATTGCCCCCAACAATCTGGGTCCTCATTTTGCCAACCTCGGAAGGATGGAAGGCTGAGTCAACCTTGAGTCTGGTGAGATTTGAATTGCCAAATTGCAGTCAGCTGGCAGTCAGCAGAAGTAGCCTGCAGTACTGCATTCTAATCACTGCACCACAAGGGCTCTTAAATAATAAGAGCCAGATTGTGTAATCACTGAAGTGGAGGAAAAGAACTAGGAAAACTCAAGCATGTTCATATCAAGTCATTTATAAGGAGGGCCCACCTCTCATTACATTTGAAGTTTTCATTCTCACTTTTCAGACTTACAAATATAGTGCAAAATTATATATAAATCAGGCTTCAAGTACATTAAAGAAAATATGGTTACTGTAATTATGTCATGTATGAGCATGTTACTGAAGATCACATTGGAGAATATCAAGAGCCTATTAAATCAATATAACAATCTCATACAATTTTTGAAGGAATTAGCAAATCATCAAATGGACCTTTTCACTGGCAAACTAAAGGAGTGTGATAAGAAGTTTTATGGGCACTACAAGTAGCAAGTTAGTGTTGTGCATTGCATCTTGTATAGATAGTAGAAAGTCAGAATATAAAATAAATCAGCAAGTCCATTATCATGCTCTTTTGCTACAGATCTTCAAAACAATGCCCATATGCAGGTATTCAACCGGTAGCACATGGGAGCATTTTTGCAATATTCAGGAATTTCATATAAACCAAAATTCTGATTTCCATCTTTTGTTTGTTAATCCTGCTTTTTGATCAGAAGCATAGGGCAGCCCACATGACATTCCCTTCTCTTATTTTTCTTCATAAAACAACTCTGGAAATTGGTTTGATGGCTCAGTGGTTAGAGTGCAGTATTGTAAGCAAACTCTGCCCACAATTCTTACAGGCTAAAGTTTGGCTCTGCCTTTCCATCTTTCTGAGATTGGTAAAATGAAGACGCAGATTGTTGGGGGCAATATGCTGACTCTGTAAACTGTTCTGAGGGTGCTGTAAAGCTCTCTGGAGCAGTACATAAGTCTTAAGTGCTGTTGCTATTTCTAATAGAGAATAATTGGGCCAAAATTAACTGTTTTGTATACCTATAAATACAATCCTGATGTAAGCATATTCATTTATTAAAATAATATTTGTACAGCTCTGCTACACCTATCAAAACCTTAGCAAGACTTTGAACCAGGAAAAAGTATAGGTAATCCTCACTTAATGATGATAATTGGGGCTGGCAATGCTGTGGCTAACGATGTGATCATTAACTGAAACAGCACCAGGCTGTTTTAGTTACTGTAAGCCTGATGTTACTGCACCAGACTTAAATTGTGAGTTCCATTGCAATTGTTAAGCACATCATCTATGGTCATTAAGCATGTGACTGTATTTTTCTATAGTTATTCTTTTTAGTGCAATTGTTAGTTTGAACGGTCACTAAACAGGGCAATCATTAAGCAAGGAATAGCCGTATTTTTCTATTTAATGTACTTGAAAGATAAAACATTGCATCTTGCTAATTTATTGACATGATAACCTGATAAAAATACTGAAGTAAATGAATAATTTTGAAGGAATGTATTTGCATTCTTATCAATTAATTCAACATATTTAACTATCATCTTGTAGATATTAGGTCAGTACACAGATATTATAAATCCAAATAAATAAATAAATAAATAAATAGATAAATCCAATTAAATAAATAAATAAATATTAAAGTAAACACAATAAAATCACATCAACTGGTTTTATCATTCTAGAAGAGTACATTTCTATTAACTTGCTGATACATTTATTTTAAATTAAATTTATACCTTTCCACCAAAAGACACAACCATACAGGTAAAGAAGATGAATTCATGATGTAAATAAAGTAAAATAAAGTAAAATGCCTATTGTGGAGAAAGGGAGAGAAAAAGCAATGATTCTACCTAACAAAATATGAATTCCATTGAGGTTTGTTATTAAATTGAATGTGCGATCTTTCTCAAATGCTTGGCTCCTTCCACTTCTCTGTGAAATAATGCACCTCAATTAGCCAAAATTGTCTGTCGGTAACTTCTTTAAATTCTTATGAACTCATATTTGTATCACCAGTTATAGTATCAAACCACCTTGTCTTTTATCAGCTTCTTTTTTGGTTGCCCTTGCTTATTTCAAGCATCAGAATTTTCTCCAGTCAACATATTCAAGTTGTTTATTTAAGAGAATCTAAGTCTACACACTCCTAAAATTCTGTTTAAAAGCATTGACCATCAGTTCAGCTTTTTATAATGAACAAAACAGAGAAATTCCAAAGATCTGAATCAGCTACAATATCAGAAAGTCCTTCAGCAGTTTAATTAAAGATATAATCATTCATGACTATTACTGTTTACAAATAATAAAAGTTTGTGTAAGAAAGGATGTTCAACTATGTAGCAAAAGATTGGGTTTGTTTAATGCCCACATGTCATATCATTGCTTTGGTTATACAGTTATTTTTAGTTCATTGAGTTTATATTCTCTGTAACTAAATATATCTTCAGAACTAAATTGGTTTCTTAAGGAGAAAAAGAAATTCTTTCTTTCTCCTATACTGTTTGCTAATTTTCAGCAATTATTTGCAAAGACTGTCTGCAAGGAATATAGCATGCTTCAAATAGATACATGTGAAAGATTTGTAAATTAGTAAATTTGCCCCTCTATTACTCTACCTATTGGATTTTTGTGATAAATCAGATTACATGCTGCTAAGTAGAATCATGCCAAAAATTTAAAGAGACTTCACTATAACCATGAGGTAGCCTAGATTATACTCTCTTCCTAAACTATGATAAACTATTAATAAAACCAATTAACTTTGTAATGAATCCAATTAAATCTAATTTATGAATCCAATTAAATCTAATGAATTACTTGTATACCATAAAAGATTAAATAATATCATAATTTATCCATGCATTGAATAATTTTAACAATTTTGCATGTGAGATATTTTCTGGAATATTTTAGCAAAAAAAAAATTGGCACAGACTTTGGACATGTTGAACAGATTCAACTAAGTGTTTCTTTCTCTGATTAATTCTCTTAAAAGCCAAAACTGAAAACCAGTTTCACTGTTGTAATGTCACATCCCACAATCTGATAGCTTCCTGCTAATAACTGCTGTTTATTTGTGTCTCTCTATAACATAAAACAGCTTCATGGTGTGAAAATGAAGACATTAAAAGTGCATGCTTCATGGAACTGCAAAATAATTGACTTGTCCATTTAAAAAAAGTTCAATCTGAAAGCCTAAATTAGGTTTACCAAATAATGGCATTTGTCACTTTCATGCCCTCACATATCATAGCACATTTAGCTGCAATCCGGAGAGCCGGTCATTTAGGACTGCTTGCTGTTTCATTCATTCAAAATGCAGAATGCAGTGTGTGTCAAGGGCACAGTTCAAAAGCAGAAGGCTTTCAATTTGAGCAAGTTGTCACTGGTGCAATTCAGAGAGAGGGTAAAAGGACTTTTTCTATTCTTTCCTTTAGTTTTACTAAAATTGTTGAGGTCATTGGTATAAGCTGATTAAAAATTTGGAGGTAAATAAGATATGTCATATCTGTCTCGGCTTAAAAGCTAAGCAGGGTCAAGCCTGTCTAGTAGTTAGACAGAAGATTTGCAGGAACATCAGGTCTGTAGGCTATACCAGGAAGTTGGGAAAACATTCCAGAATAAGATCATAGCAAACCACCTCTACCGTTATGTTGTTGCCTAGAACAGTGCATGACTAATTCAAAAGTCAGCACTATCTCAAAGAAGATTTTAGACAGAAGCTAGAAGAAAGTATTCAAGTTAAGTTTTCCTTGCAGTTGTATAGAAGTGATTTGCACTGTTTTCTTCACAGATGTTTTTCAACTTCTAGTCTAACTTGCACTTCTGGTCCTTCAAGTTATTTTTAGTTCATTGGGTTTACATAAATCTTCAGAAATAAGATTGGTTTCTTAAGGAGACAATGTAATTCTTTCCTTCTCGTATATGTAAACTTTCAATGAAGTTATTTGCATGGACACTCTGCAAGGAATATAGCATGCTCCAAACATGAAAGATTAGTAAATGTCTACATTTGCCCCTTAGTTAGTCTACCTACTTGCCTTTTGTCATAAATCAGACCATCTGTTGTTCAGTAGAATCATGTAAAAAATAAGTTAAAGAGCTATGTTCTAATACCATATATAATTCAACCAAGCTGTGACCAGCTATTGCCTCTTGGTGAAGCCTTCACCAAGATACAACATTTGCACAGATGCATGTTTCATAAGTTAACCTGGCTAGTATCTAAGGCATTCAAAGCTAACTTGTTGTGGTCTCTATGTGGCTTGGATAAGTGCCCATAATTTTCAACTATTGACCTTGTTGAAGTAAATCTAATCTTGAAGAAACCCAATAAAAACTGATTGTGGTAGGTTATTAAATTTCATATTGTAGGAGAATTTGCATGGTTTTACATTCCTATGGAAATATATGAATAATGCACATAGCATCATTCTTCCCAGAGATTGTGAACAGAGCATTTAAGGGTGTTCCCAGGTATTATACAGTTTATTAAATTAATGTTAATTTAATAAGCTATCATAGATATGATTTTATGCAGTTATGTACAGTATAATAAATTAGAAAGTAATTTCTCTATGATATGCTATTTTCCTTTGATGCACTGCTAATTTAATGTAAATTTCTTTCTAATATGAGCAGGGTGTTTGTGTATGCCTCAAACTGCATAGATCAGAATCTCAAACATAATTTTAGTACATCCCTTAATATATTTTTAGAAACTATCTTGATGTAAAAGGCAATATAAAGTTAAGTAAATCAACTGTAGTGGGTTACCTATGGTTCAAATAGTTGAAAATGTGAGCTTCAACTCTGTTTTATTCCAATTCTTTGAAACAATGTCATTGCTTCAAAATTAATAGAATAAAATCTTACTCTAAATATGTATAGGAAAATGAAAATGTTTAACCTGCCAGGCTTCTTCAACTGTACATTTGCTCTCTGAATATCTCAGTGATTTCCTGTCAGATCTGATGTTTTATAAGCAAGCAAACAGCAATCAATCGGTTTTGATTTAATTCACTGTTTTGACTTTCCTCACCACTTAAATCAGTTGCAGCTAATTAAAAACAGAAGTGCAGAAGTCTAGCATATGAATTCTTAATGCCGCAAAGATTCTTCAGTGGATTATACAAGCTCTGAGAGTTTGCAAAGTTTCCATTTTTATCCCAGGAAAGCTGAGGTACAGGTCTGTTGTGTGCTGGTATAATGTGTACAGAAATGTGTACAATTCTTATGACATCATTCTTGGGTGGCATGCCAAGCAAATAAGTATTAGAGTGGAAAACATTGAACTTCATCTGTTAAAAAAAGTCTGAAAAGGCAACTTCATTAAACTTATGGAGGGGTTTTTTTTTGCAGTGAGGTAACAGAGCTTATAGTGTTTTGCAAAGAGAGATGAGAAAGGGCAGGTTTTTCTTATCTTTTGTTATTGGAGTTGACCCTCAGGATCCTTAGACCTTGGTGAGAGCTTAAGCAAGCTTAGATCAAGGAAGGATTTTGAAATTGAATTTATTCAGATTAGTAAACCCTTCCATGACAGGATTTAGTCTCAACAAGCTGTTGCCAAGTTGGAATATACAAAGCCCAATGCATTTTGCTGGTGTACAATCAGCTTCTTAGAAAGATAGAGAAAGAAAGAAAAAGAAAGAAAGAAAGAAAGAAAGAAAGAAAGAAAGAAAGAAAGAAAGAAATTGATTTCACATAAACAACCATTTAAGTGTTGTTTAAAAACATGGTAAAGAAATGCTTCATACATTAAATGCTCACTTTTTTTCTTTTTTAAAATAAAGTTCATTCTTTTTGTGCAAAAGTTATGTAACCAAATCAAACAAAAGAAAACATAAATTAAAGTTAGAAAATGAATGGACATGTCAAAATTAAAACTAAACACTGTCATTAAATAAGGTACATTTTCAGAGAATTAACAAATGCATGAAAATCATTTGGAAAGTACATGCCCCCAAATTGATCTGTAATGTAAGAAATATAAATCCCTCATAAACAAATAAACATTGTTTCATGAAGAAATAAACATTGTTTCATGAAGAAGAAAACAAACAGTGTTTCATGAACAAAAATAATCTTTCTTCATTTCTTGCATCCCCCCCTTTTTTTGGCAAAATTATCTATAGATATACTACTAAAATACTTGTTTAATGTTTAACTAGGTCAACAGTGAACTGTAGGGCAAAACTTTTCAATGAGGTATCTCAAATGGGCTAACTTACAGAATGTATCCCAAATCCTGTGGAATTGAAATTTGGGGAGTTTTATAAAACACTTTATGAAATAAAAATTATCATAAAGCATTTTATGACATTATACAAAATGTCATAAAACATTTTCTGAGGTCAACTGGTGATGTTTGACTGTGCTATTCTGTTCAACATGGTCTACTTTCAAGTGAGATAGGTCTCTGAATATTTCCCTAAATTTTTAAGAACTTTTTCAATACATTAGAAGCTCTGGTATCTTACTGCGTCGCCTTGGGGGGTTGGGAGTAGGAGGCACCATTTTGTGGTGGTTCTCCTCCTACCTCTCAGCTCGTTCGGAGTCGGTGTTGGCAGGAGGACAAAGGTCGACCTCGAAGCCCCTCTCTTGTGGGGTGCCTCAAGGGTCTGTCCTCTCTCCCCTCCTGTTCAACATCTATATGAAGCCATTGGGTGAGATCATCCAGGGTTTTGGGGTGAGGTATCACCAGTACGCTGATGATACCCAACTTTTTATCTCCACCCTAAACCAAATCAGTGATGCCTTCGACGTGATGTCCCAGTGCCTGGAAGCAGTGCAGATCTGGATGGGAAGGAACAGGCTTCGACTCAACCCAGCCAAGACCGAGTGGCTGTACGTACCGGCATCTTGGGTGTTCCAGGAGGTTCCATTGTTAGTCATGCGGGGAGAGGTGTTGCCCCCCCTGTGGATAGGGTGCGCAACTTGGGTGTCCTCTTGGACGCATGGCTCAGTTTGGAGGATCAGGTGGGAGCCGTCACCAAGGGGGCATTTGCCCAGGTTCGCCTGGTGCACCAGCTGCGCCCCTATCTGGACCGAGATGCCTTGCGTACGGTTACTCATGCACTTGTTACCTCCCGTGTTGACTACTGCAATGCTCTCTACATGGGGCTGCCCTTGCGGACCACTCGGAGGCTTCAACTGGTGCAGAATGCAGCCGCACGGGTTGTGATGGGAGTATCTCGATAATCCCATGTTACACCCCTCCTACGTGAACTGCATTGGTTGCCAGTTTCCCTTCAGGTGAGATTCAAGGTGCTGGTACTTACCTATAAAGCCCTACATGGCTTAGGACCGGGGTATTTGTAAGAACATCTCGTGCCAGCAATGCCTACCCATCGCCCTGTGCGCTCCCACAGACAGGGCTTCCTTGGGGTGCCGTCGGCTAGATAGTGTCGGCTGGCAACCCCCAGGGGTAGGGCCTTCTCAGTGGGAGCACCCACCCTGTGGAACCAGTTACCCCTGGAGCTGCGGTTGGCCCCTGACCTTCCTTCCTTCCGTTGCAACCTGAAGACGTGGCTTTTCCAACAGGCCGGCCTGGATTGAGGGGGTGGGTTTTTATGGGTTTTTATTGGTCATTTTGCTGGGGTTTTAGACATTTGTTTGGGTTCGTTATTTAATACTTTTTAAAATAATTTTTAAATTTTGTATTGTGTTTTATTGTTGCGAGCCACCCTGAGTCCTTAGGGCAGCATAGAAATCCAAACAAATAAATAAAATAAATAAATAAATCTGCCATTGTTGAAAGCATTGTGAAATCTGATGAGGAAATACCTCTAAAACAATGACGCAACAGGTTGTCTAGTATAGTACTAAAACTCTGTCTGTTTAATACTTCATAAGCTTCAATGGGGCAAAACGTTGCATCATAGGGCAAAACTTTGTCAGCAAAGATATTTAAGTGGGCTAACATACAGAGTACTGAGACACGTCCCTTCCAAGGGAATTAAATTTGGGATTTTATTTTGGTTTTTTTTTTTTGCCACTTCTGTACCGCTGTGCTGCTGTGGTTCAGTGCCACTGCCAAACTGCTGCAGCGAGATGTTGTTATATATATGATCCTCATTTTCAACATTCCTTTCTCACAAGTCAGTGGGAAACCCAGAATCAATAAGTACTGACAGTCCTTGCCACCTTCCCACTAACGAAAGTATTTGCTTGTGGGAAGCTTGCAGTGAAAAGGAAAAATGGTGCATCCTTTGCAAGTCCCTCTTTGTTTGCACCATGCCAGCCAATTGTGCTATTGTTCCAGGAGGTTGGAAGTCACTCCCGCTGTTTTTCTGTCCATCTATGGTCATTCTGTTTCTCTATTTAGGTAAGGAGCTACCGCTGAAACAGTGACTCAGCAGGTCATAATTTCTCTAGTTATCTTTAAAAAGACAAAGGGGAAAATATAAAATTGGGATTCTGGGTTTTTCCTTTAGAGTTGCCTGTCAAAAAAAATTGAAAAAAATATGTGGAACTTTTGCTATCCTAGATGATGTCAGTGCAGAAATTTAATATGTGCAAATAGAAAGATATAGTATCCCTCACAATGGAAAAAATGGATTTGGCTGAGATGGCACTGTTAACTCTTTCTTTAAAAAAAAGATTTTATCCACTTTTGTTTCTGTTATGTATGTAGGTTTGAATGTCATTGGTTTAGTTTGAATTGTTCTTGTAAAATGTCAAATAGGATTGGTTTAAAAAGTGCGGGAAAACCCTGCACTCTGATTGGCTGGCAACTACGGCTGCTGGCTATAAGTAGCAGCCGTAGCCCAGCCAAGTTGGGTCCATTCGAGCTGTAGTCACTAAATAAACTCTTCACTGAAGCTCTTCGTGTCTGACTCTTCATGCAAACTTAACAGTTTCCTATTTGGAAATTGCTTCAGACTTCATGCTTGAAATAGAAGAAAAATGGAATTGGTTTGAAGATTGGCAAATTGTGTATAGACATGGCTTGTACTAACTAAATGCAATATAAAAATGATGCTGTAATTGTAGTTAATATTTTACTGTAAAGACTTGGAAATCAATGTTTTTTTTCTTTTTCTTTTAGTTTTCATCTCCTTTTTCTAATCTTTATTTTCATTGTATTTTATATTGTTAATAAACCTTAATAAAAACCTAAAGAAAAAAGAGACAAGCGAAAAAAATTATCTTCAGCTGTGGATAATGAAAGAGAACATCTCTGAAAATGATGTGCCCTTATTTCATCAACTAAAGTGGAGAATTCTATAGGCAACTCATACACTGAGATCCTAGTTTACAATAATAAAGTGGACCTGCATTTCAGAGGACTGACAGAAACATACTAGTTGAACCAATTATCAAAAAGAAAGAAGGAAAAAATGCAGTCCACTTCTCCAACTCAAATAGCTAATTAGGGCCGCTGTTTGTTTTCTAACATGTCTTTTCTCATCCTGTCAAGGGAGCCAAACAAGAAGTATCAAAGACTTGGAGGAGGCTAAGAGGGAAGCTCCTGCTGCATAGATCTTTTTGTATTTGTCTATTTTCAGGCCATTTATGAATCTTGTTGCTTGTTTTGTAGCTTTTTTTTAAAACGCAGCTTATAGTTCAAAGAAAAGCGTCAGGACTTGGGAGGCTTCCAAATTTCTTGCATAAACAAATTAAGTGTCAGAGGAGAAGTGAGGTGAACCCATATGGGAAAGTAGTTACTTGAAAAGCTGGCCTCACCATTTTTATTTAATAGGATAAGGGAATATGGCATGTGTTTCCTAATAAAGCTGCTGAGATTCTTTAATGGAAAGAAAGCTGTCTGCTCTTGTGGGAGCTATACTGGTAAGATGTAGAGACTTAGGATGAAGAATATGATTGAAATAACTAAAGGGGGCTGCAAACTTTTTTAAGCTCTGAGAAAGAAGATAACATTTGGTAGCATCTCAGGCAGATGCTATCTTGATTCACTGAAGTCTAAGTCTCACAATCCCCTTTATAACTCTAAACAAATAGAAACATTTTTCCTCTTGAGAGATGACAGGTGATGTGAGTTATGGCAACTTAAAGTGTCAGTCATGAATATCCCTTTTACCAACAGCCAAACTTTTGCTCTTTAGTGTTCAGTATCAACTACTTTTAAGTTATCGTTTATGGTACTGAAGTCACAGTGTTCTCCAGATAGGTTGGCATTTCCAGTCAACATAAAGACCAAATAGCAATATTTTATGGGAGTTCAAGTTCAATCCATATGGAATGACATAAGCATTAAGAGTGTGGCTCTGGACCACTCACATTTCCTACAAAATTATTTTTGATATACTGTGTTCAATTATATTGTTTTTACCTTTCAAATATTGTTTATATTTATACTGTATACTATTTTCATTTCAGATTTTAATAGGAATCAATATATAAATATTTTAAGTAACTAGAGTAACCGGGATTTATATTTTTAAAACATATTTCTGAGTGTATTTCGTGTTTTCCATTCATGACTTTTTTTTGAAGCCAATCAAGCAAAATTATTTTTTAAAACAATTCTAGTGGTTTAAAAAGCAATTGGATTACATATTATGGTCTGCAGAAGCAACAGAAATGAGTTTATAAAAACTTTCTTACTTCAAACATCCGAATTTTGCTTCTAGATTTAGAAACACAGTGTTACTCATGGGACACTAAGGTACTGTTTTTATAACCTTTTAAGCATACCAAACTGTAACCAGGAAATTATACTGTCAGTATAATAATTGTGAAGATATTATAATTTTGGAGGTGTGTTTTGTAGAGAGGAATGTGAGACAAACAACCATCCAACAGACATTGCAAGACCCCTTCCTTCTTTCTTTCTTTCTTTCTTTCTTTCTTTCTTTCTTTCTTTCTTTCTTTCCTTCCTTCCTTCCTTCCTTCCTTCCTCCCTCCTCCCTCCCTCCCTCCCTCCCTCCCTCCCTTCCTCTACAGGGTATCTATCTATAGGCAAGGATTTCAATAGGCAAGTTGACGATTGCAATTCTTATTTTATATACATACTTGACTACAATTCCATTGTTCTGGACATTAGGCCTGTTTCTTCCAAGAAAGGCTGCTTGTTGTATGTCTGCTATCTTAAATGGTCTTTTTGTGACCTTAGTCTGTAACCTCCAACAACTGAAACAAGACATTTTATCTTCTAATGATTTGAGGAGGGGAATAAGCATTACCCATGCAGTGCACCAAGGCATACAAACTTCCTTGTGACCGTATTTAAAGAAACAGACACAAAGAAATAGTCATTGCTGTTACAATAGGGGAAATCTAGTATGCATTTCCAAGGAATTGCATTTTGGGGAGAATTACAGAATAATTACACATATGCTTAGATCATGAGCATTCAATGAAGCGAACACTATTTTGGGGATTTAAGATGTTGGTGTTGTGGTCGTCTCTAAGAAACCAGGATAATTCAGACATTCAAATGCAAAAATGCACCATTTGGAGAGTGTAATGCGGTCTGTTCTGGTCAGTGTTACAAATTCGGAAAGGATTCCCTAGCTGCAGACATTAGCTACTTAATACTTAAATCTGTTTCTAAATGTAAAGCACAGAACAAAAGTACTTTGCATTAATGAAACATATCCTAATACTGGTGTGGTGACACATTTCATTAATGAGTCATTCTGGACACAAAATAAATATCCCTGTCATATAGCTTGATTAAAAAAAATATGAACAGTAGGTTTAAAAAAATAAAGATTTGGGGAGAAAAGAAACAAGGACATCACACTTTTACAAAAAGAATGAACATCTGCATTGCCTTTAATATGACTCTCATGTCAAAACCTAGGAACTGAAATAGCAAATACATAAGATTAAGACAAAAAACCCCATGTTTCTAAATCATAATGTGATTTGAGCATTCCAGAATACACCTTTTACCCCTCCTCTTTCCTGATAATAAATTTGGTGATAATTTCATATAACATGACTATAGCATCAAAATCCTAAAATTAATTTCTTCCCCTGAAAACGTAAGTGTGCAGTTATTTGCAAATATATTTTTTCTTGCAACAAGTATTTTTGAATCAAGACCAGTGTGTGTTGTAATTCTGATATTACAGTATAACAATGAACAGCATAAGTAGTTACCTTTGTTATATACTAGTCTCCATTTTAACATAACAATTTTATATATAAGAAAACTTTTTAAAATCTTTCTCAAAAACCCATAATTTATATTGAGTGGGGAAAAATGCTATTTTGCACATGTACTCTTCCTTTAGAGACAAATGGCAAAACCTGAGGATACATCAAACCTTTGACATGGATAATGAGATCTTGTCAGAAAGCTCCAAGTCATCTTGCAATAAAATAATAATGATATGAATATATATTCTGTACAGACGTAAGAGGCATGGATGACCTGAAGGATCATGAAACATGGCATTCCTGCATACATTCATGCTCTCATTCAACCTGGAGAAATATGTAGCCCAAGCTGGTCTATATCCTCTCATTATGCACAATGGAAAAAAAAGAGAGTAATTTTTAAAAAAGCTCACCATCTATCAACAATTAACAAAGATGCTATTTCTTACCTGGCTTGAAGCTGGCAAGACTTTAGAAATATTGGAACACCCTGATTCATTAATATTAGTGCTTAAATGTTTCTTGAGCAGTGCCGACCTTTATTTTAGGCAGTATAGATACAACTTTTTCAATGTAGGATGCAATTGCATAAAGTGCTTTTAAAAAGAGCAAACTTGGGACATTTTGGTACAATTATGTTAATTTTGATATGAAATAAAATGAAGATGATGCAAATTGTTAATACGGGAACAATCCAAAAAATATTTTATGGGTATCTGCTATTCCCTTCTTTATGGGAATATCACTCTGAAGAAGAAATAGAATGGACCTCATGCAAGTTGTCCAAATGTGGCTTAGCAGGTTTGGACAAATCAAGTAACACATATGAATAAATGTGTGAAGGTAGAGATCTATAAGGGTAAAGGCGATACCCTTATAGATTAGTAATTCTCATTTTGCCACTACTTCTACTCCAACTGAAATACCCATATTAAAAATACTGTTCTCATTCTCTCAATATTCCCTCTCCCGTCCTTCCCGATCCCAGAAACAACACATCATCCAGGACAACAAGCAAGCTAAGTATTGTCTGGATGTACTTCTTCTTGTGGAAACAAGTCTGATTATTACTGCTTTGAAATTGTAAACTTTGAATCTTCTGTACTCTTCTTCCAGATTTTTTTAAAAACATTGTTTTTGAAAGATTCTGCTTGATATCTATTATGAGAACATGACGCACAATATGTGCTCTCTTGTTTGTCCTGCAGATGGCTCCAAATACAAAGACAGTCCCTATATGGTCCCCATATGATGATGTTTTGGATATATTCCCTGAACTATTTAGATATGAGAGTAGTTATATCTTACAACTTTTGCAGATTTCTTAAGGTTGGAATCCTGAAATACTTGCTAATAAATAAACATACGCAACTGTATTTGCTTGAATACATATGGATTGGATATATGCTATAATTGTAGAGTTAATAATTTAATAATAATAATTTATTAGACTTGTATGCCACCCTCTCTCCCTAAGGACTCAGGGTGGCTCACAATATAAAACCCAATACAATAATTTACTTAAAAAATAATTAAACAATACAAGCCCAATAATACTAAAAACAATTAAAATTACTTTAAAAGAAAGAACCCCTCCCCCTTAGTTCAGTCCAGACTGGCCTGCTGAAATAGCCAGGTCTTCAGGTCATGGCGGAAGGAGCAGAGATCAGGGGCCAAACAAAGGCCCAAGGGGAGCTGATTCCACAGGGTGGGTGCTCCCACAGAGAAGGCCCTACCCCTGGGCACCACCAGCCGACAATGTCTGGCTGACGGTACTCCAAGGAGGCCCTGCCTGTGGGAGCGTACAGGGCGATCGGAGTGTGATGCTGGCAGGAGACGTTCCTGCAAGTAATGTACATAAGCACAGCTGAGAAGGACAATAGGAAAACACCAGTGGCTCAAACAACCAGTTGCTCATAGATAGAGTAGTTGCCCAAGACTCAACATCTAGACAGAACAATCTGAGCACAGCCTGGATTAACTATAGGAAAGTCTGTGCCTCAATATAAATGGACAAAATGGATGGAAACTAATCAAGGGCAGGAGCAACCTGGAATTAAGGAGAAATTAAGGAAAAACTTCCTAACAGTGAGAACAATTAACCAGTGGAACAGCTTGCCTTCAGAAGTTGTGGGTGCTTCATCATTGGAGGTTTTTAAAAAGAGACTGGATGGCCACTTGTCTGAAATGATAACTACTGCTTGAGCAGAGGATCGGACTAGAAGACCTCCAAGGTTTCTTTCAGTTCTATTCTGGTTGATTTATTGATGGATCTGTGAATGCCTGGCATTATACAAAGTCAACCAGAAGCTAAGGATCTTCCTCAAGAATTCAATGAGACTGCGGAAGACAACACAAGAAGTCAACTCAAAACAGCTCACATAAGTGTTCATGAAGTGTAGCATATACCAATGTACTGTCCCTGCTGCTGTTCTGAACAGGCTTGATAATCTTCAGCTAGATAATCATAAGGACTGGATATGGATACAAGTGGAATTATTATCTGCCACCTTCTCTACATGATTAACATCAAGCTGTATGCTAAGAGTGAACAAGGCATCAACTCACTGATCCACTTAATACAGATCTATAGTGATGACATTGGGATGTGATTTGGACTGGAGAAGTGTGGCCAGATAGTAATAAAAGAAAGGGAAGTAGTTAAAGCTGATGGGTAGAATACCAGTAGGGCCACATTGCAGACATACAAACCACCTACTGTATAAATACCTTCCACAGTTGCATGAGAATCAGGAGGAGGAGGGAAGGAAGTCAGTAACATTCAAGCACTATCAAAGGATAAGTTCTGAAGAGCCAGCTCAGTGGGAAGAGCAAGATCCATACCGTTGACATGTCTACCTTTGCCAGACCTCAGATACCTTGCCAGTATAGTCAGCTGGACAAAGTATGACATAGAAGCTGTCACTGTGAAGGCCCGGAAGTGCCTCACAATATATAGAGGTTTCCAATCCAAATCCAATACCCAGAGACAGTATAGTACACCAGCCAGAAATAGGATGGTAGAGTGAGTGCCAAAGCCACTATCCTGGATGAAACACAGAGTATCCAGGAGTACATCAGTAAAATGTCACCCAAAGATGAGCTCCTGACAAAATGCCCAAGGCAGCAGACCTGGGAAAATGATCAAGCAGACCAAGTGCCTGGCAAGATAATAACTGCAGCTGAGGTAATAATTGACAACTGAGGTGGCAGGCATTGGGTAATCCTGGCTAGAAAGGATTGGACTGAAAGACAGCATTGAGGCAGTGATCCGAGCATTACAAGAACAGACACTAAGCATCGGAGTTATAGAAGCAAGGTTCTACTGCACTAGACAGGACCCAAGGTGCAGACTGTTCAAAGAAACCTCAAAGACAGTCCAACACATAGTGGCAGGGTTAAGATGCAGGCAGGAAGAGCACACAATGAATGGAACAACCAAGTATCTGGCATTGTATACAGGAACATCTGCACAGTATACATCTCCACAGAAAGTCACAGAGAATAAAAGAGCAAAAAATCTATGAGATTTCCAGATCCAAACACACTCCCTCCCAATAGTACTCACAGGACAAATAGACCATGGCTAATGTGTTTTCAGGGTCATGACATTTGAAGAAATATATTTCTTAATTTTCTTTCCTACTGCTTGGAAACTTAGCAGGAAAAAACTGCTTGTAGGCTATCACTGTCTGGGGTCAAAGCATCAACAGTGTAATTGTTAGTGTTTTTAATGGCATTATTGGAACTATCTATGCTGGAGATCTCTTTCATTGCATTCAAAAGTTCTTTGTGCAATTCCCATCTTGTCAGAGTTGCTTTGGCCCTTCAGTTCCCAAACCTCTTTAAAGGGAGACAAAATTGGTTTCATTTAATAGGTGATGTTAAAAGACATTCCCAGTGAACCTGGAGGAAAAAGGGAATAGGAAAATCCAACTTATGCCCCCTCTGACAGAAATCATTCCAGTTTGACCACCTGATGGGCTCTTGAGGTTAATGAGAAAATCCCCATCAAGACCTCAGAGGCCAATATCAGCTGTCAAAATCCCACATTCCCTCTCTTTCAAGTGCAAAATAACCTGTGTCTGAAGATGTGCCGGAGTATAAAAGGGCACACCACTACCACTGTGGGCTCTGACTTAGCTCTATTCATAGCTGCGCTACTATGAATACAGCAAAAACTCAAACGAAAGTTTTAATCTCCCCACTGCATTCATTCCAAAGAGAAAAGGGTTTCCCTTTTAATAATTTCTCCCCTTAAATCTTTTGTGTTAGTCTGCTTTGGTGTGTGGGGGAGATGAGGTTTTACTCTGACCCAACTAGAGGGGGAGGATTTTTTGTTTTCTTTCCCTTTTCCTTTTTTTTTTGGTATGTGTGAGGGGAGCATAGAAATTACCGCACCTAAAACTTTTAGGCTTGAATCAGATGAAAGATTTCTTCAGGCTAAAAGTAACTAAAGCAAAGGGGCTTAAATGCAAACCAAACAAGCTTCAAATTTAAAAGAAAAAAGAAATGTTGTGATTAATTTACCCATTTCTGCTTGTCCCCCTTTATATGACCTGCATTATATAATTTGGCAACAGTTAGGTGACATGAAACATATAATGCTAACATTTATATTTGAGAGAAATGGCAAATACACAATTCTCTGAAAAGAGACGGCACTTACATCTTATTCTGCAGATGTCACTCTACATTATATATACAGCAATGGGTTAATTCCCAAAAAGTTAAGTTAACTCTAATTTGCACAAACAAAAAACAAACAAACCTCAAGCTGTTCACACTGCAAACTTTTGACACTGTTTTACAATATCATCACTGACCTTGGCATTCCTATGACAAAAGATAATGTCCAGGCACATACAATTGTATCATTATTTCCACAGAAAAGTTACAAGCATTAATCAAAATACCTAATTTCATTAAAAGGCAGTTTTCAATTTTTTCTATTTATTTGATACTGCATTTAAAATAATAAAAAAACAAAAATAACAAAACACCAAGATACATAGTTAAAATTACATAAAAAGTGCTTAACAATCAGAAAAATATAAAGTGTAATATATTGTTGCAACAATAAACAGTTACAATGAGAGAAGCATCTAATGATAACATTATGCAAATATAGCCAATCCTAAATCTTAATGATTGCAGCAATTACTTCTGCTTGAAATCTGACTCTGACAAGTTAAATCCAGGTTTAATTCCCAGTGAGATCAATAGCACTTATAAAATTAAAATTTATATCTATTTCAATAAGTCTTATATGATGCTACCTAGCCTAAAATAACAAAAGAGGTGGAATATCTTTAGTACTTCGAGATCCACATGCATATTTATTCATTAGATTTTCATCTATGTATAGGACAAAGACATTGTTTTTCTTTACTTTGTACAAGCTTTTTGTAAAATACACATGTGAAGCTATAATCTTTCCTATAGCAATTTAGGAGATCTTAATCTGGCTAATTTGGCTACTGACAAAACACACTTAAGAAGTATATAAGGTAGGACCTTGTTTTATGATGGTCTGTCTGATGCGAAATACTTTCCCCAAGTGTGCCTGGAACTCATTTTATCATCAGATAAGATTACTATGTTTTAATATACATGAGTATCTAGAGTTTCCTTTAACAAATGTGATATATCCTGTAATGCTGTTTGCTCAACTGATAATAATTCCTCAGTCGCTGTGTTGATGTTGTTTGTTAGTTGTTCTGCTGCTCATGATCTGCTCTGCAACATTTTTCTGAATGATGGAATAGAAACAGAGCTAATTAAATAAAGATGGCAATGTACCTCAGAAGTTTTACACAAAGCGTAATGTGTTTGCAGCAATATGGCCTATTGTAAAAGAAGTACACTCTCCTATACAATGTCGACTCGTTTTGTATTTTTTTGTTTTCTTTTAGTTTATTCTGGCAGAAAGGGAGACTGTCTAACAAATCCTACAGCAATATTCACTACTTCAAGAGGCATCTGTAAAGATGTTAATGGTGGATAATATCCATGCAGGCAAGCAGCATGCATGGGGGATTTTTGTATTAAAATGCATCTTTCAAAGCTCTGTTTGGTCTTTTTGAGGGCTATTTCACTCTAAAATGCCCACCGATTGACTCACAAAACCAAGGCAGATGCTCTTCCAATTTCACTGAGAATAGCCCCATGCTTTCAAAGGGCTTCCCAAACCCCATGAAAGTACCATTCGAAGTCACCTTTTGTACCCCTTCCCTCTTCCTGATATGAAGGAGGCATGATTTTATGAGTGAGTGAGAACGTTTCCCTCCCTCAGGAGCCTCAGCTCCCGTCAAGTGATTATTGTTTTGTTTCTTTTCCTCCGAGCAGTAACACCTACATTGTATGCCGTATAGACAGAAAAGCATTCAAACCCCTCCAGAAAAACCATTCACTTAAAGGGCAGCTGGACAGACTAAAGTGTTCAGCTTGCCCTCTTCACTCTTGGATGAGTTTTGTGCAAAGCCCAGGCTTGGAGGCCTTTCCTTCACAGAAACAAGCAATTAATGAGAGAATTATTGTGGGGTTGTTTTTTCTTAAGTGAGAGAAGAAAAATGTTGCCATGTTTGGTCTACTTCTCTGATTTGCCTATTTCTGGTTGTAATTAAATGATACTGCTGAAATTCTCTACTGTAATGGAGAAAGGGCTGGTCTTTTTCTTTCTATCACCCCCACTCCCACCCTCTTTTTAGCAGGCAATGAAAAGGTAATGCTGTTTCCATAATTAATAGCCATGTGCGGCTTTTCTTTCATATTAAAGGACTAATAAGGATTTGAATATAGAGCCTATTGTTAGCAATTGGAATTAATACTTCCCCAAAAGACTCTTAGTCAAACAGGAAATGGGTGGGGCATTAATTGAACATAACCCCCCTAATTCTAACAGGCCAGTGACTTTGTGTCTTTCTAAAAAGTTTTTGTAGAAGAAGCAGAGTTCAAAATCCTAAAGGATGTTAACGAGTTCTACATTTTGCATTGGGGCTTGTGTTCACCAAAATGAAATACTTAGAACCACTGTAATTATTCACTTCTTTAAAAGCCTATTTAGAAAATTAATTTTTATGTTCTTCTCTCTGCAAAGATACAACATTTATTGGACAGCTTGAATATGATTTCTCTGTTCAATACAGTTTATTGTGGTAATCTTGAGCTGTGGAAACACTCATAGTTTTCTGGAGTCTTCATATTTCCATAGTATTCTATTTACAATATATCAACTATATTAGGTTTTTCATATGTCTGAAAAATCCATTGTGGCTTAATTTTCAAATATATGTATAAAAATAGATGTGTAAAGGCAGGAACAGACAATGAAATAATGTGCTTATATTTTAACCTCCTCAAAACCCAACAATGAGAAGGATGTAACTGTATGCCAGTTGGCATGCTTTTGAGGAAGATCAGTCTCTAGAATTTTCAGATATTTCTGGAAAATAGAACTATCTGAAACTTGTTGAACTACTTGTAGTCAGTACAGGTTGGAACGGGAAAACTTTATCCTGGATACAGCTTGAATACAGCTTGCAAAAATTCTGATCTCGTTTGCTTGATTGGCATCACCCAACTCCAATCAAAAGTGGGTGGCTCTCACCCAGTATAAAAACAAACAATATGCAATCGTATAAAATAAGAACTGAGTAAGGAAGTCCAACTATCCTAGCCTCTCCCATCCCATGAGGTACTCCATGCTCTGCTTAATGCCCAAGAGGTCACTTAACAAGTGCAATTGGGATTGTGGTTAAGTGAGGTGATTGCACAGTGACTTATGACCAGAATTCTAGGCTCAATCATGATCATAAGTTGTGGACTACCTGTATGTGTTGGATATAGTTGTTCAATCAACTACAGATGCATCTGGCAATCAAATCCCCTATTGTTCCATTTTATCAAGAATGAGCTTAAGGACAACTTTATCAAATCCCTTACTGAAGTCTAATTACACTCAAGTCCCTTACAGAAGTTTAAGTACACTGTATCCATATCATTCCCTTTGTCTTTCTGTGATCCTTTTTGGTTTAGATCTTTTCTATCCTGGCCCGCTTAAACCCAATACAGTTATCTTCTTGGTTCTTCATGCTGTGATCCATCTGCAACTAATTCAATGGATGATATCTTTTCAATCTCCACACTGACAAACCATTGTAAACTGATACTGCCATCATGATTCCCTTGCACCCTAAAGTTGCTTCTCTCCCCTTACTAGCTGTAACAATGGAATAAAGTTGAGTAAAGTATTACAGGGGAATTTCCTAGTTTTCACCTGGTACTTTTGGCTTACTCATGATAAAATCTTGTTTGTCTCTCTTAACCTAAAGCTTTGTAGATGGAATTTGAATTGTCTAGTTTGATGAAAAAGAAGGACTAGGGGTGGCATGATAGCAGTGCTCAGATATCTCAAGGGTTGCTACAAAGAAGAGGGAAATCAAGCTATTCTCCAAAGCACCTGAGGGCAGGACAAGAAGCAATGGATGGAAACTAATCATGGAGAGAAGCAACCTAGAACTAGGAAGAAATTTCCTGACAGTTAGAACAATTAATCAGTGGAACAACTTGCCTCCAGGAGTTATGAATGCTCCAACACTGGAAGACTTTAAGAAGAGATTGGAAAACCATTTGTCTGGAGTGGTATAGGATTTCCTGCCTAAGCAGGGGGTTGGACCACAAGACCTTCAAATTCCCTTCCAACTCTCTTCTCTTCATAAGAAGCAGTAAGGCAATATGATCCAGGAAAGGGATCTTCTATAAAAGAAGTCATTTGGATAATGTGTTCCTCTTGTCTGTGATAAATGTTTTCCTTGTCTTAGTAATAGCTGATGAGTATGTGTTGGCCATCTATTTAAAATAACATTTTGAGAAGGTAATATACATACCCATATAAACAGTTACACTACTCAAAATTAGATTGGAGTTTAATTAGATTGCATAATTCTGAAATAATAAATTTTCATGCTCTGTAAATCCTATTGAATTGCACTACTGTTATTATCATTTATTTCCTTCTTCTTTCATGCATTTCCAATCCATATAACATAGCTGCAAAGTAGTCTGGAAGACAATGCTAATGTTACCCTCCTGGTTGTATTACTTTAAAATGCAGTCAGCCATGATACTTATAGCTCAAATATGATTTTCATGTTTACTTATTTTTGTTTATAGCCACTTGCTATTCTCCAAAGGATTCTTCTATCAGTTGAAAACTATCCTCCTTTTCCTTTTGTCTCACAGAGTCTTCATGCTTAGTAAAAATGGTTATTCTAAGTCAGAGGCTGGTTCACAGAAGTAATCTGGTTACCAGATGTCCAGCAAAAGAACATGTCCTCCTTTTTGTCCTCAGATTCTCTGCCTGGTAGGCATAGCCTTAAAATCAAATATTGTCTGGCTTCCTGGGTGTATTTTTGGAGTGACTGTTTCACAATAGTTTTCATTTAAATTTTCATATATTGTGACCTTATAATTGCTTCTTTCCTTCATCCATCCACATACTTGATACAATTAATACTTGATAGATGTAATATTTAATTTTCCTGATTTCTTAAAAAACCCAATGAATTGCAATCTCCCATTATTACTTTTTCTGATGCTTACAGGATTATATGATCTTGCAAGGCATTGTTAAAAATAAATAGGATGCTATGGGTCCATGGTCTTTAAACTTAAGATGCCCAGGGAACACTTCTTAGTGTGAAAATTGATATGTAAAACTAAAAAAAAAGTTATATGATATATATCAATATATTATTTGAATAAATGTTACAATTAATGTTGCAGTAGTACAGCATAAATAGAAATCGTCATGTTGGACCCCTGGATGACTCTTAGGTAGCACAATTCCTAGTTAATATTTTATTGTTTGTTTGTTTGTTTATTTTATTGTTTCTATGGCCACCCATCTCAGTCAATGACTCTGAGGTGCTTACAATTATTAAAATATATTACTTAAACATTTTAAAACAGTAAAACTATTAAAAACATCCAATTCAACATACACAAGAGCAAGATAACATTAAATATTATCCAGATGAGAACAGAAAACCTAGCAAAATCAAATGGGATGCCAATTGGTACATGTTCCCACAAGTGCTAACATGTTTTTCCAAGTACTTGACTTGGTGAAGGTTGCTGCTATGAAGGATGAGATACAGGTGTTTGACTGAATGTATCTTACACATGCCTGACTGCACACACTGATGATAGAGTTTGAGAGCATACCCTCCAACAATTCACAGGGGTAGGGATAACCTGTGTAAAAAGGATCAAAGGGACCAGAATGGAATCCAGTTCAATCTGAAGGCTAGGCCCTGAAATATGTCTGGTAGGGAACAATTAAGTCAAATTTGAAGCCTTAAAACCAGAAATGATCTAAATCATGCATGTGGCTGAAATTCAGAAATGAATTTGAGGAAGTAATTTGAGATCACAAGGTGAGTCACACTAATGATAATATTCAGTAAAAAGCAGACTCTGCTTCTTTGCAATGTACAAAAATTGCCACATCATTTCAACAACAAAAAGATGAATTAGAACAATGGCACATGGGAAAAGAAACACTTATTTTGACACAAGAAATAAGCTTCTTTTGTTGGTAATCTATTTTGGCTCTCCCATTTCTGAAGACACTTCTGATATGCTGGGAATTGTTGCTCCAGTCTTCTGGAAACACCCAAGTGGGAGAGGTTGATTTAATTAACTGGATCTCACAAGTATTTTAGTTCATTAAGTAATTTAAATTAGTATTCTGAAAGACTTCCACTTGTTTTATGTTTAGTACATTACTTAACATATTCCTCAACCAGAGAATCATGCAGATATGATACGAATTGTAGTTGTATCAGGGAATGATTTACTACATAAACAGAAATAGTATGCTAAATGGTTTAACATTTCTCTCTCAGAAAATGGTCCATAAAAGCAAAGAAAATGGAAATGAGAACAAAGAATATTACGCTATAGAAAAATATTCTTTTTTTGGCGCTTCCCAGTTCTAAGACTTATAGAAATTAGTTCTTCAGACTCTTTCTAAAAATAACTCCATGACTCCCTAGAGGTATTCCAGCTTCTATGACTTCTCACACAATATTCATTAAATAAATTTAAAGCTCCTTTTTCTCTCTCCTCTAAATCTCTTAATATAACTGTGGTGTGGTTTCCATCTACTATTATGCAAATAGATTAATCAGCTGGTGCTTGAGTGAGAATTAATTTATATTTGAATCAAACGAGGCCTACGCTTTATTATCAAACCCTTAGCCCAAGGCCTGGGCTAGGTAACAGCCCCATGTTATTCATTTGACGAAATGTGAACTGACATAAATACTAAGGCTAACTTTCAATCCGATTATGCCGTTGCTTCACTTCAATGCTCTCCCAGCCATCAGACTCTGACATCCTGCGTTTCAATGGCTTTGCTAACAACTGACAACTCCACCCTGATAAACAAGCATCCATGCTACCACTTTGTACCCCTTCTCTTAACCCATAATTCCAATTCAGTGTGCCCTATTGGACAAGGTACTTTATTCTGTTGGTAGGAATCGAGGGCAAAACTGAGCTTTTCAAAAAGTCTTTTTCTTGTGGCTAACATTCAAAAGTTCACATTCACAGCAGCCAACTCTCTTGAGCCCTTTTGCTCTTTCATTTGGTCTCTCCAGACACATACACAAGGCATATGGGTGCTTTGTTTTTAAATTTAAGCCAATCACCCAGGTTTATTTTGAATCCTATTTTGGTAAAGCGTTTCTTTTCTAAACCAATGTTTTTATGGGGGGAAAAACTACTAAGCAAAGATCAACATAAACTAAAGCCATGTTGTACACATGGACAGTTTATGTACACAGATACTGCACTACATTCATGTAGACAACTAATAAAATATTTCAGTTGCATTGCACAGGAAACCTACCTTCCCTCCACCCAAAAAAACTCCTATGTAGATTTAAACTTTTTTCAAAAAGGTATCCAACATGTGTAAGAAAAACATTTTTCTACGTAAGCTTCTTTGGTGCTGATAAATGCCAGGTCCATGAGCAGTCATGACTTATAGGAGACCATGCGTGTGCCGTATTCCTAAAACCAGGTTCATTGAAGTCTGAGATCTAGGATCCCAGATTTCTGGTCCATCAACTGTCAGGTGCAAGTAATTGGAATCACTTGTGAACAGCTTCAAGCAGAAGCTTTATGGTTAGTCGCCTATGTTATAAGAATCTCGCCAGACTACATTCTCTTGGGAATGGTCAAATTAGGCTTCAGGGGTTTTGGGGAAGGTCAGGCTTATGTCACTTTCTGCAGTGCAAGGACTCTAAACTCAGCCCTTCCTAACTCCTCCCTGCAGTCTGGCTGGAGATTCCACCACATCAACAGCCTCAGTGCTAGGACTATCAAGGGGAAAAGAAGAAATCAGCCAGTGATTGTTCACTTATGGTACGCTTCAAGATTTTGTTTCTCTCTCATGCTTCTAAATAGCTTTACAAAAGTATCAGGGGAGGTCATCCATCAGTTCAAGGTACAAAACCATTCAAATGGACATTACTCCCCAAACCCTTACAGGAGAGGTTGAGAATGCCTTGACCCAGTGTCTGGAGTCTGCGAAAGTCTGGCTAGAACAAAGCAGGCTAAAATTGAACTTAACCAAATTAGTTAAGCTCATTGGACTTCTCTGACATCTCCAGTGTGGTCCCTTTATGGGACTGCATTGCCTCTGAAATAGCAGATTGGTGAGCTAAAGGTCCTTTCAGATTCACAGCTATTGTTAGACCAGCATGTGGAGGTCATGACAGGTAGGAGGGCTCTTTGTCCAAGTTTAGCTGTTTACCTGTGTGAGGTCCTTATAATGGTAACTCAAACCTTCATCACTATCTGTTTGGACTACTGCAATGCAGTATTCATGGGATTATCTTTCAGGACCATCCAGAAACTTGATGCAGTTGAAATGGCTCAGGTATTGGCTGTCACATGTTGCTCTGGGTTCTGCACTGGCTATCAAGTTCAATGCCAGATGTTGGTTTTAACCTCTGAAATCCTGCCCAGCTTGCCAGTTGCAAGATCGTCTTCTACAATCATTCTAAATCTTTTAACACATTATAAAAAAGAGGGAGTAAAGGCTCACAGGCACATTTTTTCTGTTGGTATGCCTGCACTTTGAAATAGGCTCTCCCCAGATTTTGGTCCTCTCCTATGCTTTTATATTAGACTTCCCATAGGCTATTTAAAAGAGAACATTTTCAGGGATGTGAAGCTTGCTTTCTTTATATTATTTGCTTTTTTAAAAATGTGGATGTTGTAAACTACTGAGATTTTCTTCAGTTGTGGCAGAGACAAATCTATAAAATAAATAAATAAAATATATTTTCTGGTTTTGGTTCTCATTCATAAATTTGATTTCCATGTTTTAAACAGAGAATTGGCCATTGACAATGTTTACAAAAATAGTGAAAGCTCTATTTTTTTAAAAAGGTATGAATCAAAACAATAAACCTTATTAATACATAACATTATTTATCAAATGTATCAGTCTTCCAGTTACATTTTCCAATGCAAAACACCAGGAACCTCAGTTACTGCTGGTTGGTGCCCCAGCAACTGTTTGGAAGGTGTAATTTGACCAGAATTAGAAGGTAGGACTTTTTCAAGAAACTCATAAATAATTCCCATTTTTCCTCACCCAAGGAAGCTCAACTTCTGAATTTTATAATATAATATTTATAATATAATATGGGTAGGTCTCAAAGCTAATCCAACATTTCTATTCTTAGTTTGATAGTCTTTAGATATGTTGGTCTGTAATTTGCTATTGAACATATCTGCTAATTAAGAAAATTGCCCTACATTTTCTTGTAAAATTAACAAGAGACTAGAATAAAACTAGGTTTTTTAATTCCTTAATTTTTGAGAAAGGGTGGCCAGTTAAGACAACAAGTAATTTAGAGAGTATTGCAAATCCTAGTGAAAGTTGCAGAAGTAGCCAGATTGCCCATGAAATATCAGTAGCCCAAGGTTGCTAGTAGAAAGGATGAAGAGGAGAAAGAATATGAGTTAAAGCAAAATAATTTTAATTACTGATTCATTTATCATACTGTATCAATGTATATATACTACTTAGATTCTTTTTTGACCGAGATGTGAAAGCTAGCAAGATTAGTACAAGATTGGTCTAAGAGGCCAAGGTTGGGATGAGATCTGATATAAAGTCAGGGTAGGGCCTTCTCTGTGGGACCGCCCACCCTGTGGAACCAGTTGCCCTTGGAGCTGCGGTTGGCCCCTGACCTCCATTCCTTCCGTCTCAACCTGAAGACGTGGCTTTTCCAATAGGCCGGCCTGGACTGAGTGGGGTGGGTTTTTTATACGTTTTTATGTCTAGTTTTCTTATGGGTTTTAGATAATTGGTTGGCTTTGTGGTTTAATAATTTTTAATAACTTTTAAATTTTGTATTGTGTGTTTTTATGATGTGACCGCCCTGAGTCCTTCAGGAGATAGGGCGGCATATAAGTCCAAACAATAAATAAATAAATAAATTTCTAATATTTAAGGTATTTATGGGCTACAGTCATATTTCTTATAAAAGAAAGGTTTTGCTGGTTCTTTATGGTTTGCCTGATTGTACTATGAGGTTTAAGTGCATAAAGCAACTGGCTGTAGACTGTATGAAATCAATGAAAAATAATATCCAGTGCCATGGAAAATGAAGGTGGAGGGAAACCCCTCAAAGACAAGAGAAACAAGTGAAGAAGTAAAGAGGCAAATTAACCAGCCTTGCAGTTAGCCTAGCAAAGAAACAAGAACAAAACTCCAGTGAATTACTTTTGACCTGATCAGGTTCTTCTGCTCTGTATTTGGGAAGATGGTAGTTCAGGGCTGACCAGCCTGAATGGAAGGGGTGGAAGCATGTAACTCTCCACTCCAGGTTTCCTTTGCCAAGTCTCGTCTTTACTGTTCTATCCAAGATCCTGTCTTTCTTTGGAGCAGGAGGGGAAAGGAGAAAAAACACACCACACAGTTAACCACCTGTCAGGGCTGAGGATACAATAAGGCAGCCCCCAAAAGAGCTTTTCATGCATGCGTAATATATTTGTTCAGCTATTCACTTAATGAAGCTGATAAATGTGATGCAAAACAATAGTCAAGTTAATCTATTTAAGTAAAATGTTTTGAGACTTTCAGGCAGTGTTAAGGAGGGTAGTGTATGAGAGCCTCCCCACTCCCCTTGGGGAATAGAAGGAGGAGGGAGTAGATTCAGACAACCTATGTGAATATAATTTCTTATAAATGTGTCTTTAATGGGTTTAATTCACCCTTGCCAGCTGTTTTTAGAGCTAGTTTGAAAGAGCAAAACAAACGTGCCAGGTTTGGAAAGCTAGTTAAAATTAGTTTCGGTCATTGGGGCCAAGCTATATTTCCTGCAAACCATCTGCTTGATTGGCACAATAGAAGGATTTTCAAGGGGGGAAAAGGTGGAGGAAGAGGGGGGGAAGACTCTAGCAAAGCTCTGAACAAGCCAAGAGTTACTGGGGTTGCATTGCATTCTAAAGGTGAATGCCTTTCATCTCTTAATATAACATGTTCCATTCAGCAACATTAAGCAAAATATGTCAGCATTGTGCTTCTGAAGGTCTTAAAACATATAGAGAATTTCCCGCTTGAGCCACTCAAGGAGGACAAATTCATGCCAGAGGAAAGCTTGCCATCAATTGCAAAATATAGAGAAACTCAAATATTTATTTAACTTCCCTCATGGCATCCAATTCTGCAGGTTGAGAAACTAAGCAAATATTATGAAGCGTGCTTAAATGGACACTTCTGTGTTTTTTAAATCTCAGCTGTAGCTCACCTATATGCCCACCCCCCCTTCTTCAAATAAGAATAACTAGACATACTTTTCAGAGCTATTTTCTTACTTAGAGAAACAGAATGACTATGGGTGAGCAAAAAAGCCCTGGGAATAGAAGCAACTTCCAACTTGTTGCTGGCTTGTCCATTGACTTTGCTTGTGGGAAGCTGGCAGGAAGCTTTGGAAATCACTCTTCCTCCATCCTGGCTGACCTGAGGAACTGCCTGCTACTTTGCTGGGGAGAGGAAGAACAAAGGGAGATATGGGCCTCAAGGAAAACTGCAACCTCCTCCCCATTCCCCCATGAAGGAGGAAGGCTCACCCATTGCTGGCACACACAACACACACACACACACAAGCCTGTCTTACTTCACCAAAATGCATGCCTTGTCTTTCCTTGCCATGCACTGCCATTAAGAGATTTGAAATTTTAGCCTCTGTTCCAAAGGAGCTAATTGCTACTCACCTGCCTGGTCTTGCTACCAACCAATTGGAACCAGAGGGAAATAGGAAAGAGGATGAGGATAAGGCCCTCCAATCTTCCCTTGCACCACGCAATCTACAGGTTTCTGGGAAGTGTAGTCAGAAGGTGCAATGGCACTGAAATGGTCACAACTTCCCAAAATTTCATTCCTATGGTGGTCATGGGTCCCAGTATTCTATAAGTTAGCCCATGTTGTTATCTCATTTCAACAGCTGTTGCCTTATACCAGGGGTGTCAAAATCATATCTTCACATCACCATGTGACGTATCACTTCTCCCCCTTCGCTAAACCAGGGGTGGGCATGGCCAGTATGTGACACATCCAGCCCACAGGCCTGCAAATTTAACACTCCTGCCTTATACCTTCCAATTTTGCCCAATTGAAGATTACAAACAAATAGACATTAGAGTTTTAGTAGTATGTAGATAAATTCAACTGAACAGTTATTAGAAGTGCCATGACGTGTATATGTCTCAGCCTATTGAGAATTGAAGACATGATATTCCATAATCCCCAAAATTCTATTTTCATAATTATTTATGTAGATTTTCATTCAGCAGTAAGGTGATTTCTTCAAATATTCTGAAAGTCCATAATGGAACCCAATTTTGTATGATTTAATCTTGTTCTGGTCACAAGAATGAGCTTGTACTTGGGATGGTCCACAAAGGGGGTTGCAAAAAAAAACTCAAGCAAAAAGGCATGGACATCTATGGATTGAAGCCTGGCCTTCTACATGGGTTAAGTACCAGAGAGGAGTCTGACCCCAACTGCAATGAACATTTTGCTCCCCCTCCCTCCTCCAATTTGTGACTTCCAAGCATGCGTGCAAAGGTTTAATCTGGGAATGAATACTTTGGAACTCTGAATAAACATTCATAGGATTGCCTTGCAGAAAGCTTTTTCATAAAAGAAAAGAGTTTACTACGTAGGCATTTGAAGATTCTTTATAGTCCGTTACTTTAATGAGGACAACACTTGTAAACACTCTATGATCTTGATCCTTAGTTGCTCTTAACCCATCCTCACCACTATTTGATGGGCTTTGCACTGTATCCTTTACAATTCTCCAACCTCAGGAGCAGATTTTCATGAAACTGGGTATGGAGAAGATGCCACCTAATTGGGCATGACCCATGTTTACTCAATGGGAAAATGTTTACTATCTTGACCTGTCTTGTTATAGCTCATCATGTCTTCCAGTAATCCTTTTCATTTTCTGCATTACCATATTGGTTGTCTTACCCTTCTATTTTTCTAAACCTTGCTAAAGAAGGTGGTTTTTTTGGAGGGGGACCATCAGTAACTTGAACCACACACCCAAAGTGTATAGCTCTCTGCATTCATTGCTAGAAGACCTCCAAAGTCCCTTCCAATTCTGTTATTCTATATATTACAAATAGTTACTGCATTGTTAAATAATCACCATAATTCAGAACGCTTCCATTCCCATTCTAGCCCTCAACTCTTCCCCAAATAGGTCAAAGTTAGTCCTGCTCCTCGGTTGTGATTTCAAGCCATTGGTTACTTGGGGGGAATCCGGGATCCTATCTTTACTTTGTAAAAAAACAAAAAAAATGGTACCACTGAAAATTTGTCATTTTTTTTTAAAATTACATTTATATGCCGCCCTTCTCCGAAGACTCAGGGCAGCTTACAATTTTTTGGGATACAACCCAGTGTGCTCAGCAATAGCCTTCATTCCATTGTATATGCCTGCTTATTACTAAGCGGCATTTTTACAAGGTCAGCTAATTGCCCCCAACAATCTTGGCTCCTCAGTTTACCTACCCCGAGAGGATGGAAGGCTGAGTCAACCTTGGGCCTGGTGGGATTCGAGCCTACAGCAGTTGTAGGCAGCTGGAACTTAAGTGTAAGCAATTAACAGCCTGAGCCACCCAAGGCCCTTTTATTGTATTTTGTCACAATATTTCAGCAGTGTGATGTCAGAGGGTTGAAAGGAAGAGTCTGAATAAAGCAGGGAAGGCATGTAACCCATTCCTCCCTTATAGTCATAAGAAAATAAGGTAATAGGTATTAGGAAAGATGAGAAGGATAATAGTAATACAGCCCTATTAGGTAGTTTGACAGTGTTGTGGGAATTAGTTGTTTAGCTGAGTTGATGGCCTGGGTGGGAAACTGTCCTTATGTCTAGTTGGTTTGGCATGAAATGCCCTATAGTCCTAGAGAAAAGAAGTCAAAACAGTTTATGTTTATGTCCAGGATATGAGGCATTTCTAGATATTTTCACAGCCCTCTTTCTGGCTCATGCAGTATACAGATCCTCAATGGAAGCCAGGCTGGTAGCAATTGTTTTTTTTCTGCAGTTCTAACTATCCCTTGAAACCTGTGCCTGTCTTGTTTAGTTGCAGTGCCAAACCAGACAATTATAGAAGTGCAAATGACGGACTCCATGATTCCTTTGTAGAACTGTATCAGCAGCTCTTTGGACACTTTGAGCTTTCTGAGTTGGAGGAAGAACAATCTTTGTTGTGCTTTTTTGATGACATTTTTATGTTAGGTTTCCATTTTAAGTATTGAGATTTTATAGAAACATGAAGGTCTCTACAGTTATTGTAGTTGTCTAGTATTGTGAGAGGTGGTAGAAGAGGAGGGCTTCTCCTAAAATCTATTTATCATTTCTGCTGTTCATGGAAATCATGAAACGCAGCTTTCAGAGGCAACCAGAAAGTCCCACCTTTAAGTTTCTTACAAATCTCAGATTTCAGTTCTAGGCAGAAACAAGCTATCATACACAAGTTTGATGTGTTTCTTTCTTACCTGCAGATTAAGAGGACAAGGTTCCATATGACTGGAGGGCTAGGAATTTATTTACATGGAAAAAGAATCCTTCGCTTCAGAACCTTAGAGATCTGAAAAGCCTGAAGACAGAACGTGAATGTCTCTTGCACCTCTCTCTGCAGATACCCAGTATCATCACTTTTTTCTTCTGCTGCTATTTTCATACCCATTGAACTCATTAGCTCAGTACTTAAAGAGTAATGAAAAGTTCCCTCCAAACAAGATGCCCACAACTTTCCCACCGTATCCTTTTTTTGGGTGGGGGGTGACCTGATGGGATTAACTCACTATCAGACTATGACAAAAATGTTTCTTTTTCTTTTTCACTTGGTGATTTGGCAAGAATTCTTTCAAACTTCCAAGCCAAAGAAAAGTATCCCAACACCAGCCTCTGGTCGTCTGCAAGAAATTCAATTCAAACTTCAATGTGCCCGTTCAATCCAAATCATCTTTCTTTGTGCACACTTAAATTCCCTTTCTCTTTAAAGCTAGCAACAACAGATTTAATGCACAGAAAGCATCCCTTAAACAGAAAATCATTCTATGATTTCCTTTCGGGTTGTACTATTTTTTTTAAAGCTCTATAGCCACCCATCCGGAGAGGGGGAGTTGATTTGGCAGCCAAGGGAGTGGGGAGAGAGCAATGGGTGGAATAGTCTTTCCTTGACTAATTCCTTTTGCCTTTTCTCAAATAACTTTTTGATTTGAGTCAAGGGACAGGTTGAACAGGCGTTCTTTCTCCTCCTAATGTGATATAAATCGCCAATGCACTTTCAGTCCCATCCCCCCCAGCCCACGCCTTTCTCTCTCTTTCCTTTGAATGGTTAAAGCACCGACATGGAGATCATGACCATTAAAAAAAAATTCCTATCAGAGAAATAAAGCTGGTTAATAAGATTTTTGGGAGGGAGAAAGCTTTGTGTTCCCAAGTAAAAAAGGGAGGAAAAGTGTGTGTGTGTGGCGAGGCAGAACAGCTGAAGGTGACAGTTACTTCATGCTTAATAGGATCAGGGTTGCTTGCCTTGGGTTGCACGCTTCTGCTGGCTAAAAGTTCACCCCAGAAAAGGATGAATTGGGGGATTTTAAAAAATACAAAGTTTTTAACACATCTGTTACTTTTTGCAAAGGAAGGGTTTTTTTGAGGCCTTTTGCTGTGCTTCCATGCGATGTTCATTACTTTCCCTTTCCCTTGCTCTGCACATTTTCTCCTTCTTTCTCTTCCTCTTAACACCACCAATAATTCCTCCTCCTCCTCCTCCTCCTCCTCCTCCTCCTCCTCCTCCTCCTCCTCCTCCTCGTTTTAGAGGAATGATCCCCTGCTGTGAAGGAGACTTCTTCAGCTAGTTAGAATGAAAAGATGCTTTCAGAAAGTCTGCTTTAAAAAGTCATTTAAAACCGAGATAAGCCAAGTTAACTTTTAGACTTGAGTAAAAGGTGTGCTGCAAGACTATGCATGTTGCATTTTGACATAAAACTAACATTCCTGTTTGTTCAATGGCTTATTCCAGGGAGGTGTGGGCCAAGGTTTCAGCTACCATATATCTTTTGTGGGGGTTGTCTGGGCTTTAAAAAAAAATCCAGTGTTGAAATCCACATCACTCCGACTATGTTTGAATTAAGCCAATTTGGTCCAGTTAATTTGAAGCAATTCAAGCAATGGGGTTTGAATGTCAGTGGAAATAACTTACCTTAAATAACAAAATATTGTAAATTATATAGGTGTGGAGTGCAAACCAGCTAAAAATATTCTTGCAGTTTAGTTTTTGCCTCAAATCCATTTAATAAGGACAATTATGCTCTCTACTTTTTTAATGTTACATATTGGGGCTAAAGTTAGCTGCAGGCTATTTCGTTCTTTTCTTTTTAAAAGGCCTGTTATTGTCATTGGCACCACTGGAATATCATCAGGACCAAATCATCAGGAAGAAAATTTATTTATGTCAGAACTGAAACTGACTTGAAGGCCCACAAATTTTATTGGCCTTTATTCAATAACAAGAAGGTGGAACAGGAATTATGAAATAATTTTTGAGCATTTAAAAAGATGAATTTTCACTTTTCAAAGTTCAAATAGGAATAAGCTACTGGAGGTTTTATTCATGCTCAGAATTTTCATTATATTAGGAGCCATTGTTACTTTGGAGTTGACTCAGGTGAAAACAGATTTATGTTCTGGACTCTTTCTCCAAAGCTAGGAAAACTAATATTAGAGCTGCAACCACTGTCTTTGCCAAAACACTTTTCAGTTTAACAACTGGTCACAGGTCAGGAACCTAGACCCTGGAGCTAGACAAAGACCTGATAAACCACTTCCACCTTCTTTTTCATCCACAGTAGAAAGCTGATTTCATCTCCCCTCTTTTGTACTCTCCATCTTTTAGAAAGTGTCAGAATAAGATAATATGAATATATCGTCTAATTTCCTTAGCCTAAGCTAAAAGGAAAACAGCTATTTAATGCAAATAAATGTAGTATAGCTTTTCTTGAATAATTCCCCTTCTCCTTTTCCTTTTTGAGGTGTGGTATCATTGGAAACTTTTTTAAAAGTCATTTAATTCGTCTCCGTGTCTCTCCCTCCCTCCCCCTCCTTCCCTCCCTCCCCCGTGTGTGTGTGTGTGTGTGTGTGTGTGTGTGTGTGTGAGTCCGTCCGCGCGCGCGCGGCGGCTTCGGATCAACACCTGCCGCCGTCCGCCTTTGGAGCGGTTTGCAGCTTTCCCAACGAGGCGGTCAATATGCAAAATTGATGACCGCACCTTCTTTGTGGCGGCCCATTGTGCACGGGTTGCTTATGAAGGCTAATCCAATCATAAATTGCACCCCCGCACCAATGAGGGAGCCCCGAGCGCCCGATGAATGAAACTCAAGTGGAGCACCCCATTGTTAGAGCTGTCACTTTTGAAAGCGCCTCGGCGACGCTGACCACTATAAAACCCACCGCGACGGAGGAAGGGCCAGGAGACCCCCGGCCGACTCGCGAGGTGGATCTCTGCCGAAGAGGGTGGCCTATCGGGCGGGCAGGGATAGGAGGAAGAAGGGGGGAGGGACAGAGAACCCAAGCACCGCGTGACGATTAGTAGTAGTAGTATTTGTAAGCGAGGTCTTCCCTCCACCCTCGTTCGCTCGCTCGCCTGCCTGCCGTTCTTGGCGCGCTCTCTTGCCCGGGCCATGATGTTCCCAAGCCTGCTCGCGCCTCCCGCCGTATATCCAAGTCTCTTGCGACCGATCCCGACTCTCACGTTGCCTCAGACGCTGCAGTCCGCCTTCTCCGGCCCCTCCGGCTTCTTGGTGGAAGATCTCCTGAGGATCGGCCGGCCGGCAGGTTATCCACCCCGAGGAAGCGCCCCGACGCCCAGCTTGTCTCCCCCAGTGGCCGGCGTCGGGGCAGCCAGGACCGAAGCTGCGACCTCAGCCGAGCTGGCGACTGCTGATCCCTCCGGCGCCAAGACCGGCTGCTCCGCCCGCTCGTCGATCTCTTCCAGCGGGGACGCCACTTTCCTGAAGTTCGGAGTCAACGCCATCCTGTCCTCCCCTCCGCGGACAGGTAAGCGGTCAGCGCGTCGTCAACGGCGCCCGCCTCGAGAGCCGGTTTTCCCTTGCCCTTTGCAAAGATTGTCGGGAAAGCGGGGGGAGGGGAGGGAGAAATCAGGTGGGTGGTAAATGGAGCCGAAGGGCGAAGATCGTGCTCAGATGCCTCCTCTAAGAGGGAGGTAGAAGGAGGGACTCGCAGAATGGCGCGTCATCGACCAGGTGGGACTGGGACGCGTAAAGAGAACCCGGCACTACCAAAGGGAGCAGGCGCTCTCGTGCCTCCGCAAGCGGTCCGCCCACGCAAAATGAGTCAGACCCAGGGTGAATATTAAGGGAAGAGAATCCAGGACCAGATAAAACATCTGCCAAGGGTCCCCGAAAACCAGTCGTCCGAATCGTTCCTGGTTCCCGCCAGAGCAGCGGAGGCTGGCCACTAAAGGAAACGGGATCCAATCCATTGGTGAACCAGTGGAGAGCAGTTCGGATCTCAGGGTTTCGCTCGGTTCTGCAGGAGAGCGGAGAAATGTGGGTTTCCCACTTGAGACGCTCTTCGGGTCTTTGCTAAACCTCCTTTTCTTTCCCCAGAGACTTCTCCTGCGCTGATCCAGAACGTCCCTGTCAAGACCTTCTCCTTCCCTTACTTCGAGGGCTCCTTCCAACCTTTTATTAGATCGTCTTATTTCCCAGGTAGGTTTCGGGGCGGGCGGAAGAGGCTTCCTCATCTGCTTTCCCTGCTCTCTTCGACTGCCCCCCACCCCCGACCTATCTAGTAGCCTTGGGGGCGGGAGAAAAGTTTGTACTGGTATATGGCAGTGGGTCTTCCTAGTCGGGCCTCAAGCTGACCCTGCTGCGTTTGAACCTCCTCCTCGTCCTCCTCCTGGATTCCTGCCACAGAGTCTTGGCCTAACGGCTTCCCCGAAGCTATTCCCTTTGTTGTGAGCATTTCTTGAAATCGCCCCCTTCTCTCCCTTGGAGGGATGGGGAGAGGAGAGGAGGGGAGGACGGGCCTCCGGTTCAGAGGTTGGACGGGGTACAACATTCAGGAATCAGTCGCGCCAATTTGATGCCCTATTTAGCACAAGCGGCGACTGCGTGGCATTTTCCTTCCCAATTCTTTCCCCCGCCTTTCCCGGCATCGCAAATTAGCCGGGGATGGTCACGGTCCAAGTGTGAGGCGCTTGATTTCTGACTGCGCTGCTGCCGGCCTTCCCTTTCGGGGCGGCAGTTTTCCCACAGAGTCGCGGCTTTTTCGCCCCGTCGTCAACAAAAGTTTCAGCACCATGACCAATTTGGTCAGCTCCCTCCGGGCAGCCACACACAGACCCGGCGCTGACTCTGCCGTGCTGCTGATAGACATTTACCAGCCATGGGCTAATTTCTCATTAAGGGTCATTCGCTTTGCCAACGCTTTCACAAGACCTCATGGGGAGCTCCCTTGTTTGGGCCCTTCGGTGTGGCCGAAGCCAAGCTTCTTCAACCCTCTCTTCTCCAAAAAGTTTGCTTCGGCTGAGTTGTTACATCAAAGAAGGCTTGGAATGGAGGAGGGGTTTGTAGCTCTGCAGAATAAGGCTAAAATAAATAGAGCAAGACATACCTGTATACTTTCAGCTGAGAACTGAACAATTTGCCCTATATTTAATATTGCTGGATCAATATAGCTCATTTCTCTCCATTAAAAAAAAGGAAATACCCAGAAAGCAGCTAAAACTGCAGCAAAGCAACTAATCCGTACTTGAAAAGGAAGTTATTAAGAATTCACCAATAAGTCCCATGCCATCTCTCCTAAGGATTTTATTTTAAAGATTGGAATACCTCAAAGAAATGTCTAGAGAGATGTTCCAGAAGCGATATATAAACATAATAATCCTTTCTGAAGAATTTTATACAGTTTGGATTTCCATTTGTAATTCATTTATACAAGTGAAATTTGGAACTTTGTAATTAGGGACACACATATGAAGAGACCAATAGAAAGGGAGGGTTAGATACCAGATCATTCTCATATACTTCATATTATACTTTAGTCCTGCAAGCAGAAGTCATAAAGTTGCAGAAAATTCTGTATTCGCAATAAACTACTTAAATAGCTAAATCAAATTAACTTCAGATCTTAGTTTTGGAAATGAGTAAAATTACAACTAAAAATAACAATGTTAATAAATATTGCTTCAACTGCATATATTCTGTTCCAAAAGCCAAGAGCTCTTCCATTCATTCTCTTGATAATAGAATGTGCTTCCTTTCTCCAGTTCTTGAATGGCCCAACAAAAACAACTTGAGCTTTATATATAGCTTTTCATGTTCATTTAATGAAAATGATTTGGGGAAAGAGAAGGCTGTGTCATCAGTATTCTCCCCAAGCAGCTTGGCATGCAGTTGTGTTTAGTTTGAAAGTGTAAATCTCTTTTGTTCAAATAATATATGGCTTTAGCTGCTTGTCCTCAGTCTTTTTCTGTTAGTTCATTACTACACAATTACTATTCACGCTTCATTAGAAACTCTGTTTCTCTTTGGGAGTTTTTCTTTCCACTTAAAGGCAAAACTCTACCCTTTTTATCATTCCAATCCCATTGGGAACCAGTCAATGTGCTAATTAGCTGTTACTTTTCATGTCTCCCAAATGAATTCTACAAGTTTTGTAAGGAAGAGGGAGGAAAGATTCATATATATTTTTTAAAAAGAGGATAAATACCTATTGACCACAACTTTTATGTAAAAAATGAAGGCTTTGTTCTAGCTTTAAAAGAAGTCCCCTTATTTTATTTTGGGTGTAATGATGTGTGTGGTATACTTCTAAAAACATCTAATAAAAGTAACTTAAAAATACCCTGATTTTCTTAGCATTTTTGTTTTCTTTTCTGTCCTCATATCTTTGAATTTGGTAACAAAACAAGCTAGCTGTAAATACATTGACATGATCTATGAAATGGAATCAAGTTATGTTTACTGAAAGAAGAGCAAGTCTGTTTCATGAATTCAGATTAGCAGTTGTGATCTACTAGATCCAGATAAGTCTGTATAAAGAGAAAAGAGAAGGAAGCCACAATAAGAGAGAAGGGAAAAACCAAAGATAGTTTTAGGCATGCAAATCACAGGGAGATTTATCATTGATTTGAATAGAATTTAGAAGCCCTCTTTGGGAACAGGGATATCCTTGACTCCATTTTTACCTAGCTGATTTTGCCAATAATGCTTATTCTTCTTTTTTTTTCACAGCCTCCTCTGTGGTGCCTATCCCTGGGACATTCTCTTGGCCCCTGGCTGCTCGGGGGAAACCTCGCCGAGGGATGCTCCGTAGGGCAGTTTTCTCAGATGTACAACGAAAAGCCCTGGAGAAAATGTTTCAGAAACAGAAATACATCAGCAAACCAGATAGGAAAAAACTGGCAGCTAAGCTCGGCCTGAAAGATTCCCAGGTAATTCTTTATCCCACTATCCAGTCACATGAACTAGTTAGTAAGGCAGCTTGTGAATTGTTTCTTAATTTATGGCCTAAGCCACCCAATTACAATAAGCAACAAATTAGCCAATCATATTTGGCCAGGGGTAAGATGGAAACCCAGCTAATGAAGTTAGTTTATTACTCAATGTGTTGTGTGAAAAAAGAAATGAGTGAATGGAGCAACAACTGTAAGGGACTGCACATACAGATACAGATTAACAGAGTTGGAAGGGACCTTGTAGGTCATCTAGTCCAACCCCCTGCTCAAGCAGGAGACCCTACACCATTTCTGACAGATGGCAGTCTAGTCTCTTCTAGAAAGCTTGGGATTTGAAATTAATGTAAAATAAAGCATCCAGCGGAATACTAAGCAATGCAAGTGCAGCATGCCCATAGCACACTAAAAAGGCTTACAGGCAAAATTGAAGGTATTTATATTATCCCAAAAAATCCTTAAGCAAGGTTAACATGATCAAACTTTTCAAATGAGGGCAGCAGAGAATTTAGGATGAGAATGTTTATGTAATTAAATAAATAGTTTTAAAAAGAGTTGAGCCGTAGAAAAGACGCTTGTGCTCTCTCTTTCTACTCGGATTCCCACCTGTCCCAGATGGGATGGAGATATGGGTCTTGCTTTCTTATTTTAGAAAATCAGTGGGATCATTATAAGTTGGTCTGATCCATAAGGTGAACTGTAAGATGAATTGGTAGGTACAGAAGGAGCCAAGAA
This sequence comes from Naja naja, assembly GCA_009733165.1. Classification (NCBI taxonomy): domain Eukaryota; kingdom Metazoa; phylum Chordata; class Lepidosauria; order Squamata; family Elapidae; genus Naja; species Naja naja. The sequence goes on from CM019148.1 coordinate 282,577,940, forward strand.
CCTGAGACTTATGAATTAAGAGTCCCAGCATTCCATATCCTTATCTGAAAAAGGTGGAGCTAAGGGTACTGGAATTACAGAGATAAAGATAAAAGCAGAATTGTGTGGGACTATTTCATTTAGAGAATGTTCTAACATCCAATTTTAATTGACAACAGTTGTTACTAAATGTTACAGATGAAAATTGGTTGTAGCTGATGACTTGGGATTATGGAAACTTTAGTTCAAAATATCTACAGGGAATCAAGTCGCCAGTTCAGATTGTTCTTCATCTACATACAAAGTTGAGAATTCAGCTCAGCTAATATTTAAAATATTAAAAATAAGAGAGTAAACAAAACTGGAGGAAAAAAAGCAGCAAAGGAAATATTTCAGTAAATGTGGAGGAGCTATGGGTAAATTCTTCCTTCTGTGTAAGAAAAGTTCAGGCAAACTTTCCATTAGATTTAAAATCCAAGGAACTTCTTCAGTATTATGATAACTTCAAGAAAGTCTCTTGAAAGCCTGAAGCAATGTGAGGAAAGGATATGGGATAAGAATTTCATGAATTACCTTGGATTTTCTTATGGCATAAAATTCAATTTGTATCAGCAAGTCATTGAGACGTGATCATAAAATAATTCCTGTACTGGTCTAAAATTATAGCATATTAGTTGAAATAGTTTTGTATATTGTTTGACATGTCACAATCAAATTAGTCTACCTTGTCAGCTCTCATGAGAAAGTATTAGTTAGAATTAGAATTAGTTAGGCAATCTAATGTGTTTGAGGAAATCAGAAGAATTGCCATACTACCATTTGTAATCTATTAATCAATTCTACTGTAAGTTTCTTGTCTTTATTTAACATTTTTATTTAAGTGTGGACAATTATTCTCTTCAATTTTGATCTTTTTAGTTTTATTAATGATCTATTACCTACAATAAATTATTTTAATCTTTTCACATGTATTTGAATATGGAATTTTAAAAAGTTCTCTTTAAAACTTAATGTACTTATAACAACACTATTCCCAGATTTTTATATATATTCTGCCCATTGTATTTATATAGGGTTTTTATAACTTTCTTTCACTTATTATTTTCTTCTTATAACTGATACGTTTCGTTAATTGAAAAGAAGAAAAACTAGATTGTGTTACATTTCAAGTTGCTGCCACCTTTAGCATGGCTACATGCCTGGAGAGCCAAATAATGGTCAGGCCTGTTACAGAGTGTCATTAAAAAGTATAGTACAAAAATCTTATATTTCGCAATGAGATGTGTATTTTTAGACCAATCTGATGATTCTGGAGGAATCCTATAAATTTCTGCAGCACTTTGATATTATAGATTAGATTTAGACTTTTTTATACTGCTTTTATTATTTTTATAAATGCCTCAAAGTGAGGAACATACCCAATACTCCTTTCTCCTCCTATTTTCCTCATAACAACAACCTTCTGAGGTAAATTAAGCTGAAAATGACTGGCCCAAAGTCACCCATCTGGCTTTCATGCCTAACTGACAGACTCCTGATTTCTAGTCTAGTGCCTTAATCGCTAGACCAAACTCTAAAATTATCCTTCGCATGTTTCGAAGTTGAAATCTCCCCAAATGCATTCATTTGTATCAATTTTCTACACCTACACTATTGTATATGGACTCATTGAAGTTTTGAAAGCAGGGGTGGAGCAGTTTTTCAAAAGTTTAGCCTCAGAAAAGTATTTCAAGCCATGTGTGTGCTTATCTTGATCTACTTTCTTGTATATTTGAAAATTCTAGGTAAAGATCTGGTTCCAAAACAGAAGAATGAAATGGAGAAACTCCAAAGAGAGAGAACTCCTGTCATCCGGTGGCTGCCGGGAACAAACCTTACCGACCAAGTTCAACCCTCACCCAGACCTCAGTGATGTGGGCAAGAAGGGCATTGGGGAGGAAGAGGAAGAAGCAGTAGCAGTGCCTGCATTGTACCCAGTGAGCCCAAGACATTCTTTAGCTTACCACCAGTCCACAGATCACACACATCAGAGAGACAGGTTGGAGTCCCAGATGCTCCCCTCCCCCACACATTCCAGCAGTCCCAGCAAACCATCAGACTTTTCAGACTCGGAAGAAGAGGAGGAGGAAGAAGGGGAGGAGGAGGAAGATGAGGAGATCACAGTTTCATAGAGACCTTCTCCTTATAAAAAAAAGAGGACATTGAGTGGTTGTACATAAATTAAGGGCTATTTGATTGAAGAGGTAATGCCTTTCCACTTCCCTGCATTTCATATGGAAAACGCAATGCTTGCCATTCATCTACAAGACTTCTGCATATGCTATATGGTACCTCTATCCAAGATGTGAAGCTTAGCTATTATAATCTGTTAGGTTTTGTTTAATCAGCCAGCATTTTTATTTAAAAACCTATTTGTTTTAAATCTATATGGATACAGCATAGGAAAAAAAAATCTCAATTGTAGGTTGTATTACATATAACCTAGAGACTGTTATTTCACCAAAGGATTGGGCTGATTAACAATTTTCATTGTAAGGAGATGTGTGTGTGTGCATGCGCACTAGAGGTATTAGCCAAGTTGGCTGAGAACAATAAGGAGAGGAATCCAACATTTCTAGACTGGACCAAGTTGGAGAAACTAACTAAGTGACTTGACTACCATGCCAAACTGCTGTGTCACTGAGGGTAAATTATTGACAATATACTTTTCATGTGAAGATAGTTTTGGTCTCTCTCCCCCACCATCCCTTTCCCCTCTATTTTACTTGATTTTTTTTCCAAGTATAAACATTTATTTGTAGATATCACAGATATTGCCATCATCAAACTTTCTACCATTTTCCCCAGGTCTTTATCTTTCATATTCGTCTCTATTAAACATGTATAAGTGGGCATAAGGACATAGGTTTGCCTCTGATTTTTTTTTAGTCAAATTTTGCTGTCTTTGCACAGCAGTTATGAACTGTACACTATTTTGTATATTCATGTTTGTAGGGATATTTTATACTGAGCCTATTGTATGTTTACAGATAAAGCAGAAAGCTTTGTATATTTGATTGTATAAGGAAGATGTTGATTGTATATGTGTGTTTTTGTAATTTTTTAAACCTTAAGGGGAGTTAGATTTTAGCTATGTAACTTATATAAAACATTATTTTGTATTCTTACTGTGTACAGATTTAAATATGTATATTTTACAAATGAAGCAAATGACTTTTTAAATAGTCTGCAAGGCTGACATGTTTTTTATTGAATTGGAGTGTTTTTAAAAAGCATTTATATCCTGTTATTTATGAAGTATTTGCAGTAAGATGTTTCCAGACATGAACATGCTGAAGCCTGCTGTGTTGAAACTTTCCAAATCAGTAAAAGTTATCATATGCGTCTCCAATGCCAATTTATTTTTACAAGCATAGGAAAGTTACTGACTAAATATTCGGTGTCAGCTGGAAATCAACAACTTTATTCAATTCGGAATAAACTGTCTGAAGACAGTAGAAGGAGGGATGAACAGCGTGAAGGCCACAACAGTCTTGTGTCCATAAATGCCACTATCTGTAGTTTATCTGTAGTTACTCCTAGGATGCTGTTACCGTTCATATGCACACATCTCTCCTCCCTCCCTCCCTCTCTCTCCAGAATCCCATACACTGTGAGGATGTTGCAGGAGGTCTGTGGACAACTCTCTGACACCACTGTCAGTAGCTCAGTAGCTAGTCAATGAGTTTCACATCTTATCAATATTGTGTGACATGGCTAGCACTACTTTAGGATTCAATCCCAGCTTCTTGACCATGTCTAATAAGAAGCCTCACTTGGTTCTCCCATGTATTATTATCACAGGATACTACACTCCTGTGCAGCTCTTGCCAACCCAGCTGGGGGTTCAGTTTGACTGTAGCAACTTAATGATAAGCTCAAAACCAGCGGGTTTTTGAGTCAGTCCTTATTTTGAGATTCTTTGCCTGGAGCAGGTTGAAGTATCTTAGCAAGGAATAAATGGATGCCGGCAAACACTTGCAGTTGCTTCCTCAAACATTTATTCGTTTGAAAAATAAGGAATGGCAGAGGGAGTGGGGAGCAGCTGGCCCTTGAAATCACATGCCAGCCAGATGTGCCCATAGATAAGTCACCTGAGCTCTGAGAGCCAATAAAGAAAAGGAAGTTCAGTCAGGTTTGGGGGGAGAAAGAGCTTTGGGGTTTCGGGGGGGGATCATGAACAGTCCCTGATGTAGGACTTACCTCAGGGAAGGCTGGAAATTGATGGGTTTTTTTAGCCTAGAATTGTGCTAGGAATTTTTATATTTTATCTACTTTTTACTCTGTGTTTGTGTGTGTGTGTGTGAGGCCTTCTTTTTGCCAACTTTAATAAAGTTTTTGTTTGTTTGTTTGGAGTGAATCCTGAGTTGACCAGTTGCCTTCTAGGACCCATCTCAGCTTGGCTGAACTACAGATTCTCAATGTTTTGTTTGGTTTCCATTCCTGCAGTTTAGCTAGACTCTGAGTGTGAGAATGTTTTTACTAATTAATATTTTTCAAAATATTGTGAATAGGATTGGACAGTTGTAATTTCATACATATGAGCTTGCATACATAAACACTATCACATCTACCCAACAAGGCAGACATAGGTTAAGTCAGGGGTGTCAAACTCAATTTCATTGACAGCCACATCAGGGTTGTGTTTGACCTTGCAGGGGCAGAGTGGCTGTGGCCAGGGTGGGCGTGGCCAGCTTGACGCCACTCATGTCAGGGCGCTGTGGTGGCTCAAGAGCTCTGCCAGCGAAAACAGGCTCCCGAGCTCCATTTTCAGCTACCGCCCTCTGCCAGCGAAAATGGAGCTCATGAGGCCTTGTGAGCTCCATTTTCCATGGTAGAGGCACCGCAGGCCGGTCCTTCACTGGGTAGCCCTGCGGGCCTTGAGTTTGACATCCCCGGGGTTAAGTGACGCTCTTCTATTTGGAAGGAACTAATAACTGAAATTGTGAAGAAAAAGTATCTTTAACAATTACAAAACAGGTTATTTTTCACTACAAATTGTCACCATAGTACATACAAATTGCAAGAAGCAAGCTTTATTTTGATACTAGGCCAAGAAGGTTATGGGCTGATTACACATGTTTTGAAGGTTATATTTTTTTCCCCACACACAGATCACATCACATGTGAAAGGGGTTTGGAAGAAGCACCAAAACTGCCCTTTCAGTCCTATTTGGACATAAGAAAAATGTAGAGTAGCTATTTTATTTAATCATTATAGTTTTTACTAAAATTAGCACCAAGGTTATATATTAGAGTGGTGTGCATAGCATGTGTTTAGGAGAGTTTAAGCAGCAGGACAAACATCTTCATGCCACCCATACAATATCCTAATCCTAACCTATAATTATGGTGGTGTTTTTGTTAACATTACAATCTCAGGAAATTTGGGAAGCAATAAAAGAGTGTGGAATGTGGGATAAAGTTAAGTGAACTTAATGCAGAATTACAGAGTTGGAAGGGCCTTGCAAGTCTTTTAGTCCAGCCCTCTGTCTTCATTGGTTGCCAGTTGCTCTCCATGTAAGATTCAAGGTGCTGGTATTAACCTATAAAGCCCTGCATGGCTTGGGTCTGGGGTACTTGCAGGAGCGCCTCCTACCAGCAATGAGGTCCAATTGCCCGGTACGCTCCCACAGGCAGGCCCTCCTGGGGGTGCCGTTGGCCAGACAGTGTCGGTTGGCGGTTCCCGGGGGAGGGCCCCACCCTTTGGAACCAGCTGCCCCTGGAGCTGCATTTGGCCCCGGACCTGCGCTCCTTCTGCCACGATCTCAAAACTTGGCTGTTTGCACAGGCCGGCCTGGATTGAGCAGGGTTGGGGATTTTAATTCAAGGGTATTTTAATTTGATTTTATTATATTTGGATTAGAGTAAATTTGATAAATTTTGTATTTATTTGTATATATATTTCAGTGTAAGCCGCCCCGAGTCCCCCCGGAGATGGGGCAGCATATAAATCCTAATAATAATAATAATAATAATAATAATAATGATGATGATGATGATGATGGGACTCTATACTGTTCCAGACAAATGGCTGCACAGTCTGTTCTTAAAAACCTCCAGTGAGGGAACACCCACAACTTCTGAAGGCAAGCCATTCCACTGATTAATTGTACTCATTGTCAGGAAATTTCTTTTTAATTTAGTCTTTTGTTCAATGTTGTTTCTCTGCAGTCTTTTGCAATCCTAAAACAACTTCTTTGGAAATTTGAAGCAACCTGCTAACCCATGTCAGAAAATGTGATGAGAGACAACAGCTTATCTTAAATTGGCAGAGATTTAATCAGTTTTGAGGTAATTCTCCCTGCCCCTTTCACATCTACTTTTTTTAAAGCATTTTGAATGCAGAGGGGTTTATTAAAATGCACTCCAATGTGCCACTGGGCCTAGGCAAGGCTGCGTTTGGGGGCCTGCCAATAGCAATAGCATTTAGACTTATATGCTGCTTCACAGAGCTTTACGGCCCTCTCTAAGCGGTTTACAGAATCAGCATATTGCCCCCAGCAATCTGGGTCCTCATTTTACCGACCCTGGAAGGATGGAAGGCTGGTGGGATTTGAACTGCCAAATTGTAGGCAATGCTGAGACTCTGCCATCTTTGGTAGTGAATGGGGTGGCACTGCCCCAAAGAGATTTGGAGAACAACTTTGGATCCTCCTAGATTCATTGATTCTGTTCAAAGAGCAGGTAGCAGTGGTGTGCCTTTGCGTGTTGTGCACCCTTTTTTTTACTTATTCCTGGATCAGGAGGCTCTGTTCATGGTCACTCATGCCTTGGACATCTCCACAATGGATAACTGTAATCTCCTCCACATGTGCCTGTCCTTGAAGAGTATCCAGATGCTTCAGCTGGTGCAAAATGTGTTGGTGCAGGCAGTGACATGTGCTCTTAAATGATACCTGTGGTTCTTCTGCTTCACAAGCTTCATCAAAAGAGCCATGGTGGCATAGTGGTTCAAATGCAGTATTGCAGGCTAACTACACTGCTTGCTACCAGGAGTTCAATCCTGACCAGTTCACGGTCGATTCAGCCTTCCATTCTTCCAAGGTTGGTAAAATGAGGACCCATATTGTTGGGTGTAATATGCTGACTCTGTAAACCACTTAGAGAGGGCTATAAAGCACTATGAATCGGTATATAAGTCTAAATGCTTATTGCTGTTTCTATTGGTTGTCAATGTGCTTTTGGGCCCAGAGTATTGACCTATAAAGCCCTTCATGGCTTAGGACCGGGGTATTTGCGGGAGACCCTGCTGCCTGGAATGACTTCCCAACGTCCTGTGCACTCCCATAGGCAGGGCCTCCTTGGGGTGCCGTCGGCCAGACAATGTCGGCTGGCGACCCCTAGGGGTAGGGCCTTCTCTGTGGGAGCACCCACCCTATGGAATCAGCTGCCCCAGAGCTTCGGGTGGCCCCGGACCTCCAATCCTTCCATCGTGGCCTGAAAATATGGCTTTTCCAACTTGCCGACCTGGACTGATGGAGGGGATGGGGTTTTACTGACAGTTTTTATTAATTTTAATTGGTTATTGGGATTTCAAATTTAATTGTTTTTTAACATTTGTATTATATTTTTTATCATTGTAAGCCACCCTGAGTCCTTCGGCAGATAGGGCGGCATAGAAATCCCATCAAACAAACAAACAAATAAATAAATTTCCCACAGTGGTGGGATTCAAATTTTTTTACTACTGGTTCTATGGGCGTGACTTGGTGGATGTGGCAGGGGAAGGATATTGTAAAATCACCATTCCCTCCCCACCCCACTAACCTGCTTTCCAGCTCTGTTGTCCTGTGTAGGGCAACAAAAGAAGACCCTGCCGATCAACTGGGACTTGGGAGGCAGAGAAAAGAGGGGGCGGGGCCAGTCAGAGGTGGTATTTGCTGGTTTTCTGAACTACACAAAATTTCTGCTACCGGTTTTCCAGAACTGGTCAGAAGAACCTGCTGAATACCACCTCTGATCTCCCACTATATTCTCCTAAAAATTGTTCAATTTTCTGGAATCCTTATCGCATATAGAACATTAACACAATTGAACGAGTTCAGAAATACTTTATAAGAAACGTCTTGCATTCTTCTGTCCATAATAGAATACCTTAACTACTAAGGTTGAAATTCTTGGTTTGGACAGCTTAGAATTGCGATGCTTGCAGTCAGATTTAGGTATTGCATACAAAATAGTACATAGCAACACTTTACCCATAAATGACTTTTTCAGCTTTAATTGTAATGTAACGTGTGTGAACGATTGCTTTAAACAATGTAAACCTCTCGGTTGTAAAAAAATTAGATTTTTGTAACAGAATTGTCGATGTCTGCAATATCTTACCTGATCCAGCTGTTTCAACCATCAACATTCACAGTTTAAATTCTAGCTTAACTTCTGTGGGCCTCACCCTAAGAGGGCATGCATGAGTGCACTGGATTGCCTATTGCCCCGTTACATTTTGACTTCCCTATTTTGTCTATTCAAATTTGTAATTTTTGTTTGACAAATAAAAGAAAATAAAAATAAAAGAAATTACATTTGCCTGTTCTATTGGGCCCACCAGGAGATGTCTGCTATGGGTCCCATCTGCTAAGGAGTTCCATCTGATGGGACCCAGGAAACAAGGCTTTTCTGCCCTGGCACCCACCCTTTGGAACATCTCCCCTGTCTCCCCCCCACAGATGAGACTGTCCCTATCTCTGCTGACTTTCCATAAGTCCCTTAAAATCTGGTTGTTTCAACAGACCTGGGGGCCCCAAGGGGATGGAAATTTAATGAGGTAGCCCCATTGTTCATAATTGGATGTTCCTTCTTAGCCTTTTCATAATATTAACCTTTGTACTTTTTGTATGCTTTTCAAATTGTTTTTATGGTATGTTTGGCTTTGGCCCACAATCACATCATGTAAGATGGGTAAACTATATACAGTAGCTTATAACAACATGATTCAACCCTTATCTTCCTCATAGAGCACTTACTGAAATACTTGCTGAAACCAGTGAGACAAGTTAGTTATTTCTGTTTTTAAAAACATTGATTTCCCGTTCTTAAATATGACTGGCTTTACGTCACTGTATGAACGTCAAAGAACCAGTATCTTAAGTGGTTAAGGTACCTGGCTAGTAACAGGAAGCCTCTGAATGCTAATCCCATTTTAGACACAAAGCCAGCTTGGTGACTTTGGTCCAGCCACTCTCTCTCAGCCCAGTGAAGCAGGCAATAGCAAACTGCTTCTGAAAAACCTCAAAAAAAAAACCTGCAGGGAGTTCTCCAGGCAGAATCTAGGAATCAACAGACTTGAGGGCAGCCTCCCTCCAAAGAACATCAAAGAAATATTCTGAGACGTGCCTTATGAAGTAATGCTCAGCTTGACCACATCATTCCATTTCAATATTTTTAAAAACATGACTACAGAGTCGGAAATATTTTTTTTAACTATAGATTTGTTCAAATATAGATTGTCAAAATAGTGCTGTCCAGGTATTGCAATTCACTTGTGTTTGCTGCCATCTGGTGGTCAGTTTCCATTAAGCCTCCTTGTTTAAAATCCTATGAATGATGCTCACTTGGACTTGTAAAGGAACTGGTCGCTTGCTACAGTCAACATTAGTGATTTTCCTATCATATTCAGGGGTGGGATCCAACCGGTGTAACTACTGGTTTGGTTATTTACATTTTGCTGAAAATGGGCCCATTTTGGCACTTCCGGTATTTCCGGAAGGCCCGTTTTTCGGCCTCCAAAGGCTGCAGAGGCTTCTCTTGAGCCTCGGGAGAGTGAAAACGGCCTCAAATGGGCCGAAAATCTACTGGAAGGTGCATGCATGCACAGTGCAGGTAAGTTTGGCTGGGGTTAGCATGCCCGCACAAATAGCTCTGTGTGCCACCTGTGGCACGCATGCCACAGGTTCACCATCACAGACAGGGATGGGATTCAAAATTTTTAACAACCGGTTCTATGGGCGTGGCTTAGGTGGTGGGCATGGCTTGGTGGTCATGCTATTGGCTGGGCATGGCCAACTCAATATCACTCACATCGAGGCAGGCATCTCCTTGCCTGGCCTCTTGTGAGCATGGGGATGCTGCAATAGTTGTAAGTGTGAAAAATGGTTATAAGTCACTTTTTTCAGTGCTGTTGTAACTTTAAATGGTCACTCCACACAAGCAAAGTACCAGCAAAGGAGGGGGGAAAAAACTCCAGAGAAGTTCCAGAGACAAGAAGTCTAGTCCTGCCAAGAATGTAATAAGGGCTAACGGAGAGGCAGTTTCTGTAAGCAACACCAGAATGTTTCCTTCCTACCTTCCTTACAGGATTAAGCCAGTAATTTCTTCTAACAACCGGTTCTCCGAACTGCTTAGAATGTTAACAACCAGTTCTAGTGAATAGGTGCGAACTGGTAGAATCCCACCCCTGATCATGGGTATAGGCAGTGATGAGCATGCCTTCAAATGTCTATGTGACATCCCCGCTCCACAGCTGCACTAGCTATCAGTTTGTTTCCGACTATCAGTTTGTGCTGATTATCACCACAAATCTCTATATGGCACAAGGTCTGGTTACCTAACTGACCACCCCCCTTCCATACGTGTTTTTGGGCCATTGTGAGCTGACAGAATGATCTATCAGTGTCATTTGAAACCATAGTCTAGCACTACTTTCTATCAGCATGCACCTTAACTAAGATTAGTCAGTCTTTCCTGTAGGTCACTTTTATGCTGCCAAATGTCATGGCTATACTTGGAATTGGCACAATGGCCCTCAAGTACAATGATGACAGTGCCCAACTATTCATCACCTGTTTTTCATGATGAAATTAAAATAGATGTTTGGTATTAAGAGGCTATGATCCTGCCCTTCTGAGAGTCATAAGAGCCCTTTGCCCTTGTTGTATAAGAAACCACAGAATTTAAGGATGTGCAGCTAGTTTATACATGCTGGTTTTGTGTTGCACTTGTAAGCTAATGTATCCACCAAGACTCCAGCTTCAAATCCTGGTTTGATTTGGAATGTGATATAAATAACATGAAGCCAGTAGAAATGTTCATGGCCTATAGAGCTAGTAATGGCCACCATCTGTGGGGTCTAGTGTTCAATTTGAAAAAGTCTTATCAATTCTTGCTATATAAGAAAAAAGGCTGCTCATTTGAATAACTAGAGCCTGATAGTCCAAATGATCAGAAATAAGAATAGCATTTTGGGCATCTGGTAGCTTTCTTTCCAATATACCCTGCTGATCAGCTAGTCTGATTCTTCATGAGGTCTGTACGCTATTCAGTTGTGATCAAAGTGATTCAAATTTTCATGGATTGTCCTTAGCCAACAGCCAAACCACCTGGGGACCTTGTTAAGCTTCATAAACTTGTCCTGAAAAAGAGTGAAGCAACTAAGGGGGATATCAATCCAGCTGAGCTCTTAGACAAAAAACTGATTAATGGGTCTCAGTCCCATCTCTCTATACTCTCTTACTGAACTCTCCTTCCAGATCCCCAAGGAGTGGGACATGTCAATATAGTCCCAATTTTGAAGAAAGGAGCCAGCATTCCTACCCACCACCCCCAGTCTGCCTTTTTAAAAATGTGAGCAAATTGTGAGGTTTATTATTTAAATACTATTACTAAACTGACTGGTGATTCAGGACCAGGTCCTTGTTAAGGACTATGAAGCATATCTAACTCTTTATTGTGCTTTGAATCTGAGCTGTCTCTTTTTTGGCTTGTATGGGGCTATGTCTCCATATTCTGCCATAAGCCATCCAGAATTGGATACGAGATGGGTGGTAAATAAATTTCATAAATTTCACGAACAAATAAATACTCAAAAATTGTTTTTGGTAGAAGATCTGTTGCCTTTTTGACTTTATAGGATAGATATCCATCATCTTGGGAAAAACAAAATTGAACGAGACTGGTTTAGATCTATGAACTCATCCATTCAAGCTTGAGGTCTATGTCTTGAGACTGAAAAAGTCTCAAGTGGCAGTGGTTTACTTTCCAAGCTTGTTTCAATTTAGTTTCTGAACGTTCCATTACCAGACTAGGTAACATCCTCAGCAGGATTTTCTTGTCCTATTAATGAGGTTAGCAATAGCAATAGCACTTAGACTTATATATCACTTTACGGTGCTTCACAGCTCTCTCTCTAAGCGGTTTACAGAGTCAGCATATTGCCCCCAACAATCTGGGTCCTCATTTTACCCTCCTCGGAGAGATGGAAGGCTGAGTCAATCTTGAGCCTGGTGAGTTTTGAACTGCCAAATTGCAAGCAGCTGGCAGGCAGCAGAAGTAGCCTGCAGTACTGCACTCTAACCACTGTGCCACTGTGGTTACCTAGTTCGGTTAATGAAATGTTTAGAAACTAAATTGAAACAAGCTTGTGGAGCAAACCACTGCCAAAATATAAAACCTGAGCCACAAGTATTTTGTATTATTTCACTAAAAGTGTCCTTGGATCTCTGATCTTCAGAATGTTTGCAGCCTCATCCCTTATCACTATGATAGGAATCAGAAACAAGAATCTTTTACTCCAGTTAACTGACCCACACTGTTTGTTTGCTGCCTAGGATAGTCCTCTCCTTGGTGAGTTTTAACATGCTTTCTGGCAGGGAGAGATATATCTCAGGTCAGAACTAAATATCCTCCTGCAAATTGGTAAATGATCTGATGGATTTTCCTTTTTACATAGATTCATAATTACACTTAAGATCTCTATGACAGAATGTACAAAGTCAGCACTGTTTACCATGTTACCAGAAACAGGACAATTACCGGCAGAGGGTTTATATTTAAGATTTAAAGATTAACTGTAGTACAGATAGATCATAAAATAATCTTTATGTAATCTTCGAACATTGATGTAGGAAGAAGGGGACTGTAGGTTTGCTTGTATGCGTTAGCAGAATTCCACTTAGTTTCTGGCTGAAAAGTCAAGTCAATGTTCTTCTATCTTTGTTATATGCTAAGTATTTTTAAAACATCAACAAGATTCACAAGACCTTGCTTATCATATTTTGTCTGATAAATCCTGAGAATGAATGATACACTTTAATCTTTTGTGTTGTATATAATGTAACTTTTTTTGTGCATAGATGAACCTTTCAGATGTAATATCTATAAACAGTTAAAGGCCATTCAAACTTTTGTTCAATCTATCTACCTAACCCATAATGATATTGTCAGAAAAAGTAATAATAGTAGCAACTATACTGAAGTGAAGACACAAATTGAGATACCCCTTCCTCTCAATGATTGTGGAGTTTTATATTAAGGGTCAGTGATTATCATCTGTCCTTTCTAGCTGATCATCACACAATAGTCTTCTCTGGCCTAGGGCCATATAAAGTGGATTATGTATTTCAGTTCTTTTCTCCAAAGCGCCTGATGGCAGGACAAGAAGCAATTGATGGAAATTAGTCAAAGAGGGAACCAACCTAGAACTAAGGAGACGTTTCCTGTCAGTGAGAACAATTAACCAGTGGAACAACTTGACTCCAGAAATTGTGGATGCTCCAATACCGGCAGTTTTAAAGATGAGATTGGACAACCATTTGTCGGAAATGGTATAGGATTTCCTGACTGAACAGAGGGTTGGACTAGAAGATCTCCAAGATCCCTTCCGACTGTTATTCTGTTCCTTTTCAGGCTACATAGTTTGTAGAAGTGAGTGGTAAATGCCAACGTATCTTTGATATTGGAATCTGAATAACTCAAGAACCAAATATACACTTTGAGAAACTTTTCCTGATTTAATCTCTCTTTAGCGATGACCACAAAAATCCTGCACAGGGACATCTTCCATACTTTCAGATGTTTCTTGGTGGATAAGGACCACTCGCTTAGCCATTGGGATATTAATGGGGTCAAAATAAAAAATTTTGGATTTAGAAAAGAAGGATTTTGGATCGATGAACTAGAGACACTGCTAGTTTTTTGCATTGTCATTTATATGGTGTATGGGCTATGCAAATATATATTTTAATTTTGATGATGATGATTATGTAGATGATGTAGCCTAAGGGAATAAAAAGGGCAGCAAGAACATTACATCTGAATAAATAAGCATCAAATTTATTGAATCATGAATAATTTAAGACTGGTACAATCATTAGCTTTATTCTCCATGACACAGGGGTAGGAGGGAAGGTTGAGGAAAGGGGAACCAAAGGATGGCATGATCCAAAACAGGCCAGTTGCAAATCCCAATCCTAAAAGAAAATGTAAAATTAAATAGAGAGGTGCCGGAAAGGGATCATACTGTACACAAAATACTCAATTCCTAGTTTTTTCTCTTTTAAAAATGGCTAGAAAAAATTCATCAAAATGCAGCACTTGTAATCCATTATTTACATTTCTATGTTACAATGAAAAAAATGTACATCTTAAAGAACTTTTTTCATAAATGGTTCCACTGGAAACGACTAGATCAAAACAGCAACCTTCCGTTCAATAGCCACATTTTTTTTTCATTCATTTTCCTTAAAAGAGAATTGCCACATTTAGACAAATTTCAAGACACAATATATAAAAAAAGTATTAACAGTACAGTATTTTAGGCGGGATTTTTTTTTGAAAAATATACAAAAAAGGAGGCTAGCCAAACCCTCCCTGCCTCTGCATCAGCTTAAAATCAAAATGGCGTCTAACGTGTGACATATGAGTTGCACAATTCTAGACAGTTCTGTAGCAAAGAGAAAAGAAAGTTCCAATTTCTAACTCATTGAGAATGTTGCATAGTCTTGTACTAAAACAACAGGAAATCCTGCCAGCTTTGTGCACTGGGACATGGGGTGGGGTGGGGACAAAGCAAAGCTGGAAGCAATCTGGATGAAATATGTTGTCATTTTAAAAGGAAAAGGTAGACATTCACCTCAACTGAACTAGTTTTAAAAAATGTGCGTAACAGGCAACCCTGCTTCCCGAAGTTTTAGAAGTTACAGTTTGTGATAACTTAAAAAAATAAAGCAAGATTCCATATGAATCATTTCTCGGTAATCTCAGCAATTTCTATTAGAAAGCAAGAAAAGTTCAAATTCTTCTTTATTTATGGCAACAGGACAGCTGGCAGCAGAAAGACTCAATTAAAGGTGTCAGTAAACAAGGCTCTGAGTCATCTCAGCTGCCAATCTGGGTCATAACTCAGATGTCATTTTTGTTAGCCTTACAATCCCAGCAAACATTTCTTGTGCCACTCGAGGTAGCCATATATAGGCAAATCTTTAACTCAAGACCATTTCTCCAATCATTTCATTCCCTTAAAAAAAAAAGAGCTTCCCTTCCTTTGAAATATTCAGCTAAACTCTTGCCCCCAGGAGATTCAGCAGAGAGCATTCATGCACAAGGAACCATGATTAATATGCAACCATTTCTTATAAAAGACGTTTTGCATACATTAAGTAAATTTACAGGGAGTCATGTTGTCAAAGAATAAATATCCATACATTGCGTTTCTATGGAAATCGCTTGCAGCAAGAACTAGGGAAAAAAATTACATAAGAACAAATTCTAAATATTTGTTTCCATACAGTCAGATTTATACTTCACTCTCCTGGCAATCATACAAATGATGTAACTGGATTGTTTGCTTATTCCACAGGCCAGTTGCCATTTTGAATCAGATAATTGGACTTCCTGAGTGTTTTCCATATATAAAATTGCCAAATGGGCATATTGGAGCTCTCCAGATGTATCACAGCTCCCATGTTGTGATGATTGGACATGCAGGCAGGCTCTCATTGACTTGTAATTGAAAACACCTGAGAGGCTTCCCTTAACCTTAGATATAGATACGGAGATATCTGTTATATCAACTATCCCAGATTTGTCTGGAACAAATAGAGATACAATCCCTTTTCCTAGCAGGAAATAGACACCCTGCAGAGATGCTCAGCAGAACATATATATGCAATGTGTGACAGCTGCTTACAGAAAGCATAGCAGCTGGAAAGCTGATGGCCACATCGATCTTGGTATGTCCCTTGGCAAATCAAACGAGGAAATACCTTCCACTATTCTTTAGGGCAGGAGTCTCCAACCTTGGCAACTTCTAAGCTGGCTGGGGAATTCTGGGAGTTGAAGTCCACAAGTCTTAAAGTTGCCAAGGTTGGAGACTTCTGCCTTAGGCAATGTACATAAGTCATCTGCCTACAGTGGAATCAACCATTTTCATAGATGGCAATTTCTTGTCTAATGGGTAGTGGAGGGGGGAATAAAGCTCAGATTATGTGCCATTTTAGAATATATATATATATCTGATGCTTGAATGCTCATTCTGAACTAATCCAATACTACAAATTAGAGGCTAAGAAGAGAATGCTCTCCATATGAACAAAAATAATCTTCCTGCAATCCTGGAATATTTAATAAAGCATTTGGAAATTTGCATCTCATAGTTTTGCTTTTAAAAGCAGAAGGGAAGCAGGGTGCTGAAGAGCTAGATGGACCTAGTACAGTGGTCGGATCACTTTAGGATTATGATTTACTCTGGTCTGAAAAAAGGTATAATGCAAATTCTAATCTGATTCCTGCAGATTAGAATTTGCATTATACCTTTTTTTCTGTTTTGTTAAGAAAAAAAACACTCAAGAATTCGCCCTTGATTCAACAGTTAATGCCCACTGTTTTTTCACTATACTAAGAAAAAACATATATAATACAGCAAGGTCACAACAAATTCAAAGGACAATGGGTTGAGTTCACTAAGAGCAGAAAATCATGAGGTATAAGAAAAGCTACCCACTGAATAAATTTGTCATGGTAGCAAAACTGTGTGTCTGTTGCATCGTATTATCTTATAAATCCTATAAACTGTAGCAAATATTCTACCTGCATATTTTAAAACAAAGCAAAAAATAATTTTCTTTTAGTTGTGATGCCATTCAGTGCCACAAAAAGGGTTTGCTTTTGCCTGGATTGGATAAACAACAGTCAGCAAAATGTTGCTTAAAAGTTGATGTACAGATCTTTAAAAAGCTGTTTCCCCCTTTTTAAATCTCTTCCTTGATTTTTGTTACGTTTAGAAACTAGGGGTATCAAATATCTCATTTCATCAACTCACATCATTGTACTCCAAGAGATGACTTCTATAGCCCTGTTTTGTCTAATTCTTTAAAAATCACAAACTACACTAATGGAATTAAAATACAACTGTAGAAACTTGGTAAGGCATCACTTTTAAAAAATCAGCACCCAAAGATAGCTGAAAAGGCTTGCATGTGTTGTGTGTGTGTGTGTGTGTGTGTGTTGCACGCATGTGTGTTGTTGAGAACCTCGGTTCTAGCTTGAGGTATAGCCTGAGAGAGCTGATAATATCAGCTATTGTTTCCCCCCACCCTCAAATGACACCAGTTGGTGTCCAAATTTTTGTGAATCTTTTTGCTGTCTAGCAAAAGCACTAAATAGTTTTTTAACCTCTCTCCCCAGTTTTCTTCTGAGGTGAAGAAAATAAGGAGGGTTCAGTCATGTTCTTTGCTTGGCTTTTGGTTTAAAACCCAAAAAACTTTATGGAAATAATTTTCCTTTACTTAAGACTTGGTTAATTAAAATGGGAGTATTTTTCTTCCTTCCTTTTTTAAAAAAGAGGCTCTTTATTATCGTGAGAGATTCACCAATGTTCAGTCCCAAGTTTTGTAACAGGCGGCTAAAGTTATTTATCCATAAATTCATATGTGACGCCCTGACAGGAAGATACTTATCCGTATCTTCATACAAGTTGATTTTGAAGAAATACTAATGCCTTGCCCTACCCTAAGGAAATGGCAAAACAGTCCTGCCTTTTCAGGGAGCTTTGATATTGAACCTAAGGCACCATTTTCAGCCTTGCTGAGTGCTCAAATTAGAGGAGCCATTTTCCTGCTCTTTCTCCCCTGCTGGCAGCTCCCCCACCACCATGTTATAAAAGCTGTTTGACTGAAACCAATACAAGGAAATACATGCAGGCTGGTTCCTGAACTTGACAGAAAATTGATAGCCAACTTGAGGCTGTTAATTTGAGGCTTTGGATAACAATGAATCTGCAGCCTCTCTCTTGCTTCACCTCCAGCATTGTGCAGGTTATTCTTTCTAATAACGGATTCCTACACAAGCCTTAGAGAAGTTATGTGGGCAAGAAGATTTGAGTTTCTCCTTTTTGTCCCGGAAGAGGGAAACCAAAGATTGCCTTGTTCCTAGGTGACCACCTAGAAAAATGTAATGTTGTATTCTTAGAAAAGCATAATATCAAATTTAAGAGGCACCACACTTTCCATTCAAGTATTCTCTTTACTGTATATGCAGGACGTGGTTCCTAGCTGCTTTCCCCAAGTTCTTGCTTCTTCCTGGTTCCATGCTAATGCCTGTGCCATCTCTGAAAAAGGACCTCCAGAGATAATTTCTGACTGCCCTTTGAATATCAAAACATTAGGGAGGGAGGTCAAGGAGAGCTAACCATGCTAGGTGGGTAGCCATCAGGTGTGGTCCTCATGTATCCCTTGTGCAGAAATAAGGTCTGTATAGGACAAGTAAAAACAGATACCATTTCCAATCATTAGAAAGCTGAATACCATTAATCCCAAGAAAATGGACACCATTCAATAAAATGGAAGCTTCCCTATGTCTCACAGCAAGCCTTTTAGAGCAGGGGTCCCCAACCCCCCGCCATCTGTGCATTAGCACTGGGCCACAGCATGCCAGAAACCGGGCCATGCAAACAAGCAAAACCCAATCCGTGGGATGCAGGCAGCACGTGAAACCACACCCTCTCCAGTCTGCAGAAAAACCTCTCTCTACAATATCGGTCCCTGGTGCCCAAAAGGTTGGGGAGAATCACCGATTTAGAGGAGTGGAACTTCAGGAACCGATTGCTATGGGACATGATGTTATTGGAACAAAAAAATAAGAAACTGTACAGTACAGTGGAAGAATGGAATTAACTTTTCAACCCAGACAACTGTCTTTTCCGAGCTTTGTTGAACATTTGGTATAGTTATGAAATGATCCCAAAACCCGAATGAATAATTTGAGGAAATGACACCCCTATGTTATATATTTGAGGCTGGTACCCACTGAATTGTTGTGAATCCAAAGACCAACAGACTGGAGCCTTGTTTTTTTTACTTTTTAAAAAAGCATTACTTTCTCTAGTTGCAGAGAAATGTTGATATCCAGATTTAAGAAAAAACTTCAACAATCAGAATTCTGAAGCAAATATGAAAATAAATTCTAGCAGCTTGTTTTGGTTTTTTCTTAAAAGTGTTGTTCCCATACTTTGGATCATGGATAAAACACTCCATGATTGTTGCTTTTCTTAACACTGGCAACTTCAGAGGTGGTTTTATAAAGATGTACTGCTACTGTGCTCAAGGGATCCAGCCCAATGCTTGGAACGATATAAACAAATGAAATAACCAAAACAAGGAACCGTGTTCTCAACTTGGAGAAGAACTCTGTTTTGCATTATATATGTGAATATTTTAAACTTCCCTATTTGTTATCTCTTTGCCTTTTATGGAATGTCATTACCAAGGCGAGCAATTATTACAGCACCAGAATTATTGAGATTAGGCTGAAAAAAATGACTTGGAAAAACCAGCCATTAATGAGTTTGTACAGAAGCAGCATAGCTGAGATCCATTCCCTTTTTGGACCTAATGTGGCACAATGCTTCTTAGGTTTGATGGCAATGTTTTTCATTTATTGCCTCCAACTCACTCTCCCCAGAGATTGTTATGATGAATGGAGTATATCTTATGTGAATTAAACACAATTCTCTTGCACTTCAGATTTTCCTCTGCTAATCTCCCTGCACCCTTGTAACAAAATTTACTCCAGATGTCCCCTTTAAATATTGGAGCAGAGATAATGGTAATCCACTTCACAAGCAGATGTTGTTTGGTCAATGGACAGACACAACTAGATAAGCACCATTGTTTTTATGAAAATAACGTGTTCAGTGTCGTAGGCATGTGAACTCACAGCAATGTAAACTACAAAACAAAACAAAACCAAACCAAAATAGTGCAGTTCTTATTAAGGAAAATGAAACACGAGAGATAAAACATCAGTTGGGTTGCCTGCACCCATCTTTGACACTGAATGGGGAGGCAGAGAGAGGGTGGAAGAGATTGTATTGTTCTTGCAGCTCTAATACTGAGATGTCCTTCTGAACCAAGGTCAATTCTCTCCATGGCTTGATGATTCATTTTTCTAAGGGAGGCAAAGGATGGACAACTGGAAGCAATCATGTCTAGTTCTATTCATAATGTTGACTCCAGGGATGAGTCAAGGATATCATCGTGATGGCTATTGCTGTTGGAGTCACTGTCATAACTCTGCGGACTTGAATAATTAGCTGCCTCCTGCAACCTCATCAGCATGTTCATCTGGTGAAATACAGAAAGGACAAAAAATATTATTTGACCATCATGGTCACTTGTCTCTCTGGGGTAAACTGAAACAGACATGGATTTCATGAACTATCTCTGCAATCAGCAATTTGGCCTGGTCTTAGAGCATACCAGGTCTATCAAAAGCCTTCACTGTTGGCTCTGTTCATATCAGCGTGAGCCTTTAAATTGGCATTCCTCAGTTTCATAGGACCTCCACAGCACAAGAAAGTACCACACATTACAGATTAAAACATATTGTATGTGCACTCAGCAAGGAAGTTTCCCTAATACTGTTATAGTGGATAAAGGGACCTGGTTTTATGACTTAGAGGGACCATCTAGATTTCAGCAAAATCCAATCACTAATTTTTTTGCCATCATAGATGGAGTTGCTCTACCCACATGACAAACAAAATATACTTAACAACTAATTCTTTCCTATGATAGAACTGGATACATTGACTTGCATTATAATAGGGAAGATAACTATAAAACACACATTGGATATCCTGGCTAGCACTGGTTGAACAAACAATGAAAATCCAGTATTATGTCAGTTTCTCTCTGGATGATCCACATGGTTTAATGCCACGATGACTTTTCCACTTGCCACATAATGTCATCAATACAGAAGAAACAGTTTGTTGTTCATTTGCAGGGCTTCAAACAGTGCAGCAGTTCCATGGGAAGCCACAGAAAATTTCAGCAATTTCTACAATGGCGCTGGGTTGTAACATAAAACAGCATCACATATAGGGACAGCCTTATTATAGAGACAATAAAGCCGTGTTTTGTAACAAATATTCTTTCCTACAAATTTTCAATGGCAGCTGCATTAGGTAATCAATCTCTTTATCCTTAGTTCTAGTCAGCACATTTAATATAACAAAACATATGTAATTGCCCAGTCCTAGAGTCTGGATCAGCATTTTTGAAGGATTCAGTTATTATAAATGTGAGTTATTAAAAATATTTGTACTAAAACTTGCTTTAGATCAATAAAGGGAATCCTTGACTTACAACAGTTCATTTCATGACCATTCAAAGTTACAGCAGATTTATTACCATTTTTTACACTTACAATCGTTGCAACATCCCCATGGTCACATGATCAAAATTCGGATGCTTGACAAGTGATTCATATTTATGATGGTTGCAGTGTTCCGGATTTTGCAACCTTCTGATAAGCAAAGTCAATGGGGAATTCCCTTAACTACTATGTTACTAACTTAACAACTGCAGTGATTCACTTAAGAACTGTGGCACGAAGGTGGTACAATGGGGCAAAATTATCTTAATAAATGTTTTACTTAGAAATATTGGGCTCAATTGTGATCATAAGTCGAGGACTACCTGTGTCAACCCTGGAGCCATCTTTAAGCGTTTTCAGGGTTGCCACAGCAAGGCTGGATGGAGCTGTGGGAAAGGGTGTAGAGATAGTGGGGGATCATGTAGCCAAAATAACATTTTTTTCCCCTGTGGACCAAGGACGTTCTAACCAGCACCTGGAGGGGAGTGGATAAAGGACTCCAGGATGGGAGAAGGGGCCTGAATGGGCATGTGATGTTGTATGTAATAAGGGGAAGAACTTTGGACTTTGGATTGGGTGGGGAAAACCCGAGGTTTTCAGATTTGGGTTTTCACCAGATGTGCTGATATAACATGCCTAATAAATCTATTCTTTGAGGAAGCCTTTGGCCTTGGAGTTTTGATTTCATCTGGGCTGTTACTTAGAACCCTGATAACCTGTATACAAAGCCCCACAGTAAGTTCATTTCTATCCAACATAATACTAAATTCCTAGTATAAATCACAAAGCACCACTATGCCAATTTGGAGTGTACCTTTAGAATATTTTACAAATTAATTTGGAGACATAGCCTTGATACTTCCCAGTGTTTAGTCATTTAACATCTAATGTCCCATATATGAACAATATTGTGCTGAGAATCTCACCAAGGGTCTCCTTCAGCATCACTTGGTGGAACCTGTTTGCTGGTTGAACCCTCCCGTGGCATAGAATAACCATCAAACCCAACATCTTCTGGACGCAGTTGCAGCAAAGGAGGCCACTCGTGATGTTGCGGGGTAGCTGCCCATGGATAAGTGTCCATCACCCACTTGGCAGGGTCCTCCCACGGTGCTCTTCTACCGTACAACTGCAAGCAACAGTACAAAGCCATTCTGAATCAAAGGATTTGATATTAAGCTTGTTTTTAGTCCCATATGTATGGCAATGTTCTCATGTTTTTTTCCACGAGTTCAACTCATGAGAGCAATCTTCCGATCTTGTGTTTGTGACAATGGAAGTTTGAACAAACTACTTAATAAAAGAAAGTAAAAGATGGGAAAGCAGTGGTCCCCCAGAAAGTCTACCATGTACAGAAAGTAGCTTGGTTATGGGCAGAGAAAAGAAATAGAGCAGAGATTGATGTTGTTGGGTTTTTAAAAATCTAAACTACTGGACTTATTTTTTTAAAAAGTTTGAACAGAACTATCTATACTTTTGAATCTGTCTCTTCATTTAAAGAAAAATGCAGGAAGCAGTGCTGTATACATACTTTATACCTCAACTCCTGAATGAGAGCTGGGACATAAATCTGATAAATGAATGAATGAATACTTCCTACATACACGCAAAAGTTGGAGAAAAATACATTCATTTGAGACAGAAGAACAAATTGGCATGTTGGATCTAAGCCAGAAATGATTTTTAAAAAACCACACACCTCACCATACAGAAAAAATAATATTCTGCTAAAAGATACAAATGCATGTGACCAATAATGCCTATGAAATGAGTTATACTCAATATTTAGGGAGGAAGATTCTCTTCTCCTATCCATATTCTTAGCAAAATGTACATTCTACTCTGACAGCACAACAAAGGCTTTGAGAGCAAATTTGCCCGCTAGGTGTCACCATATCTTCCAAAAGCAAATCATAAATTAGGGGAAGCCACATAACTTTTGAAGAATGCTTCTTCGGGAATTCAGCAATTAATTACTGCAGGAGGGTGGGTGGAAGAAAATGTAAAGACTGCCTCTCCCAACTTGATGTCTTCTAGATGTGTTCAACTTCAGGTCCCATTACCTCCAGAAAATGAGACCAGAGTTCAGCTTTGCTGATTGGGTCATCTTGCAACACATCTGGAGAACAACAGCTAACAGCTGAATTAAGGTAGACAACTCTAAAAAGTTGCCTACCTTAACTCTTCCTCTTTTATTCCCCTTCCTCTGTAATTATAAGCAAAATGGATATTACATAATATTGATCTTTCTAAGTTGTTGTGGAAAATTTGGGGCTCAAGAGCTACGGTGAATATTTTAAATTTAAAAAAAAAGGTTTTTTTTAAAGTTCTTTATTCCAAAGGCAAAGGTGAACCTGGTAAGTCAAGACATACTAACATTCAAATCCAGTTTTTATGGCTCGCACAGGACTGTGCTAAGCTTCAAAGGGGCCATTTCCCTCAGGCAAGGCACCTGGAAAGCTCGCCTTTGAAGCTGTTTCCTGCATGAAGCAGCGCAGCCCATCCACCCACCCAATTCCTACAGCAAAGCAAAACGGTCTTGCGGCTTGGCTTCCCCTCATTTCATAGGCCTCCTTCAGTGCTTCCAATAATTGGAAACTTCTATTCATGCACAGGAAGCTTGGAGAGCATATGAAGTGTCCTGGCATGGCCAGTGGTTTAAAATGCTGCCTCCTGCATTTTTTTACCCGGTGGTATTTATCTTAAATTTATCTTCCCTTCATTCCTGGGGTGGGGGTGGGGGGAGTTTCTGGAAATGATTTTTTTGCTGCTCTGGATGTTGCCAAACTCACTTCTGGGTGATCAGGTGGTTATTCTTGTTACAAATAGCAATGAAAGGAGTGGCAGACAGTGGGACCAAAGCGATTTTGGCTGCCTCTAATTCAGTCTCAGGTATAAGGAATGTGCAGGAGGAATTTCTGGT
Organism: Naja naja; assembly: GCA_009733165.1. Taxonomy (NCBI): domain Eukaryota; kingdom Metazoa; phylum Chordata; class Lepidosauria; order Squamata; family Elapidae; genus Naja; species Naja naja. Next base: position 282,602,256 of record CM019148.1, read on the forward strand.
GTGGCTCTACCTAATCCAATACGTAATTTAATTGGGACTTTTACTCCCTGAATGTAGGTTAGGAATTCCAGGATCTTCAACATAGCTGGAACATACTAACTGAGAAATACAGCATTGGTGGGTTGCTCTAGAGTTGAAGTAAAACTGAGGAGTTTAGTCTCACTTTATATTTTGAGTAAATCCTTCTCTCTCATTCCAACCTATTCACAATGTTGTTACTGTGGGGATAAAACCACTGGAAACATTTCTAGCCACATATTGCTAAGAAGCGAAAGTGGCTTTGAACAGCAAAAACTCAGTAGTTCATCTTGGCTCCCTGTAAGGTAAATTTATGTTCTTGAAGACAAATGTTTGATACATTCACAGTTTATATTGTTTGGTGTGCAGTTACACTTTTTCAATAAACCTCTAAAGAATGGAATATGCAAAGAGATCCTACGACCTGTGCAAATCACTATTTAATATATCAAGAACTGGTTTCTGAATCATGGTAAATTAAAATTAAAATTTTCTCTTGACCCATCTCTTCCCATTACTAGTTTTCTGTCTTACAATTGCAAGGTGGTAAATTATATCAATGTATTAGAAATATACATTGTACAGGTGCATGGATATTTGCATTAGATGGCTACATAGAGAATTGTAACTATTTACAGCTAAAATGATATGGTATAGGTTTTTTTTCTTTTTTCTTTTGTAAACATTTTCTATGTGTTTTGGTTTCAGAATTAAGTTTATTTAAAACTGAATATGACACAAGGGTAAAGAGGTAACAGCCCTTTCCAGGAGCTGGCGAATAACCAAGGTGGAGCCCGTCAAATGTTTATTTAACTTTCTAATTTTGCATTTTCAGAAAAACTCAAACTGGAGCAGTGGGGGTTATTACAATGGTCTGTTCATGGTTCAAAATTCCCAGTGACAAAGACTATGCTGTATTCTTTCAATGTGCCCAAGGAGTCACTGAATGGCCAGAAAAAAGGGCAGGTCCTATTCTTCATTTCAAAGTCATAAAATGTGTTTATATGCATTAAAAACCCTCGAGAGAAAGAGAGAACTGCCAAATGGAAATGAGTGCCAAATGTAATATTTCTTCATTTGATAAGTGCTAAAGTCCCTGTAGCACACAGAGATCAAGCTTTTTGCATCAGGATTAAAATCCTGTTGTTTATACAACCTGACCTCAACAAAACAATTTTTTACATTTGGAAAGAGAAGTCTGCGCTAGGGCATTAAAAAACAAACAAACTTCAGTCGCCCTGAGCATGGCTCCCTATGTTGATGCAGCTTGAATGCCTTCAGTGGACTAGTTTTATATGTCTATCCTTATATGTCTATCCTACTGTACTAACAATACTCCAGCTTGGAGAATATTAGTTAGACACTATCTAATCAAGGATTCCTAGCTGATTTGTTGCAACTGTCTGCATTTCCGTTCATATAGCAGGGAATATATGCCCTCATGAATGATCACCATTCCATCTACCTGAAGAGGAAGGCATCAGCTTGCTCAGAAATGCAGGAGTCCAAAATGACGTTCCAGGAGAACAGCCCTTTAAAAGGGAAATATCTTCTTAAAATGGGATAATGAAAACTGAGAATAGTTATAACACTCCCTAAGCAGTTTACAAAGTCAATGTATCCCTCTGGCAATGCGGGTCCTCATTTTATGACCTTGGAAGAATGGAAAGCTAAGTCAACCTTGAGCCAGTCAGGACTGAACTCCTGGCTGCGGGCAGAGTTAGCCTGCAGTACTGCATACTAACCATTACGCCACCAGGCATAGTGGTTAAATAAGTGAATAAATAAGTGAATAAATGGATGGATGGATGGATGGATGGATGTAGATAGATAGATAGATAGATAGATAGATAGATAGATAGATAAATTTGAATCTCAGACCACTTGAACAGGACTGATTTTTCAATTCCATTTGGGAGAAGAAAGGGAGATTGTAGCAATCCTTTAAAAAAACAAAAATTGGGGTGATTCTTACCATTTTGCCAAGTTTAAAAGGAAAAATCAGTACCTTAAGCATCAGAAATAAAATTTTCCCCTTAATGCTTAGCAAAACATGGGAAAAAGTAGATCCAAAAATGTTGGCTTTGTTGCCTCTTGGGACTTTTGTGGCTGTTTTCAGAAAGGGCACAAAATAAAGTGTGGTTCCATGCCTGTTATCCAGGAATTGCAGGATTTGCAAGGTCCTATCTGACCACTAACAGCCTGCGTTTATGCACCTGTGTTGTATTTGTCATATTTATAGCTCTAGTTTTGTAAACTATGCTTACCTGTAGCCCTTCTCTGACAGCTTCAAGAAGATAGGGAACAATGGAGTAGTTCCATAGGTCAGTAAACCAAACCCTTGACCCATCCACATCTAGAGGACAAGAGAGAAACAGGCGTGGACCTGTGAAAATGAAGAAAAATGTAAAATTGATTATTTTCAGTAAGAAGGAACCAATGCATTTATTTTAACCATAACATTATACAATGAACAAGAGAAATAAAAGGCACATAAGGCAAATTTAATTTTTCTTTATTTTCTTTATTTTCTCACCAATAGTAACATCTGAAGAACTGTGAGCTTCCAAGAACTTGTTGAGATGTTGCCAAACCTTGGGAATCCAGTCTACAATCTTAATTAATTCTGCATTTCTCATCCGACCTCCAATTTCTGTTTCAATTAGTTTTCTTCTCAAGAATCGGGCAAGAAAGCCCTTGACTGGCTCAGTGTGATTGGCACATAGTACCCATCTAAAGTTGTGGTGCAGCTGAAGGTTAGGTGTTGAAGAAGTTGCTTGGTTCATTGTTCCAATGATGTAAGGGCTGTAGGGAAAAAAAGTTAGCCAGCATTTATTTTTAGAAAACCTTTTTTAAAATTTACATTATCATCTCATGTGCTTTTTTGCTTCCTACTCATAACATGTGAATAGATTCTATCCCAGAGTTATTGTGATGCTCCTCCATGCTAGCTGAATTTCTGGAATGCTTTAGAATATTTTATTTACTTTTCAGGGAGGGGGTCAGTTAAATGTTTGAAAAACATTTTAAAAATAGTGAGAGAGAAAAAATAAAACACAGATTTAAAAGAGGAGGATTTCTGGAAAGAAAAGTGGTCAGCATGTGAATAAAAAAAATTAGAAATGAAAGCATCAAGCAATTTTCTTGTTAAGTGCAGGAAATCAGGAGTCAAGGCAGTTCAAATGAGTTCAGGTTTATTGCTTGCTAACACTTTCTACAAGAATCTGAACTACTAATGGTTAAAGCAAATTGACAGTAGATAAAGAATCAGTGAAATTCAAGGTGGGCTGGACTTAGATCTCTTGTAGGCATGAAGGGACTTGAGACTGGTGACATGTTTGACCCTTGGACTCAGCCTGGTCATTTGCTACACTTTGGATGTCCTAAATTCTGCTCATGGTAGAATTCAGAATATAGCTGAAAGGTATAGTACTTGGTGAGGGGTATAGAGCAGGGGATAGACAACCAACTATCTTATATATTTTCAAATTACTCCAGCCATTCTGTGCTATAAATGAAAAAAAGGCTGGCTTTTTAAAAAGAAAAGACAGACATTGGCAGAACTCTGCAGAAAAAGGCTGGTAAAAGACTTGTGTTTTCCACCTCTCTCAAAGCTTCTGTTAATATTGAATCTAAAAAGCTCAAGAAGTCTCTATAATCAAAGCATGGGAATATTTGTTTTAGGGATCTCCTAGTTTTGTAGACCCAGATAAAATGAAAAGCCAGGAATCTGCTCTAGATGTTTTTTTAAAATTTCTGTTTGCTGTGGGGTCATGTCCTTTATGTCTATTGGTTGTAGAATGTAGCATTTAATTTCAGCTTCAAATCAAATCTCAGGGTATATTTATGAAAATATAATTTCTCTTTAGAATTTCTTGTGATAATAATCTGAAAGGGAGTTGATTTATTTTTGTTGTTAATTTTTAAACATTAACTAACTAATAATTAACATTTCTTTAAACAAAAACTTATGAGTTTTAGCAACACACACAAACTATATTGCTATTAAACAATTCATGTACTAATTTGAATGAATCTTGAGTTAAACCTTTGGTTGCAGGATTTTGTTTTAACTGATTTAGATATTCAGATAGAAATGCATGGTCACTTAAGAGAATGCTTACTTCTGAGTTGAACTAAAAGCAATAATATTTAACTAAGTTTTATTTAAAGAAACAATATTCTGTTTGTGGGCACCGAAATCAGTTAAATGAACATTCACAGAATATGTTTGTTGGTAGAGAAGCAGACTTTCCACCATGAAAAGGTAAAACAATGACTGTTACCATTTGTGGTACTTGCAGTTCAAAAGCCCATTGAAGATCTCTCCTAGAGAGCTGACGTGATGTAAATTGTCCAAGATGATTACAAGAGGCATCTCCACGGCATTATTTTCACTGCTACATTGGTCTGCAAGGTTGGAGAGGTATTGCCGGAGTTCCTGTAAAACGAAAAACAAATGTAGTAGGGGGGGAAAAAACACCTGGCTTGCAATTATGATTTGGAGATCTTGGGAGGTGATGAAGGCTGTTTGGTTCAATTCTAAAAAGTTCCTTGGAAAAATACAGCAGTAACTACACCGGAACTTAGTTCTTTAAAAAAACTTATTTCGAATAAACTCTGAAGATGAATTATTCAGGCAAGCTGGTTATCTTGCCTGAGATAAATGTGTTCTTTTGCTTAATCCTCAAATAGTGATTCTCAAAGCATGCGACTGCTTCTCTATATGTTGCAAGGTCTACCTTGATCTCATATCTGAATAGGAGGTAGCATCTAAAGCAGGAGTAGAACAGAGCCTATGAAAAGCAGTAATTATGAAAATCTGGCATTATATGCCCAGATAATGAAGAAGACAGAAAAGAAGTAGCACTAACAGGCTTGGAATTCCTAAAGGATTAAGACACCAGTTAAGACACTTCACTTCCAGGAATGCCATTGTATAGATGGATTTTGTAGAGTATTAGTACAAATTATCATTACAGGAGACAGAAGAGGAAATCCAAAAAGGCATTAATTAGTAACCAAATACCACTTCTCATTATATAGAAGGATCCCTCTTCTCGGTCTCTAAGGCATATCATAAATCATATCAAATCTACTATTCAAGCAAAGTGCCTAATACAGTATATATCCAATCTTGGTAAGGTATAAGAACTCATTTCTTATGAAATGTTTGCTCAGGAAGATAAATTATTTGTGAACAGAAACAATATTCACAAACGAAGGCAATTTCAGGGGTCCCAAGATAGTGTTTCTGGATCTGACCTGGGTCAGTCAACAGGACCAGAGTTTTAGTCTTCCAAGCTTTCATGCCCATGCTCTAGCATGAGTCCAAAAGCTCGGAAGAGTAAAACTCTGGTCCCTATGTTCAACACAGATTGGATCCAGAAACAATATTTTCACCAATTGGGTATCTGTAATACTCACCTTACTGGACTTGTGATCCACATTAAAGGTTGCAATAGCACCATCAGCCAGCTCCCTGCCCTCTCTAAGCACCATATATTCAGACAGGCGATTGGCTAAGTATGTCTTTCCAGTGCCACTTGGACCAGATAAAATGATTCTCCGATGTTCTATCAAGAGTGACACATAACGTTGTAGAATTGGCTTTGGGATTAGAGACTCAAACACCAGACCATCCAAACTATTCTCTACAATACCTGTAATATTAGAAAAACACAATTTAAACCTTTTTCTTGCTTTTATTATGTCACTTGCACAGGGGAGGAATGGTTCTATTTCATATATAATATCTTTGAACTTTGCCATTCTCAAGCTCTTAATTTTCAATTTTTATTAAATAGAAAAAGGAGGATTATGCAGTACAACAGGGTTCAGTGGAACAGATCCTAATCAGTATCAACATCTTATAATAAAGAACTTCAAAAATCTATTGCCATGTAAGCTAGTGAATTTAAAACATGCCATACATGCAGGGGTGGGATTCTCCTGGTTCGGACCGGTTTGGGAGAACCCTAGCTCCAATGATCAGCTGGTTCCAAACCGATTTGCTATGTGGGCCTGCCCACCCGCCCCTGCACTACACTCACCTATATCTGCTCAGCTGATTCGTGTGGCAGAGAGGATTGCCGTGCCTCAGCTGGGTTACTTCCCCAAAGTAACATCAAATATAAGTAATTTTGAAAGGTGCGCGTGCACATGCAAAAGGCGGATTAGCAAACTGGTTGTTACACCGGCAGCACCCCACCATTGCATACATGGTTTTTCAAAAGGAAAATAAAATTTGAAATTCTAGTTCTGACTAATGAAATAAGTAGTACATTTCTGTTGTCAAAGTCAAGCTTCCCACAGAGTTTTTATCTGACCTCTTCAGCTGAGGTGATCCATACCTGACCCCTCACAAGATCCATCACAAGACCCTCACCTGAACATGACCCTCTCATCACAAGACCTACTGACCACTTGAAGCCCTTAAAAGCAGAAGAACACCAACACTGACATTCCCTAAATTCCACTGAAGATGTTACCTAGCCTGGTAACAACCCCAAGCCCGGAGAATGAATCTCCACTCTTATCCTACACCCGAGCTATTAGAACAATTAATCAGTGGAACAAGTTGTCTTCAGAAGTTGTGGACGCTCCAACACTGCAAGTTTTTAAGAGATTGGACAACCATTTGTCTGAGTTTCCTGCTTGAGTAGGATGTTGGTCAAGAAGACCTTCTGTTATCCTGTTATAAATGCAAAACTGTATTACAAAGCTTTCTGTAGCACTGTCCAATTTGGGGCTGAAGAAAGGAAAAATATCTTCCTTTCATAGATGAACCTTCACAGTTCTGTCATATATTCACTCTCTGTCCTAATCTGCACATATATAATCCCAGTTCTTGATCTTAAGCTTTGAGAATTTTACCAAATGCCATTAAGTTAGGCTTTGCTGGGTTGCAAATGTGGGTCCCAAGCTCTATTGCATTTGTTTACTTCTCTTGAAATAAAATAATATTTCAATGATAAAGAAATGATACAGGTCAACAAAACACTACATAAAAAGGACAGCTCCTTTCTTTTTAGTAAGTGGAAACATTTTGTGAAATATCCACTTTATTTACACAGGTGGTTCTTGTTATTTGTGGTTTAATAACCACAGATAACAAAACTGTGGATAACGAGACCTTGAGAAAAACTCATGCACAAAGTACCTAAGAACACTGCAGAAAGCTTCTTCCAAACAAACCCATCTGCCCAAAACTGTGAAGAGTGGTAGTCCTTGTTTACCAACCATTGCAATGCTGCTATGTTCACTCTTGCAAGTATTATGATTGCAGCATCTCAGTTTGCAAACTTCCCTGCTGTTTTCCCACAAACAAAGTCAATGGGGAATCTAGCATGGAAGGTTGGAAGTTGCTTTGATAAATTCCACCCCAGACTTGAACCAACCCATGCTCTTCCTCCTTCCAACCCAGGAGCTCCCTGCACTTGCGCCACACTACAATATCTCCGCCTTCAATTCATATGCAGTCTGTGCATCCTTCTCAGCCCCATCCCTACCCTCCTGCGGTAACCTCGTGCTACTTGCATGGGACTCCCCACCACTTCCCACTTAAAAATCCATGACCTTAAGGTTACAACAGCAATAGGGAAAACACGATCTCGTGCTTTATATGATATCGCTTAACAATGGCAATTCCACATCCAATTGCCATCATAATCTGAGGACACTCTGTACATGCAACTATGCTGTGAATAACAAGGTCTAGTCTTTATTTGCCAGTCATGTATATACAAAACCTGGGCAATGGGACTATGACTAATGATGCCCACCTGTAGAACTACACCAACAGGGACATGAAAGGTTCATAGAAATGTGGTTGTATGTGACGTTTCTTACTAATAGTGGTATACAACTGAAAGGGAAACAACATTTAGTCAAGAAACAAAGACAGAAAGAAAGCTAATTAAATCTTCTTATGCCCCTGAGATTTCTTCAAAGCTAACATCTGTAAAACCTACAATTACAAAGAGTTGTAACAAATAAATCAGCTACAATTTACCTTTGATTTTCACAGAGATGGTATTGTTTTCACCAACCAGATAGCCACAGGGTAGCAGCTCAGGTGTTTCTGTGCTATTTGTGCGAACAATTTCTCCAATGCTGTACCCCAGGACACTGTCTGAATTCAACCCAAGTTGACTCATAGGATCAACATGAATGATGTATTCCTAGGAAGAGGGAGCAAAAGAGAAAATTAATATACCGATGGGGTTTGGGCTTTAAGAACAAAAGTTCACAATCAAGTGCAATTCCCATTATAAAGAAATGCTTTTTAGCAAATATTTAGGAAATGATTATATGCCATCAAGTCATTTTTGATTTCTAGCAGCCACATATATAGGGATCTAACATGTTCTTTTATATCTCCCAACGGTGCACTTATCACCACTGTAACTGAATCCATCCACCTTGCTCCTAGTCATCCTCTTCCTCTCTTTCCTTCCATCTTTCCCATCATTAATGTTTTTTCCAGAGAGCCAGTTCTTCTCATAATGTGTCTGAAGTAGGATAATTTGAGCCTGGTCATTTGTGCCTCAAGTGACAGTTCTGGACTGATCTGTTCAATGAGTTTGTCTTCTTGACTATCCATGATATTCTCAGGAATCTTTCCCAATACCTATGTTTAAAGTCATTAATCTTATTTCTATCCTGCTTCTTTGAAGTACAACTTTCATTTCTACAGGATATACCATGGCTTAATTGTGATCTTTGTAAATATAAACACATCATGGCATTTGAAGATCTTTTCCAAGGTCTTCATTACTGTTCTACAAAGTGCTAGTTTGTGGGATATTTCTTGACTGCTTGTTCCTTTACTGTTGATGGTTGATCCTAAAAGGCAGAAGCTGTTGTCATCGTGACAAATATTTCCCTGTCACTAGGACTTTGTATAGAATTGTGTATAATATTCCCTGTTTAGAATGGCTGGTTTAATTGTTTTGAATCCTGAGAATGGTAATCTCTGGATATTCACCTGATTTGATGGCCTGTTTGTCCAAGTAGGTAGGGAAGCAAAGGTTGATGAATAATTTTCTATTCACCCATATTGTCAAATGCAATTGTGCACAGTGAACATTGATTAAAAAACACATTTAAGCTAACAGGTTGCCATAAACAAAAACAATGTTGTTTTGTTTGCTGAAATTGGGAGCGAGATTACAGAATGCAGAAGTGCATATGTGCATTAGGAAGAAATTTCAAACCTACAACTAAAGAAGTATATTTTTATGGAGAATATATTATTCATGGGATGGGTTTCATTAATCCCTGGGGGTTTTGATGACTTAAATTCTATGGCTATATGGCACAAGCATTATAGCAAAAATGGCCCTTATGGACAATCAGTCAATGATAGCATTAAGAATGACTAGTGATTGCCCAATTTCTTCAAAAACTTTCAACCAAGAAGCCTAATTAGGCATTGTTACCAAAAGTGGTGATATGTGCCAATTTGTTTACAGCTTTATCAATATAATCTAGACCAGAGGTGTCAAACTTGTGGCATCACATTGTCGTCACATGACATATCATGACTTTTCCCCCCTTCGCTAAACTAGGGATGGCTAGCATGTGATGCATCTGACCTGTGGGCTACAAGTTTGACACCCCTGATCTAGACCAACTGCAAATTTTGTTGCAGTTAATTGTACCTAGGCATAGATAGCACTGCAAAAATTGTAGTGCTATCTATGCTTAGGTAAAAGTAGAACCCAAGGTCTCAGGCTAGACTGGATTGTCAAACCTACTCAAGCTCCAAATGTGGAAGAAGGCAATGGCAAATTCTGGAAGAATAAAGCATATTGTTCTAAAACCAGTTCTGTCAGAATTTAAACCAGATTTTGGTCCTGCAACTATCTTGGTTATTCTGCTCAATGATCTTTGCTGACATTGAAAACTTGGTTTTCAATATCAAGTCATCTCAGGTATAGTAATCTAGTTCTTAGATAAACTTTGAGATAAGCTATGGTTCTCAAAATCTTGTACAATTAATCATTTATGCTTACTTACCAACAAAGAATCTGAAAGTTTTCTTTCAGCTCTCAATCAAATAAATTATATATGGAAAACACTGACATAGCTTTCAAAATATGGCACTGTTAGAAAAATATGTCAAAAATAACATTATTTACCTTAAACAGTCTTCTAACAACACCATCAAGAACATCCCATTTGGTTTTTCCACTGACTCCTATGCAGCCAATTAGGAATAAGCGAGGCCTAGAATCCTAAATAAAATTTAAATGTGTTAAAAGAAAGGTGTTCAATGCTCAGCACCACTCAGTCACCCCAATCCCACTTTGATAAAACGGATTACAGGGTTGTAAAAAGGAATGAAAAGAAGGTATTCAAATAAATAATTTACTTCACAATATCTTACTATGATCCAGCAACATTGCTCCACAGTCTTTAACCAAATCTTACTCCAAAATATACTGTTAAGGATGTAAGACCTTTATATCAGACACTAATTGTAACAGAGAATAATATTTTTATTGACAAACAATATTGCACAATTTCTTGTATAATTTTACATATCTTTGGATCTCTCTTGTTCAATGGCTCACAAGATACTGTCCAAGCACCTTCTCTAAATTATTTATATCTATTTTATATTTATTTTCTAGATATTCTTTACATCTAAACCTAAGAAACTGGTATACATCAAAATTAACATTTTATTGAGACTGAAACATCAGACTAGAATAAACTAATTCTTTTTCTTACATTGAAATCACGTTCAAAATAATTAATTTCACCTAAAACAAGTTCTACTGACAGAAAGTCCCTTTGCCCTTTGTTCTACATCTTATGTAGTGTTGAATCACTCCCTCCCCCAAAATTCTTTAAATTACTTTAAAACTAGAAAAGAGAAAAGCCAGAGGACATTTTTCAGTACACACAAGACAGAGCTTGAAAGTCTTTCCCCTCAAAGCTAGATTTGCTTGGTTCAATTTCCTTATTTGTTTATTCTAAATTCCTAAAGCACTAGAAGGCCTGGACTTCACAACAGCTACCACAACCATGGCTTCTGGCATTAAGTCTAGACTAGTAGTCTAAGCAGAATTGTACCTCAGGAGCAGCAATGAAATAAGGAACAAGGGGGAAAAAACATATGCTAGGGGAATCCAGGTTGGAACTCGTCTTTTCAGCACTGAAGCACCTCTAGAATTACTATATGACCTTTCCTTGCCCAGCTTTTGAAAACTAAGCTTATTGTCAGGGCTCCGACAATCCACCCCCCATTCAAACCATGAGTCTCTAGCCCCATCTCTCAGAGTTTAAAAAAATCATTTACTAGGAGTGAACATGCCGGCATTACCTGGGTGCAGCCGACTCTGAAACACATCATTCATCTCACCCTTGACCCTGGTCTTCCCCCACCCCCTGGATGTATATTCTCCAATGGGACACATCCATTGCCAAGAGTCATCAATCATGCTCTCCAGTAATAATCTTGTGTGCCAGAAGCTTCGGCCGCCTAGCAATTATCTATGAAAATATTTAAGGTATGCATTATTTCCCCCACTCCCTTTCTGCTGACAACTCTAAAAGACCAGAGAAATATTTTTGAGTTGACAATAACAGTCAGTATTCTCAATTTCAGTTTATGGAAGTCACGTAGCATGAAAAAGGTAACAGCGCGCTCAAGAGGTACTTGAAGAACGTGCTGACATATTCCCTGTTTAACACTCTTCTCTAGTTATATTTTGAGCAAGATGGTAAATCTTGTTCAAAGGCAAAATAGATTTTCAAGACCCATTTCAATCTGGTGTCAGATCTAGTTCTTGTTGATCTGGGGCCTCTTGGATGAAAAACAGTATAAAAACAGAAAACAGTAATGCTTGATTTTGTAATAGAAATTTAATAGATTGATAAAAAATGTGAAGTAGACATATATAACCATTGGATGAAAATATAACATAAATTTTAGATTAAAAATATATCTTGTATACATGATGAAACAAATAGTTTAGTTGTATATAGATAATAATTGATAAATATATAAGAATGTCTTACTGATAATTAAGACAGATAAGAGCTTTGGTGGCTCAGGCTGTTAAATGCCTGCTCTTAAGATCCAGCTGTCTACAATTACTGTAGGCTCGAATCCCACCAGGCTCAGGGTTGACTCAGCCTTCCATCCCCTCGGGGTAGGTAAATTGAGGACCCAAGATTGTTGGGGGCAATAAGCTGACCTTGTAAAAATGCCGCTTAGTAATAAGCAGGCATATACAATGGAATGAAGGCTATTGCTGAGCACATTGGGTTGTGCTCAAAAATTGTAAGCCCTGAGTCTTCGGAGAAGGGCGGCATATAAATGTAATTAAAATAAAATAAATAAAATAAATAATTTGATAAATTGTGAGTGATGACTATGAAAGGACAACACAAAGGATTTGTAACCAACTGACACACTGTATGTATATATGGAAGATGGTTTTTATGTTTTGTATGTCTTGTTTGTATGTTTGTCTTAAAATAAAAAACTTAAAAAAAAAAAGAAAACAGTAATGCTATGGTCTGAAGTTCCCCCTCTGGTCCAGTTTCCAGCAGGGGGCGTCCAGCCGCAACCTGATTGGCCGATAGTTTGACAGCCGACTATATAAGGAGCTGTCAAACAGGCCAACAGCTGTTGCCTCACGGCTGAGAAGTTTATTCACTGTTAGCGCGTGAATTCAATAAAGCCTGTGCAACCAATTTAGCCGCCTTGCCTCATTCTGTTGTGCGTTCGTTCCCAGTACGAAGCAAGTAGCCTCATATAGATCCTCAACTTACAACTACAATGGGGTCCAAAATTTCCACTGCTAAGTGAGATGGTGGTTAAGTGAGTTTTGTCCCATTTTATGACCTCTCTTGCCACAATTGTTAAATGAATCACTGCATTGTTAAGTTAATAACTGTAGTTGTTAAGTGAATCTGGCTTCCTCGTTGACTTGGCTTATCAGAAGGTCACAAAAGGGGATCACGTAACTCTGGGACACTGCAACTGTCATAAATACGAGTCAGTTGTCAAGTGTTTGACTTTCGATTACCTGACCATGGGGATGCTGCAATGGTCATAAGTGTGAAAAACGGTCATAAGTCACTCTTTTCAGTGCCACTGGAACTTTGAACGGTCTCCGAATGAACTGTTGTAAGGCGAGGACTATCTGTATTTCTTAACAACATGATTAATCATATTATCATGGCCAAAAATATTTTGACTCACTTCTTTCCATTTCTCTTCCTCCTGAAAGCTGACAACTATTTTAACATGCCTGCCACCTTCTTTCCGAGAAGAACCATCACTGGGGTCATCCAGCAGTATATCTGTTGGTGGGGAAACAAACACAGATTCTGTCTTCAAATATTGGAAGTTATTTTTGATTTAATTTTTGAGATTCTGACAAGCATCTAATTCTAGTTATGACTGCTACTATGTGGGCTAAAACATGTTTATAACAGGAAGCTGAGGTTCACATACTGTTTAAAACAGGGCTGTCAAACTCGCAGTCCGTGGGCCGTATGCATGACACATACACCCAGTTTAGTGAAGGGGAGAACAGTCACAATACGTCACGTGACACAGCTATGATGCTGCAAGTTTGACACTCCTGGTTTAAAATGACAGCTTTTGTATTGTCAAAATTATGACGCACACTTTCACCAAATGAAAATCCCCTAGCAACTGGGAATAGTTATGTAAAAAGCAAAGATCACATAAATATTAACACAAAGTTTTCTTTAAAAACTAAATGTTTGCAATCAGATCATTGAATGTGATTTATTTTACCTGAGGTCATAACTAGAATGTCATGTTTATATTACACTTCAGCTTATAGAAGAACTATCTAGGTATAAGAGAAAGATTTACTATCCTCGTTGTTCCACTTTAACATCTTAGCTATAAATTGAATTCACAGCTACAGGAGAAAACCTACCACCGAAGTTCCTATATACTCACCAAGACTAGCTGACTCTGTGAGGTTCAGACTGTGCTGTGACAGACCCATGGACTGTCTTGGAGATGATGAAATGAAAACTTGAGATTGGGTCCGGCTACAGGTGCCTTGATTTTCAGATTTCAATCGGTCATTTTCGGCTTTCAATTTCTCAATCTCACTCTGGATTTAAAAAAAATAGTGAGGGGGGTAGAAACCAAATATATTTTGTTACATCTGAATGTGATCAATATATCATGGAATCATAGAAATGTAAACTATAAGGTTTGGAAGGATCCATAGAGATCAGGGTGTCTAAACTCCTAGGAAGTACAAACCTTATGTTCCAGCGTAGTCTCTAAAGATAGCCAGCCAGCATTTGTATAAACGTATCTGCCAGTTACTACCTCCATCTCAAGTGGAGATAGACACAATTACATATATATATATACCTACACAATACGTAGATTCTAGTTGAGATCCTGCTTCTTTCTTTTGTACTTTCTTTATTGACCCTGTTCCAATGAACTTTTTATTTCTCATTGAAAGATCTTGTTATTGCTAGATATAGACCAAGACTTCGTATGGAGTCAAAATATATACACACTCTCCAAAGTTTAAAGAAAAACATTTTCGGCTTTTCTTTCCTTGGCTAACCTGTGTGTTTTTGACAATCCTGCAAAAAAGTGTACTTTTCTCAGTTAAATTGTACACCTGATATGCAGGTGATTAAAGCTAGTGGTGTTTGTCAGAAGCAAACCTGAATAGAGTTTATTGACAACACTGAAATTACAGTTTCTCCCAGAATATTATTATTTTTGCATTTTTTTCTATAAAATTTAAATAAATCCAGAAGCATAGTATCTAAAAAAAGATACAATCTTATAAAGGGAAAATTGCTCATAAAAGATGGAATGATATTGAAATTATCATGGATGTGGCTTGACTCTATATAGGGCGTACAAAGTATTAATATCATTTTCCATTTTTCTCCATTGTAATTATACTTACCAAAATGCCTATTTTGGATACAAATTTCATTGCAAATTATACAAAATAAAAACAATAAAGATAGCAAGGCAAACTTATGAAACAAAAATTCAAGGAACAAAAGAACCTATAAGAATGCAAAACCAGATAAAGGAGGTAGAGTACTACGAATCTGCCCCACAGTGTCTTCAGTCCTCACACATTCAGTTGTGAAAACATAACTACAACTTTCTTGACTAATTCACAGCCCTGCCTTATCAGGTTCCCAAAACAGCTGCACAAGCAAACAAGCAAATCTGACTGCAGCTTTCCTCTTCAGACCTTCAAGTGAAACATGTGGGAGTTGGGAAGAGAAAAGATAACCTTCATGCATAGTCCATCTTCTACCTACCTCCAATCTTTCTGATGTTTAAGTAAACATCTACAGAGTGCTAGAGAAACACACAGATGTAGGAAATGTGTTTTCTCAGAGTACAATTTTATCAAAGCTCTGAAGAGTCGCAGCTGCAAAGAACCAAGCAAATGCTGTTGCTTCTTATGAACTTCTCGATGACAATTTGTGGCAACTGTAGTTTAAGGCCCTTGCGTTAGCATTTGGTACATTCCAAAATTCCTGGTTTCAACCCAATTGAATTTTTGCTTTATCTACACTTTGCTTTATCTTTGTTTTGCTTTATCTACACTTTGGAAAGTGTAAAGGCTTCCAGGGTGGACTATACATTTCCTACCTGCATCCTGTTCATAGCTTCCCGGAGCTGATCCAGTTGATGAGCAGAGCTGAGGGCCTCTAAACGGATATCAGTCAACTTCATCTCTTTGTCTCTCAGCTCATTTCGCAGTTGCATAACTGTTTCAGCTTCACTGTCAATGCAGTCTGAAATTCTGGGAGTTTATTAAAAAAAATCAAGCTAAGATTAGATTAGATTAGATTAGAATTCAATTTTTTATTGGCCAAGTATGATTGGACACACAAGGAATTTGTGTCTGGTGCATAAACTCACAGTGTATATACAAGTAACAAGTGATAAATCATAACTATAATCATAAAATGCATTCATCACAATTCATAAGATACAACATTCAGTGATAGTCAAAGGATACTAAATAAGCGATCAACATAATTCATACTAGGATACTAAATAAAAATTAATATAAATCGTAAGATACAAGCAACAAAGTTATAGTCATAAGAAGATAAGGAATAGATAATAGAAAGATGAGAAGGTTAATGTAATACAGCCCTACTAGATAGCTTTACAGTGTTGTGGGAACTAGTTGTTCTGCAGAGTGATTGCATTGGGGGGGTGGAGGAAAACTGGTCCTTGTGTCTAGTTGTTTTGGCATGCAATGCCCTATAGCATCATCTTGAGGGAAGCAGTTGAAACAGTTCATGTCCAGGATGTGAGGGGTTCCATTGGGAGGTATGAACAATGCATAGTAAAATTAAAATTTGGTTCCCTTGGTTTCAACAAAGATTTTTTTTTACTTTATGCTAATGTTAAGATTCATCGGACATAATTATTTGAATCTGATATCAGAGCAAGACATAAATTTATTCTTATGACCTTCTTTGCTTTGGAGCCAACTGGAAGAAATGATTTAGTGTATGTTAGAGTGTGAAGCACAGCCCACATACAACTCATTTCCAAGACTGCACAGCCATATGGAATCTTTCCTTCAGCAGCCATACAATCTGGAGAAAAGCTGTGACTGTTTCAATGAGTCTCAAACATTTGCACTACTTGTTGTGATCCACTGCAGCTGTTTAGCTTCTGTAGGTAACTTGCGGTTAGATGTATTGATTCTGTGGAAAATCCATTTAACTTGGAAATCCCAAGTACCTTACAAAGATGGAGAAGCAGCAGCAGTCACTTGGAGATTGATGGCTTTAAAGAAAGATTTAGACTCAGCAGGTGTAGTGCACAGCTGGGCCTCCCTGTATGATTCTAGAGGGCTTTGGAAACATACATATTTTCAGACATAAAACATTCTTTTGCACTCTATACAGCCCAGGTTGAAAAAGAAAAGAAAAGGCACCCTTTGTTTTCCTCATGTCAGCAGCTTTCTCTCTCCCTGTTTCCTTCCTTTGCCTTACAAAACTAAATTGAATTACTTCTCAATACACAAAGGACCAGGAGTATAGTTTGTTAGCAGTTTTTCACATACACATTTTATAAATACCTCCTGTTCGCTTTTTTTAAAAATAAATGTACAGCTGGCAAGAAACAACAAAGCACAGCTAGAATTCTGAAGGAATTCTAGTGCATTTCTAAGAATTCAGACTTGGAATGTAACCTTGAGAATGCATT
This sequence comes from Naja naja, assembly GCA_009733165.1. NCBI lineage: Eukaryota > Metazoa > Chordata > Lepidosauria > Squamata > Elapidae > Naja > Naja naja. The sequence continues at coordinate 282,619,510 of CM019148.1, forward strand.
AAAATTGGCCATCAAAGGAGATGTGAATTTTCAAGGGACCCAAATTCTCCTACTGGGAGAATCCAAGCTTCAGTAGAATTTGCAGCTTTCCTTTGAACATTTCTACCAGCCTTCCTCCTTTACTGATAGTGCTGCCCTTGGCCTCACCTTCCAGATACCTGCATTTAAACTCTGACAAAATTAGTAGCAGTGGCAACAAAAAAGTGGGCGAAAAAGCTCCTTTCCTCTTATTTTGATGCATGGAAACTCAACTGTAGATTTCTATAGATAAAATACATTGCACCTAAAGTCCCATTTCACTGTTATTTAGCACACTGCAAAGGTAGGAAGCTGGGAAAAAAATACTGTGACAGTCGTAAGTTCAAGGATTATTCTCAAGTTACTTTTTTCAATGCCACTGCAACTTTGTCGTTAAGTGGGATCTTTACAACATAATTCTTTTGTTTTCTAATAACAGAATCCAGAAAGCAACTAAATCAGTTTAGAAGCTGAATCACAGTATGATTGATGACAATCAGTTTAGAAGCTGCAGACATTGTAGCACTATGCCTTTTCCTTCATTCCTTCCTTCTCTACTAGCTGTTGATTCTTCAGATACTGTATTTGCCAAAACTTGTCGTCTCCCATCACAGTTTGATTGATGACAGAAACCGTCATGGCTTTAAGCCAGTGGTCCCCAAACTTGGCAAATTTAAGACTTGTGAACTTCAACTCCCAGAATTCTGGGACTTGAAGTCCACAAGTCTTAAAGTTGCCACATTTGGAGACCTCTGCTTTAAGCATTACCTAACATTTAGAACTGTGTGGACAGGGCAGTTTCAAAGTGATGAACATGAGATTAAGTGAATAAAGATCATTGTGGATCTTAAGGAAAGTTGATCAAAATTATAATTCCCTAATTTATGAATGCTATAAATCTGTCTGCTGATACTCTGGTTTTCCATTCCCTATTTTTGTTGTATTTTATCATCTGTAGTATCCAGTGATACAGAACCTTAATTAAATAATAAATGCTAAATATAAGGACAGTGCTAATCTTTTGGAAAATGTCACATTCAATCACCTTTCTTGATTCCCCTCAAATACTTTTAATAGCTCATTTGTAATCTAAATCAGGGGTTCCCAATCCCTGGGCTGGGACCCAGTGCCAGGCCACAGCCCATTGGGAACCAGGTTACATAAGTAGAGAGCAACATGTGTGTGAAGCTGCATTTGCGCAAATGGCGTGCATGTGAAATCCTTCCATCCCTGCTATCACTGGTCCACAGAGCCGGAAAGCATGGGGACCACTGATCTAAACAATAAACTATAAAGTAGCTGTTGGAAAAAATTTCTCATTGCCTCAGTCAATTTCAACTACTGATCTGGTAACTGAAATTATTTTCTGAGAGAAAAAACTCCATTCTATAATTACTACTCAGGGCAAATTAGGAAACAGTCAAATATATTTCCACTTTAGAGTTACATTCATTTTCAAATATCTCACAGGTCTATTATTGAAATTATTGAAATTATTTCAATAATAGACCTGTGAGATATTTAAAAATGAATGTAACTATAAAGTGGAAACATGAAGGTGTCATTTCTAAAGTTTGTTTTAAAAAATGCATTCTTAATTTTAAAAGAAATCCATGTATCGTGCTTCAAATGCCTATAGTGAAAATTGCCTATTATCACATATCAAATATATCAGCAGCTTTTTGTTCAACTGTTGTTTGCAACTACAGCACAAAGGATTTTATCAGTTGGGAAGATGTTTAAAAAAATGATTGAATCCACTTTAGCCTTGCAGTAGTTTAAATGAGAGGAATGAAGCAAAGAGAAAAATACATGCACATATTCCTCCCTGAAGTAAAAAGGAGAAATTCTTATTAAAATATTGCTGTCTTAAATGCAGCGATTTCTTCATAAATTGAATGAATTTAAAACTGAGGCAAATGGGGGGAAAAGAATGAGGAAGCAAATACCACAAGAGATATGAGGTCTGGAGATGAACTGACGTAAAAAAGCAAAGAATTTATAATGAAGAAAATCCACCTGAACCTTATAGAAGAATCTCCAGAAAAATGAGACTTAAATTTGGTATCGTGTCATGTTACAATATTAAAATGAAATGTATGGGGTTTTTTTGCTGGCAGATTCAACTTACAGGGAATTGGAATGTGAAGTTCTGAGTAATGGTGTAGATACCACTGTACCATTGTGTGGCAATTTCGGTGAAGAAGGCAATGAGCAATCTGTCATCTCCTCTATGTCGGAGTGAGAAGACGCCGATTTGGGGGACTTCTTTTTTCCAAAAGCTTGCTTGAAAGAACTGCGTAACTGAAAAGAGAAGAGCAAAGTAAACACATAATGGATTTGGGGGGAAATGCTTTATGATAATAAAGAACAAAAGAGACAAGAGCTAACATGCAACACTTAAAATAAAAGGTTACCAAGTCATTCCATTTGGTAGCAGTGCAAACTTAACGACAGAAGTAATTCCTTTCTAATGACTTTATACCTTGTTAAGGAAGAGCAGGATCTGAGTTGCTTTGCTAATGAGTGCTGGTAATAACAAGTGCTGCTTGGAAGCATTCTCCCACCTCCCTGCTTTTTTTTTGTAAACAAGACCTACTCCAACCTCTTTTCATCCCAAGGACTGTTTTATTAAGATGTTACGAGAGGCTGCAGTTATGAGGTGACATGGCTCAGACAGACACTGATGCAGATAGGGTTAATGGATGAGTTAGCTTATTTAAGATATGTCTTCCTTACCTCATTGACCTGCCACAGGAAGTGCAAGCAAAAGGGAAGGGGAAGGAAAAAAAGACAAGTTTTAACAGATAAAGCCAAAGACAGGGAAAGCACTGGATTGCTCAGACAAATATTGCCCCTCTGCTCCCCCAAAGCAGGCACACATAATTACACTACAGTAGTCCATTTTTTTTCTTTCCTTTTAATGTACGATCGGGATGTTTTGCACACCTAAATAGTTGACATATGGGTTATTGTCTAAATGTATACAGTTATGTGAACTTCACTAAATCTAGCACAGGATAAAACATACATTTTTTTAAACCTAAAGGCTCTCTTATTTCCCCCCAAAAGGGATTGACTATGGTCTTGGGAGGATTTATATATAAATGATTGGAGATCCTGGTAAGGTTATAACATAATATGTTCAAGGGCCTTGGTGGTGCAGGCTGTTAATAGCCTAGCGCTTAGCTCCAGCTGCCTGTAATTATTGCAGGCTCGAATCCCACCAGGCTCAAGGTTGACTCAGCCTTCCATCCTCTCGGGGTAGGTAAAGTGAGGACCCAAGATTGTTGGGGGCAATAAGCTGACTTTGTAAAAAAATGCCGCTTAGTAATAAGCAGGCATATACAATGGAATGAAGGCTATTGCTGAGTGCATTGGGTTGTATCCCAAAAACTGTAAGCCGCCCTGAGTCTCCGGAGAAGGGCGGGATATAAATATGAATAATAAAGTTGTAATCATGTTGTCTCCTTCACCCACCATTAGTTTAATACGCTAATCTATAATATGTCTAGAAGAACAAACTTGAACTCCTTCCTGTGCTGAAACTTGGTATGGTGCTGGAAAAATAGATCTTAATATTATGCTTAGCAAAATCAGGCCTACATATGTATCCTTCCCATTTCTCCTCCTCAACCATATTCTCCTCTCTAGATATACACATTTATTTGATGTCTTTAAATTTAAGGAAAAGAAATAATTCAAGACTTTTTGGTAAAAGCTACTTCAAACAATCCTAAAATCTCCAGATCAAGAGGCCAAGGGAGATTACCACATGATCTGGTGGTAAATTGTCTTCAATTACCAAAAACAGACTTGTAGTATAGCTATGTTAAAGGCCAAAACATATTGAAAAATTAGTGACCTAAATAGTTTCTACAGAACTAATGTTAGTTCTCAATTATTGTTTGGATTTTTAAGTTCATTTGGAACAGTATATGGTTTATTTGGACACAACTCAGAATCCGACCATTTAGACTGCAGGAAGAGCTTTAGTTCAAACTACAACTACTTCTAGCACAAGGGACTTTGCATAAGAGAAATCATGACTAATGAAGAAACAGCATCTAAAAATATTATAAAGTAGCTTCTCTATCACAAGTTATGTTTAACTAAAAATATTTTGGCTTCACAATTCTTACAATAATAGCTAAAACAGACCCCATCGGAAAATGTAACTAATACTTGATCAAAAGAGGAACTTCATTCTATATACAGATATTAGTTTTGTCTTATCAGCTAACACAAATATGTGCTACATAACACACAATGAAGCCACAAAAATAATAAGAAAATTAAAATGACTAAAATAAAATAAAATCTTAAAATTTCAGAAGATTCCAGTAATTTGGGGCAAGGTCATCAATATTTCTCATGAGATTTTTCAATTGGAACAGATAGATTCTTAAAAGATTTAGCCATCTCTTCGTGTTTTTTTCATAGATTATTTTTAGCAACTTGCTAGACATTTATCTCAATCATTACAAATTACAGTCTGTGTGCTAAACTGTACTAATTGATTTACATTTGAAGTAAAACTAGACAACCCATAACCCACTAGGTTATCCTCTCACATACTGTATGTTTTAAACACAGAATGCTAATCCATATCTGCTGCCATGCTTCCGTCTATCGTGGTCTTGTGATCCCCCTTGACTTTCTCCCTACAAAATTCCCAGACTTTCCTATTGACTTGTGGTAAGATGTCAGGAATGTAAATTAGGATCAAAAGACCATGGTTGGGCTTAGATAACAGTAGTGTGTCATTTCCATAGAAGTAACAGCAAGAACTTTCCAAAATACCAGTCCGGTGAGAGTAACGAGCCCCAGCATTCTGTAGGTTAGCCAATCTGACCTTGCCCCAAATTACTGGAATCTTCTGAAAGTATTTTTCTTTATTTGTACTCCATCATTAGTATTTTTACAAATAGTTCAAGGTGGGAAACATATCCAACACAACTTCCTCCTCCTGTTTTCCCCCACTACAACAACCCTGTAAATTGGGCTGAGAGAGAATGGCCCAAGGTCACCCAGCTGGCTTTCACAACTGAGGTAGGACTAGAATTTGCAATCTCCCAGTTTCTAGATTGGTGCCTTTACCAGATCAAACAGGCTTTCTTGTACCTTGGTTGAAAGCGTTTTGCCCTATGATGCACCATTCCACCCAGTTAAAGGTTACAGATGTGAAACTTTTAGTAGTATGTATATTTCTTTCTTCCATCTTCTGTAACAGAAATATCAGTTTTGGGTCTCTGTGCCTGGTTAACTCTTCTAAAATATGTTACAGAAATTTAGATTTTCAATTTACTTTAGATTGCCTGCCCCTTTATCATCCTTCCAGGCACAATTTAACTGGAGAAACATACAAGCATACGAAAGCCAGTTTTGTTTAGTGGTTAAGGCACCAAGCTAGAAAGCCAGACACTCTAAGCTCTACTCCAGTCTCAGCCATGAAAGCCAGCTGGATGACTTTGGGTCAATCACTCTCTCTCAGCACAACCCACCCCATAGGGTAGTTGCTGTGAGGAAAATAGGAAGAGAAAGATGTTGTGAATATGTTCACCACCTTGAGTTATTTATTTTAAAAAAAGGTGGGATACAAGTAAGTAAATATATAAAGTGTGATTATGGGTTTAACTCTTCCTTCACATACTTTGACAATAAAATTGGTTCTTTCCTGTAGGCCAGGGATCTTCAAACTTGACAGCTTTAAGACTTGTGGACTTCAATTCCCAGAATTTCTCCTCCAGTTATGTTAGCTCAGGAATTCTGGGAGTTGAAGTCCACAAGTCTTAAAGCTGTCAAGTTTGAAGACCCTTGCTGTAGGCTTTTGCCCATGATATGTAAAATACTACATGATTACAAAAGCAACAACAACAACAACAAATAAATAAATAAAAAAGGAAACCCTCCAATTAGAGATACAATCCTGCCTCCCTGCCCCAGTCCTCATAGATTTGTTCAGATGACACAGTAAAAGTCAGTTGAAGAAAAGTCTGTTGAATGTCTCTAATACATCATCACAGCTCAGGATAACCTTTTACTATTTGACTCCTAAGATCCTTTGGTATATTCAAGGAAAAGTGCTTTATGCTTTATTCACTGGAAGACATTATTTAAACGTACCCAGTTTTTTCTCTTCTTTTTCTTCGAGTCACACTCTATATTGCTTCCCACACTGGAATGACTAGTAGCGCTATTAATGCTAGAGACACTGTCTGAAGAGTGTTGTCTTCTGATCCGCAAGTCAGTAGTCTGGGCACTTCCACCACTTCCTAAATATTAATTTAAACATAGTTGTAGACATTTAGACATAATATTTGGGCTTTTTCCTCTATTCTGTATGTTTTCTGTTGCTGCACCTTATTGCCTTGTGCAATCCTTAATCGTTTATATATTTTGTTTTCATAAACAACCCAAACAGTTAGGACCTTTACGCTGTATTTTTTTCAACCTGCTTTTCTTTTATTACACCTAACTCAGTTTCTTATCCATAATTATTTATGACAGACAGTTTTTGTAGGGAGATAATGTCACTGGAAAAAGAAGTGGCCTCCAGAGGCATCTACACCTAACCATAGTAAGTCCAAAATGATGAAATGTACTTTGTGACATCCCAATGCAAGTCTTTTGTTCTTGGGTCATTCCATCATATGCAAGGGGTGGAATTTGTGTTGTGACACATTGTTTCTCACCTACCTGCCATTCCACACCATGGAATCACAGAAGTGAGACTAGAAAAACAGCACTAATTAAGGAAAATGAAAAAACAGACCAATTCTGATTGCTGTGTAAGATTATCATAGTAAGGAAAGGCCAAAGGGCAGTGACATGCCTATGACAGACTGCAGAATAATAGGCAGGCAGATAGCTATGGCAAAGAGCAGCAAGACAATTTGTAATTATCTCTCCCTTTTGTTTTTCTTTCTGCAGATATTTGTAGTTTTGATCAGGCTTACATTTGTCTGATATCAGTGCAATTCATATATCTAAATACTGTTTACTGTAAAACTAAAGTTTTTTTAAAAAAACTACAACTATTTAAAACTATGGTATACTAATACTAATAATAATGTCATATTCTTAACTATTAAATGATTCTAATATTCTTTTTAGTGTTAAAATAATTAGGAAAAAAATAAAGATAATTTAAACATACATTATAACTACACTTAACTTTTTATATCCCAATTTTGGTTTATTAATTTTGGTTAACTACCTTAAATGTTCAGGATATAAAATATACATACCGGTATATAAACGATAATAACTGATTATTGACTAATACAGGCTTCCTGTTTCATGAAAGACACTTTCAAGATTGATAATTATCTGTCTCTAGGAAAGAACTTTGCATCAGCTATTGTCAGGAGGCTGAATGTCCTCAGAGTGCTACCTTGTTATTGAAAGTAAAGATTGTATTTTGGATTCTTTACCTTTGCAGGTGAGCTCAGGTGTGTTAATTACTCCATTAATGGCAGCCTGAGCAGCAGCATTTTGTTTTTTCAGTAATTCAATTGTTTTCCTTAATTCATTCAATTCAGAATCCTGAAGCATGAAGAAATCAAGCATATAAAAAAATCACATTAAAGGTTTCAATAAGTACAATCAATTAACTGGAAAAATGTTTTAACACTCTGGTAAATCTGTGGCTGGTCCCTGAGCAACATCATCATGGAGCATGTCTCACTTCTTCAATCATAGGGTGTACATTCATGCACAACACTTTTTAATCAATATTTTTCACCATGTGCACAATCCATTGGATAAGATGCATCAATTTGTCATAGATATTTTGTTTCTCGCATTTACACTATGATGCCTTAAAATTCAATTGCCTTAGCACTTATACCGTAAACTACGTAGATGAGAAGGCATGGGTGGTAAAGCATTACTCATTACTTTAGGCACTTTAACCAAAACTAGAACTTCTAAAGGTGTCGGGCAACAGTCACCTATTCACTAGCCTTTACTGAATTTTGTGGGACCTGACATCTCAGCTGACAAGTCTAGGACTGCACAAATAGAAGATTCTATTATCCCAAATGACATCAAAATGTAACACCAAAATTGTCTAAGTAGTCAGTTCTGAACACATATATTTTTCTATTTTTATGATAGGTCTGCTGTTCCACAGAAAATATTCTTGATTTATGTTTAAAATTTATTTATTTATTTATTTGACTTGTATGCTGCCCCCTCTCCAAAAAGGACTCGGGGCGGCTAACAACTAAAATCACACAATAAATTATTTAACTAAAATCATATTAAACCAAACAAGTCAAATCCGAATTAAAACCCCACAGTTTAAAACCAACATCAACAACAACATGTTTAAAATGTATTAGTAGATAGAATATATGATAAATTTATTACTTATAGCTAGAATTGTTTCTATATTATATAGTTATAGGAAAACACAATGCAAGCGTAATATTGTCCTGAGGAAATCATTTAGTGTTGTTGTATTTCAGAGATAAACATATCTCCTTTATGTAAACTTTTAAATAAGAAACCATCTGGCTATTCAACTATTTAGCTATAGCTGAACGGGATGCAACTGAAACTACAAAACAAAGGTATTTTTGCTTTATTATTAGCCTAATATTTTTGCTCACTCTCTAACATACATAAGTCCTGAAATGCTAATTTTCTAGAATTGGAGAGAGAATGTCAAGAAAATATAGATTCTAAAAACTCTGTGAATGGAAATTAGAAACCTAGGCTGACATTAATTGCTCAGGTAAATGGTCAACAATCTTGACTCAGCCTTCCATCCTCTTAGGGTAGGAAAATTGAGGACCCAAGATTGTTGGGGGCAATAAGCTGACTTTGTAAAAATGCTGCTTAGTAATAAGCAGGCATATACAGTGGAATGAAGGCTATTGCTGAGCACATTGGGTTGTATCCCAAAAATTGTAAGCCGCCCTAAGTCTCCGGAGAAGGGTGGGATATAAATATGAATAAAAAAATAAATAAAATAAATAAAAAACAATCTCTTTTATATTCTTTCTTCCAGGAAAGTTGATACATTGATTACTGGCAAAAGAGCAAATCAGAATTCTCACATGTACTGAGGAAAGTTTTATTTTGCTTGCTAGCTTGATCTCAAAATTATGACTTACAATGAACTCAGTTTCAAAAAGTTGATTTTGGAATCATTATTCATGGGAAACAAATAAGGGAATGTCAAACTTGCCTTCTGTTCTGCAGTCATGGTAAGACTTTGCAGTCTAATGGTCATGTTTCCTAGGCTCTGCTCAAATGCTGCCACAAGGTGAGCCTGTAAATTAAATTATATGATCCAGTTGATTGCGAGTTTATCCACATGAGAAAAAAATTGAAAACTACAGCACAGCATACATGATAATTCACAGATAGTTCCACTCTGCTGCAAATGTCATTTGCAAACGCAACATAGACACTTGAGATGTGGGAAGCAAAATCAAATAGCTCTATACCAACTAGTGATACACTTCTTGAATGGATAACATTACCTAATCAAGGAACAAGTTTCCACAATTCCTTACTTAGAGCTGTGACACCTGTTCCAACTAATAAGAGCTTCACATTATACTGTTACATAGTTAGTGATCAGTGCAGTGCTGATGGTGGATCTGATACAAACATGCATCTCTGATACATAATCTAAAGCAGGACTGTCAAACTCCTGGCCTGCAGGCCAGATGCGTCACGTGCTGGCCATCCCCACGCCCATTTTAGCAAAGCGGAAAAAAGTCCCGATACGTCATGTGACGCCACCATGACCAGGAGTTTGACACACCTGGTCTAAAGCAATGTTTCTCAAATTTAGAAATTTTAAGGTGGTACCAATGGAACAGAAGACTAAGGACTCCACAAGAAACATTGACTTCAGCTCCTAGAATTCCCTAGTCAGTATGGCTGGCTGGAGAATTCCTGAAATTGAAGTCTACACAGCTTAAAGTTCCTAACTTTGAGAAACCCTAGTCTAAAAGATGGCAGGTTTTTTCTCTAACTCAGTTCTTTTATTATGATTATGTGGTACAGTAAGTTTTCTGCAGTCACCCACCAGCATATCTGTCTTCACATTTACCATGAAAACAACCATAAAGAAAATCGAAACATTGGGATATGTGGCTTTAACTTCTCTCCGCTGCTGTAAAAACAAACCAGACTCAGACTGTGAGAAAAATGGCAGAAAACAAAACAAGCTTAGCCCAGAGTACATGTATTACACAGCTAAAATGTTTATTTAAAAATACTGGAGCGAATAATTCCTGTTTGAAAAAAATGTGCTAACTGTAATACTTGTAAAGGTTTTCATTTCAAATAAAAGAGAGAAGTGTGGGGAGGAAGCTTTTAAGATGAAATCAAATTTCTGACTTTCGTGATGTGAAGCGAAAAATATATTTACTATTGGACAACTATTCCCATCATTTTCTTTTTAAAAAGAAAAATGTTTGTTACATTTTGAATAGCAGCAACCTTATTAAAATATTCCTGCACCGTGTAGGAATAAATGGCTAAGCCTTACAACTAAGTATTTCATAGCAAATGAAGCTTCAGTAGCTTCAGTTCTGGAAAGCAAGGCATCTCTGCTTATATTGCTTCCCAGCGATTTTCAGATATGTGGTGCTCTTATCCCAGAATTCTATGGCCAGCATGGCTACCAATGAGAATTCTGGGAGTTGATGTCCATACACCTGGGAATTGTTAAGGCAAACATTAGTTTAATGTACGAGAGGAATCTTTTAAATTCATGATCTATTCTATATTAATCAAAACAGCATTACTTGCAGTAATTTCCCTACATTTAGCCATCCTGACTGCTTTAAGCTCACTTGAGTGGTAGGATATATATTTAGAAACCCATCATGGTGGATGAGTTGGTTTCATTTCCAAACTATTTTATAGACTATCACTTATGACTGACATAAATTGTGATAATTTATCAGCTGTGCCTGCTTGAACAAAAAACTAGCCATATATGGAATGTCAAACCTTTTGTGAAAGAAAAATCATTTGAGCAAGCTAATTTTATAGAAATTATAAAATATAGTCTCGCACTGAATGTTCTCTGGTCATTTAAGGAGAAGGAGCTAAATTATTAATAAAAAAAGATTATCTTCTACCATTACAATGAAAGGAAGGAAAAAAAGAGAACATTTTCATGTTTGAAAATGGGAACTACAGCAATTGCAATGCATGCAAACATTTAGGATTAATGTCAACACACAGAAAATGTATACTGAAAAATATAGGCTTCACACTGCCTAAATCTTTGGAGAAGCTGGCATGTTACAGTACTAGCCTGATATTTGTTTCTTCAATAAAAAAAATCTAAAGTGAATGTTTTTAGTCATTGAAGGAATGTTCTTTCTTTCTTTTTAAAAAATATAGCTATTCAGAGCTATAGAATAGTTCAGATCATTTTTTTTACCATCAATTATCAATTTCTGCCTCTCTGAACTGTACTCACGTTGGCAGTCAATTGGGTTGTCAGAGCTGAAACTTTCTCCTGTGATGCATCCAACTCCCTCCTCAGCTTGCGAATCTAAACATTGTATTTCAAAACATGGTTTTGTTTAACAAGATCTTCAATACCCACACACCCACACCCACAAATATCCTATATAACTTCTAGACCTCTTTGAAGACACACTATTGGCACAGTTATAATGACTGGCTCAACTACTTATAATGGCTCAACTACTGCAAATAATGCCTTTGGCATTATGGCATCGATTTTTGTGGAAATTCATTTTGATGGAAGTTCCAGATCTACATTCCTGATCCTCTGGCAAATCAGTTGCAATTCAATTGCTTCGTATATGGCTGATAACCACTGTTATTTATTCTGTTGTTATTTGTTGTTTTCCACTTACTTTACTGACTTGGTTCAGACACAGTGATGGACTAAGATGTAGTTATTTGTTTTGGACAAATGTGATTCATTATTTATAAAACCATTATTGTTTAAACAATTGAATAAACAAACTACGATGGTTTTAGCAGTTTTGTTCATTTACTAATTTGAAAACTTCTTTTAACTTTTATGGAGATTTTTTGTCCTTTTGTTAGCTCCTTTCAGACATATTTGATCAGAGAAAGACATACAGATGAAAACTCTACTTTTCTAAATGCTGAGTAAATATTATCTAAGTATTAACAAATTCCACTAGTAGATCTTCTTAAAGAGTTTACATAGGAGTGTAGCCAGCAGAGATTAATCATTATGGTTCAAAGGTATTCAGGTAAAATTACATCATGTGCACTAGATTAGATTAAAAGTATTACCTCACTCTCAGTTCCGTCAATATATTTAATACAAAATGCATTGTCTATCAGCAAGCAAATGTCCAGTTCTCCAAACTCATTCTTTATATAAAATGCAAAAATAACATCAAAACAATATTTCCACCCAGTAATGTCTAGGCCCATATAGTTTAGATCAGATGACAGAATACAGAACAAAATTTATTGAGCATTTGAATATACATACATACATACATCATACATACATACATATATATATATACACACACACACACACACACACACACACACACATATATATATATATATATATATATATATATATATATATATATATATGAATGTTTTGGATTTGATTCAGTCCATTTCTATACCTGAAGCATTGGTACATGCAATAATTCAATGTGTACAGCACCATACACTTTGGAAGGTATTCCAGTAAAGTTGGTGAAAGAGATTTATATTTATATAAATTTACAATATTACAAATTTTAATTTTTATAATATTACATTTATATATTATTCCTCTTAATTTATATAGATTTATACTAAGAGGAATAATAAATAATTTAAGAGGCCGCTATATTCATATCACTGACTTTTTAAAAATGAAATATCATATGCAATTATCTAAATATTTAAAATGAGTACCTGTCACTGAGTTTAGTAATTTTAAGAAAAACAAAATCCTCCTTACCTCTGATTGACATTTTTCTTCAGGCTATGGGGGAAAAAAGAAGACTTTGTTTGAAAAGTGTATTAAAACCAGTGGATTCATTTAATTGTTCAGCTTACCAATAACCTGTCACTCAAAACACTTAAGTCTTTTTAATCCAAAACAGCTTTTATTCAGCTATAAGTTGTCCAAGCCACAATTAATTTTATTAATTTACCATTTAATAAAGTTCATGATGTGCAGTTTGTATAATATGAAAACAGAAACATCAAAATAATACTGTAAATAAATAATAAATGTTATTGCACTCTATTCCATAATGTCAGTAAATGCAGCAGGCACATTAAAAAAAAGATACACTATTATATATTTTTTCCTGATACAAAAAAAATGGAGTTTCTTGTTCTTTGCCTTCTATCTAAGTTGTTCTATGATGAGCAGGGATTTATAGGATTTAGGGATCTCCAACCTCTGGGCCATGTGGCATCGTGCATGTGCGGGATGAAGGTGAAACCACGCCCTCAACCTCTCTTCCTGGAACTGATTCCTGGTACCCAAAAGGTTGGGGCCACTGACTCAGGGCTTAAAATTTACCAGAAAGAAATGTTGATTTCACTGATTATTTTCTGCTCCAGTTCTGTAATTATAAATTGTTTTACTAATTAATTCAGGAGCTTATCAAATGGGACATGCTCTTCTTGATTAGTGGCAAATTATGTTATGTGCTGGCTAATTAGCCGTGTGTACTTCTCTTGAAGAGCACTTTTTGTAAGTAAAGACATCCACTTTTCACTAGATAATATTTCATTTGAAACTGCTGTATTACATAAAACAAATAGAAGAGCTTATGTAATTCCTTATTTCACTTCTGCTTTAATAGTTTTAAGTCCAAGAGGAGCTGGATTCAGCAGTTTGTCATCCTCAGTTTCTCCACCCATTGATTTCATAGGATTTTCTGTCCATCTTATAGAAATCAAAGGATAAGAATACAACAAAGCATAGAAGTTCCTTGGGAGAATAATAATTCCACTCCTTCTTTTAGTTTAAGCTCTGAGGTCCATAGTCCTATTTAATGAATTAAATTTGTTACATTTTTTTGCTACATACTTCATACAGACTAATCATGGTTATGACACTCACCGTTGAATAAATAGATGATGTGCTTGACACCAAAGATAGAGATGATCCATGCACTATAGGAAAGATAAATAAACAAATTAGCCATCAGATTTGTGTTTTATATGATAAGTAACAACAGATTATTACATAAGCCGTATACATATTACGGATGTTCGTAAGAGCTACACATTTCACCAGCAGCCTATTTTAAAATTGCATCACCAGTCATGAACGTATTTACTGAACATAAATCTTTGCAGACGTATCAGAAGGTAAGCTGAAATAAATGGAAGCATTATACAGACCATAGCCCAAAATGATCTCAAATCAAGCTTTTAAAAAAATCATTATTTGGATGTAAATATTTGCCTGCCTGCTGTGTTTCAAACATTGCAAGGTTATGATAGTGCATGGAAAATGGAACAGAAGATGATGAGAAGCAGACAAAGTAAAGGTTCAACTGACCAGTCCAGTTTCACCATACTGTTGGCCTGAAGCATAAACAGTAAAAGGGAGTTAAAAGATTTTGTAAATAAAGAAGACTGAATATTTTGGTGTGACTAAGGTTAGGTAAAAAGACTCATTTAATTGTAAGTCAGCAATGTAAGGGAAAGTACACTGGAATATAGTTTGATATTTCCTAAGGGAAAAAAACCTAGGAAAAAATACATTTTTGTCAAACATATTTACAAAGTGATTTACAAAATAATTTTAAAATATTAACATATAAATGTATGTATTTACACTTAAAAACAAACATAATTTAAAATAAATTTATCCGGCTTTGGTATCAAAAGCGATTCATAGCTAAATGGTGCTCAAAATTGGTGCATCTACAGTTGAAAACACTTCCTATATTATTTCTTTTAAAATGGCTAATCCCCCAGTCTTTGAAGAATAAGGCTAGCTGTTGAACAGGCAAGATGATATTTTCTTTCTATATTAGTCCTCAAAAAACTTTATATTGCCAAGAAGCAGAGTGCAATGGACTCACAGATCTGACTCAATGCAGAATGGCACACCATTTTGTGGAATAATTATTGCAAACCAAGCATGTTGCTTTCTGATTGCCTTCCTTCTAACAACACACCTGGTGGATACTCAATAAAGTATTAAAATAATAGTAAAATGGCAATATATTTATTGAAGTAGGACCTTTAGATTCCTCACATCAATTGTACATTTTTTCGTCTGTTTTAAGGGCATATTCAATACTTTTTATTGAAACTGAACAAATGTCAACATATGTAAAACAATTGGATTGTTAAGCATTATGTGAAACATGATTCCATGCCTACATTGCTTTGGAACTTTATTGTACAGTATGTAAATAGTATTAGTAATTTTAAAAATAAATGGCACTTTGAGCAAATATGTAAATCAAGCTATTATATTTTACAAACCCAGTTACTGTATATAATGTAATCAAGTTTGCAGTAGTGACTTTATTCTGGTATGTGTGTTTTTGAAATGTGGTTTTATGACATTTGAATTCTGCTTCTATTAGACATTCCTAAATCATTATAAGGGAATTTGTATGAAAATAAATCACCTGCTATTGCTACAAATTCCAAAAAAGCACAGTGATTTCCTGTATTAAGGAGTTTACTTTAACATTCATCAAATACCAAGAATATTTTACAACCTCTTAGCTCACCAAAGTGCTTATGTGTCTGAAAATCTGAATACCAAGTATGATGTTTCTATATTTCAAGATTGCATATTGAATTATTCTGCTTTGAGTCCAAAATTATTCTTGGCACAGAAAATATTATACATATTTTCATTTGTTATACTTTTCATTTTTTTCTTTTATTAAATTTACTGTTCTTACAGAATGCAAATTGCCCAAGAAATTCACATATTTCCATCTAAAACCAGTGGTGGGACTCAAATTATTTTACTACCGGTTCTGTGGGCATGGCTTGGTGGGCTTGGCAGGGGAAGGGTACTGTAAAATCTCCAATCAGAGGCGGTATTTGCCGGTTCTCTCAACTACTCAAGATTTCCACTACTGGTTCTCCAGAACTGGTCAGAATCTGCTGAATACCACCTTTGTCTAAAACATATATTTATGGTTCCTGCAATTGTGTAAAATGGTAAAAAAAGAATTGTTCTGACCCATAAAGATCACAATTAAACATAAAATTTAAGAACTATACTAAGAAAAGTCTGGTCTTAAATTAGGCAATTAAAAACTCAACTTATTTTTGAATCTTCACAATATTTTTTTTAACCTCTGACAAAAACCAGATCTAGTTAGTCCAACAACTGGTCACCCAAGTGCTGAACTCAGTGAACAAAATATCAAGAGTCAGCAAAAAAAAAAGTCTTTTGTTCCACAGCTAGTTTTTAGGTAGTATAGCTGTTTCAGATTTTTTTAATCTACTATTTTTCCCCAAGTTAAATCATTACCCTAATACTAGGCACAACCAATTCATATTCAACTGATAGTAGAAAAAAAGAAGACTGGGAAGAGAAAGATCACTAGCCTAGGAAATTATGGGAGGTCTGAAAAAGAGGTCTTGTGCATTCAAAGGTAGCATTAAGGCTTCACAGATCTTTTCACATCTAAACATTACAAGCTTGTACAGTGACATCTGATTCCTACCCTATTTTCTGACATCGGCATTCATTGAATCCAAAGCCTACTGTGTTAAACAAAGTTTTGAATATGTTTTTTCCCTTTCTCCATAAATATAAGGGAAATAGACATCAATCAAAAATTAATAAACAATTTTTGTCAAATTCCTTCCCATATGCATACATGATTCAACTTTTTTTGGGGGGGGGGAAATGAACTGGATCACTTACCCTCTTCAAATCCATCCCGGAATGACCCAGAACGGCTCATTGTCCTGCTCTTTTCATCCAGTGACATTGAGCTGTTCCGGAACCGGGAGTCATTGTAAGGATCATAAGGGCCATCTGCGTTAGAAAGACTGTGTGTCCGGAGCATGGTTGGGTTGGATAAGCTCATTTGGGCTGCTGTGGTGGGGCTCGCTAGAAAGCAAACCAGAGATAGGAAATTCACAGATCTATACCCATGCTATGTTACTTTCACAAATGAACAAATCAAACTGTTACTATAAGCATAAGAGTAGTAGTCTCTAACTAAACCTTTCTGAAAATTTATCCTGCATTAATCAGGTAGAAAATGAAGTCTTTGAAGAAACTTCTACAATCATGCTTACTCCAACCATGTTACTATATTGATTCTGAATAGTAACCAAGTTACAGTACTAACTGAAATTCTGGTAGTCAGGCACAAAGTCAGACATTATTAGAATATCAAGTCAATCAGAGTCATTGGAGATGATACTCTCACAGCTAAAACTTCTTGGATCAGAATCCTCTCTTCCCACAATAAAGTAATTTGGTACCTTTAAGACATTGCATCATTATCAAATAAAGAAGATAGTATTCCCAGAAAAATAACCAGGTACAATTTCAGAAACAAGGCTGACCCATTAAAAAGATATATTTGCCATAGAATTGGTGATATGGTAATACATTTTTGGGTAGCATGATATACACTTTCAACTATTCATCTTCTGATCTGAGTTTTGGCTCCTGCTCAAACTTACTGGTACCAGTTAATAGTTAAGGCTGTGCAAAATTTGTACTATTTTGCTTCACCAAGACTCAATTCTGATCACTGGAGGAATTCACTTTAAAATGTTGCCCAGATTCAGAAAAGCAAGATACTCCAATGGGAAGCACTGAAGTGAGTCATTTTATTTCACTTGGCTGTTTTGCTTTGATGGCAATATCTTCTATTGAAGGCCAGTGAAACAGTCAGTTCAGCATGGTATGAAACCCTCACCCAGCCTCTAGAAGCAGGGTGTGCATCAAAAAGGCAGTTCAGTGAAGCTTTGATTAAAAACAAAGAATCTCTTTGAGGTTTTGTACTAACCTAACAACTATTACTCTTATGTCTCAATCAAGTCATAGATCTTAAGCTATATGTTCATTCATAGTGAAGATTAAATAAAACAAATTATTGTTTCTTTAAAAAACCCAATTACATAACCAATTAAAACCAGATTGGTGAAAACAGTGAATAATTTTTCAGATGTAACATAAAACTTGCATGGCTCTAAAAATCTGAAAGAAATGTTGTATGCAAAAGCAAACTTCTCTGACACTCCAAAATTCTAAATTCTAAATTAGAAAATTATGTGCATAATGACCATACTGGCTTGGTATGTTTCAACTGGCATGCTATATCAACACATGCCAGCTTATCAGTATCAATCACCAATTAAATTTACATTTTTTTTGAACAAGCTGTACTTTTCACAGTTGAAAGAAATCATAAAAGTTTACTCACCAAGCTGGGAGAAGTTAAATCTAGTGCCAGATGGTGATGTGATGCTGGAACCAGAGGAAAATGGAGAATTGACAACAGTGTCCTGAAGACCGCCAGCAGAATGTGAACGCAGCCATTCTTTTGCTTCCTCTTGATTGCGAAGTTGTGATGATGGTGTATACCTGCACAAATCACAATCAGGTTTAGCTTTTGCTCAGAAATATCTTGCTTGACCAAATTATAAAAGTATTTTAGAGAAAACAGCAAAACTGAAAAAAAATCTTTCCCTGCCAGATCACACCTTTTCATGTCAATAGAATTAGCCTAGTTGAAAGATTTAATCTTACAGATATTTATGAACTTCTTAAATTTAGGACACATCGGTTTGTATCATGATTAAAGTAGGAACCATTGATTTCAGTGGACCTACTTTAAACATGACTTAGTCTGGATTCAAGTAGGTTTCTCTGAATGTCAAATTCAAGAAAATGTTTTAATATAGGCAGCTGTTACCAGTATCTGTTACCCATGAATAGGAACATTATGAATTTATCTGATAGTTTGAAATTCCTCCTGGCTCATAAATAGCCACTCATAATATGTCAATACAAGATACCATGAAATCTACTGTGTGATCTAAAGCCAGTTAATTATTCCTTTTCTGACAAGATACTTGTGAACATCTTAAACTTGATGCCTTCTAGTTATGTTTAAACAACTTCCAATGATCACATTCAACAAGGCCAACAGTCACTGCTGCCACTACATATTAATTTTTAAAGTTGGTTCTACACAAATATATGTATACAAATACATGGAGGTTACTGGCTTGTAGAAAGGTGATGGGAGAAAAGCTAAAATTAGGTCCTTAAAATAATGCTGCTCAAAAGCTCAAAATTGAATTGCAAGAATCAAACCTGAAGATCTAGCAAAAGGAGATCTATGAATGCCTATATATTGTGTATATATTGGGTTCATATAATTACCATCATCTGATAATGATTTAGCTAACTGTCTCAGCTCTTTGCACTCCACATACGTACCATATACTCAAGGGTAAGCCAAGAATTCTAGGTATCAAAACACACCTGAAAAATTGGTTAGGCTTATTTGTGAGTATATTTCCTCAGCTTTTTAAAATACCCGCATCCCATATACACTTGTGGATAAGTTCAAATTTTTAGGCAAAATACAATGAAAAATGTACTAGCCATGAAATCAGCCAATAATGAAAACTAAACATAAGAAAATTTCAAAGGCTGGCTTATCCACAGGTGGTTTATATATGAGCTTATACACAATCATACCCAATTATAATATCAGATTGATGAAGACTGAATTTAATATGTAATGTGATAGGTGTTGATTTTTTCCCCTTCTTCCCAGTGATAAAAATAAAATAAGCACTGCCAGCAAGTGAATATATTCTTAGAACACTTCCTTTAAAGCACAAGCAGTTACATTTCATGCGTGGCTTTGGTAGGAATTTCAATATTTAATTCTCAGGTTCCAGAGTGACCTAGTGATATTAATTTGTACTTGGCACTAAAAAATTAGGCCACCTAGATTTTTGCAGTAAAAATTTCTGATATTAAAAGTTGTTCATGTGTATTGAGAAATTGGAACCATAAAAAGGCACACAAACATTAGAGTAATATGTAAATGAACAAACTACAGATACCTACCTCCTTGACATTTAAATGTTTCAACTTAAAAAACGGTATTCATTAATAATTGGAGACATTGGATAGGTGGAAAAAATATTACAAACCAATTAACTTATTCAATCTTAGCCCACCTCTATTTTACACAGCTCTTCTAGCATCCAGCTCAGTGAGACAATCAAAGATGCTGCAAATAACAGGGTGTTTATAGCACAGAATAAATTGCAGCTGTAATTTAAAGCCATCAGTTCAGTGATTGTAAAAAGCAGCAGCACAATCTAGTTTAAAATTGAATGGACAATATCTGTGGAATTAGTTTAGACTTTCAATTTGTGACAATCAGGTTAATAAATGGGGTAAAGTTGTAAGTTTTCATTGCAAGAAGAGAGCATCCTTTTTCAGTCTAATTTTTCTTGATGTCAAATTGCTTATAATACAGAGTTTAATTTTTAATGATTAAATTGCCATCTTTTTTTCCTTAAGCACAATTACTGCTTCAGCTGTCATATAGCACAGTGGTTCTTAACCTTTTTGAAAGAATCGCCCTCTTGAGCCATTGAGGAAGTTGTCATCGCCCCCCTCCCCCAACATAACCGCCCCCCTGCCACGTCTTAGCGTCCCCAAGGGGGCCAGCAGAGGGGCGCTAAGAGGTGGCAGGGGGGCATTTGAGGCGCCAGCCCTGCAGGCTCACCCCATTGACTGTTGTACCGCACCTGAATCAGTGCCTCGAATGCAGCAGCATGTTGGGAAAAGCTGCCGCCACCGCTTTCCCAAAGTGCTGCCGCTCTTGCATTCTTTCTGCCTGTCCGTCCGTCCACCCATCCATCCAAAAGGTCTGTCTGTTTGCCTGCCTACCTTCCTGCCTATCTACCTACCTACCTATCTACCAATATAGATCTCTCTCTCTCTCCCAATATATCTCGCTCCATTGT
Source organism: Naja naja (assembly GCA_009733165.1). NCBI lineage: Eukaryota > Metazoa > Chordata > Lepidosauria > Squamata > Elapidae > Naja > Naja naja. Next base: position 282,640,489 of record CM019148.1, read on the forward strand.
CCCCATATCGCCCCCCTTCTGTTCCTTTGCCCCCCGTTGCCTTTTCGTTCCATCACCCCCTGAAAAACAAAATCGCCCTTGGGGCGATATGGTTAAGAACCACTGATATAGCAAAATCTGCACTTTTAATGACTTCTGGGTTCTTCTTGATCTGCATTTCAGAAGCTAACACTGTGAGAATAACATCATCCAGTTACTATTTCAGTCATAAAAGCTGCAAATTATTGCTTGCAAGTCAAGCTTGGTGAGTTGGGTTTTTGAAAAGCCAGCCAGCTGTAGTTACAAATCCTGCTCAAGCTGAGAAGCTATGAAAAGAAGCATGTAGGTGAAAAGACAGAATAATGACCTGCTTCAAGAAAACAGGGGGGGATGGAAGACAGGGAAAAAGAGACTGCAGCCACTCACTGCAAAGCAAAGACCACCACCAGCGCTAAAGACACGGAAGACACACAGGCAAAAAAAAAAAAAGTTCCAAAAACCACATGGAAAACTACTTATGCTATACGGAAACACCAATACCTGAATCCTTTCTTAGGCAAAGTGTTCCTATCAAGATGTGGGTCGCTGTAGAAAAGTTAAAAGAGAAAGAACTTCAGAGAAGAGCAAAAAGGGAATTTAAAGGTCAGTTTGAAAAAAAAGAAGAACACTCTATTAAACAACTCTGTCTTAGCACTGAAAAAGAGAGACGAAGGTCCCTGTCAAACTAACATGCAAAAACCTAACCAGGTTTAGACTCTGTTACACAGGACATGCAAACGGGACCATGCTAGATGAAGTCAAACCCAAGAATGAGATCTCACAGCTCAATTCAACTTTTACCAACTTGGAACTTTTCAGATGGAAATTTAGGAAAGTGGCAGTCTAGCGTATCTGGGGGACATTGAATTTGGAATGTTGTAAATACTTATTTTAATGCAACTTTTCATTTGGAAGTTGGACTGGCCATTTCTCTACAACAAAAGGAACTGTGACACTTTCTTTTCTTAATATGTATGTATTTCAAATGAATATTTCTGGGTAAATGTATACTGCTCATCCCTATGACAACATTGAAAAGTTGCCTGCAAAAATACACAAAAAATACAACACTATCTCTCAACTCTCAACCAAGATTCCCCTCCTTTCCCCAGCAATCTGCAATCTTTTGAAGGATAAAAAGGGGATATATTGCATGAACCAGCAAATAGGCATTTAGGTGTCTATGAGGAGGATTGTTTCTTTCTTTCAGGAAATAAGATTAGCATTGAAATAAACTATATTCAAATCACACCTGACCGTCTTTCAAAAACACAACTTCAACAAGCTATGGTTGTAAATGTTCAAAAGAACCTTGTTCTGAATAATATCTGCCAACAGTACAAATACTTTTAGTTTAATGAGGGAGTGAACAATAGACTGATCATATAATTAGAATCTCTCTGTGATGGAGATGGGCAGTTCCAAAATGTGATAAATAAATAAACTAGATATTCTAAAGTGAATCCTGAAATGATACATCAAATGAAATGAGTTATAGTCTACAAGAGGGTACGCCTGAAAACATACATTTATATTTAAGATCCCACAAGTTTCTTTGGTATTCTTGCTCTAATAGAGTAACAATCACCTCTCTGGAAATCATTTAATCATGTCGTTTATTAAACAATTAAATATCTCTAATAATAATACATTCTGAAACTTAGTAAAGAGTATTGCCTGCAAGGCTATGGTTTTAGTGCTGGAAATATAGAGAGTTATATTCATTCTACTTTTATAATTAGTTTCTAAACATCTAATGGTACCAATAACATTTCCAGTATGCTTTGCTTTTTCCGTTGTTTCCATACATTCATTCTTACAAGGAAGCACACACAACAAAATATCAAAAGAGCCAAAGATTTCCAGAATTGACACTGATGTAAGCAACTTATTACAGGGACTAATTTCAGCCACAACAGAAGAGTTGGGAGAGGAAACCAAGACAAAAGGTGAAACTGAAAACATGAGGGAAAGCGGCATGCCACCAGAATGCAGAAATGCTAGTGAGAGTTTAACCTTCCAGTAAAAAAACACAGAACTTTGTCAGATCCTTAAGTTTGCCTTCTTGATAAAAACATTATATTTGTCCACACGGTTCTCCAGAATAAACTGGATCATTGATTCTGTTAAATATACTCTCACTGGCATGTCTTTGAGTGACAGTTCAACACACCCCAGTGAAATATACACACACTCTCCACTGAGCACAGTCTTGTACAATACACTTTGGCTTCTTAAGTGTCGCAATGAACCCTTCTGGATCTTGTGTATTCCACTGCCCTATGACAGACAGCATTACCTGTCCTGCCTCCTGGGTAAAGTATTTCTGCAGAATTTGGGACTAGCAGCAGGGGAAGAGAGAGGGCTAGAAGAAGTTCAACAAGACAGAAAAACAAAACAACAACAAAGAGAGAGAGGAAGATTAGCATAAAGGGAAGAAAGGGAAAGCTGTTAGAAAAAAAGAATCCATTCACAGGTTGATTACAGTTGTTTTACATTGTACAGCCATAGATCATTAAAAGATGCTAGGAACTTCCTAAGTCAGGGGTGTCAAACTTGTAGCATGCAGGCCGGATGCATTACGCGCTGGCCATGGCCACCCCCGGTTTAGCAAAGGGGGAGTTGTGATAAGTCATGTGACAACAATGTGATGTTGTGAGTTTGACACCCATGGCCTAAGTGATTTAGCAAGGTCAGGGTACATCCAAAATAATTCAGAAAAAGCTACAGTCCTGGGTCTTCTTGTCATATGCCTCACTTTTGGTCATTAGGTTTTCTCTGTTTGTATGCAGAGATAGACAAAGATGACTCTTCCAATTGTTCATTTTCCTAGAAATAGGCTAATTTATTCATCACAATAGCTAAATGGCTATATAGTGCTCATTCTTGTACTACAAATTGATTTCATCTACAGGTAATCCTTGCTTAACAACTGGTTGTTTTATGACCAAAGTTATGACAGTTACAGAAAAGGAGACTTTTTGGTCTGAAAAGCCCAAAAGCCGTGGCCACAGAAAATGGACGTGCTGAGGCCATGTGATCACATGACAGGTAAGTCAGTTTTATGCAGTCTGCAGTCATGTGCCTGTGATTTTTTTTTTGCATGTTTCTGGAATTTTAGCTGGTTTTCGGGGGGGGAGGACACTTAATGTCCACTTAATGACTGTCATGAATAGGTCTTGAAATTACTTCTGATGATATGGGTGCCTCGACTTACAACCACAACAACTTACAACCATAGTTCTGAGCTCAATTAGGTAAATCAAGGACTACTCGTACAATCTTTAATATATTTATATGATCCTGGCTGAAATCTAAAAAGAAGCAGAAAAGGAAACTCTTTCTGATATGAAGTCTGCCTTAAACTGTTGCTTAACATAAAGCATGTTCTTTATAATTTATTTGTTTATTCAATTTCTATAGCCACTCAATCAAGTGACTCTGGGCAGCTTTCAATTCTGACATTATACAACAATGAAAAAAACATGAAAACAGTAAAAACATCTGAGGTTGTTTTCTTGGAGACATTTTATTATCCAAACCAGGTAACATCATCAGTGATAGAAGGGAATGGAGTTTGCTCTGAATTTAAATTCTAGTGCCTTGCCCTGTCATAGTTAATTGGAGATTCTTTGATTGGACTGTTTACTATTAGATGGTTTAGAAGTTTCTTGTTGGGGTATTGTTTACTTTTTGAATGTTACTCTTGATGTTAATCTAATGCTAGTGGGGAGGTATTTTGGACTTTTTGTTCCTTTTGGCTTGTTGGTTGTCTCTTTCACACAGTATGTAGATGTTCTTTACGTCTATGTGTCTACTGATGGCCACTTTGTCAGAGTGCCAGCCTTCCAGAAATTCCTAGCATTTTTGTACTAGGCTTGGTATAGGATGATCATAGTTTCCTAGCTGGAACTATGGTTGAGTCTGTTAATATGTTGTGAAATTAAAGAGTTTTCAGAGTTTTTCAAAAGACACTCTGACAAATTGGCCATCAACGGACACATAGATATTAACAACATCTACATACTATGCAAAGGAGACAATCAACAAGCCAAAAAGAGAACAAAAATATCGAAAGACCTCCCTACCAGCAATCAATATCCATATGAGCTTAGATTAACACAAAGACTAACATCTGACCAACAATCAAGAAGTAAACAATATCCCAATCAAGAAACTGCCAAACAAGCTAACAGTAAACAACTCAACCAAAGAATTTCCAAGAACGCTCCCACCAATACTTAGGGCAAGCCACTACAATATAAATTAAGAGCAAACATCACTCTTTACTAAAACTGATGATATTACAAATTTGGATAAAGAAATGTCTACAAGAAAGCAACCAAGCTCAGAGAGCATCAAGGCCCCCTCATTTCAACCCTGAGCTTCAAATATTCTTCTTTACCAGTAAAAACATTAATAAAATAAATGCTATTATACTATACACACAATTCTCTCTCTCTCTCTCTCTCTCTCCCTCTCTCTCTCCACACACACACACACACACTTTAGCATATTATATAAAAATCAAAGTTTCCAGGGGGCATTTTTCCAAGTTGCGGAGAAGTGTATTTTTATCACAATTGCTGGAAGCCCTTGGTTATTTGAAATTTCCAGAACGACGGAGACCAAATGATACAGACTTCCACTTGACTGTCTATATTACTGTATATTTAACAAGAACAAGACTACTGTATTTATCAAAGTGAAAAATCGATTTGAATAATTATCACAGATTGCTACCTTTAAGAAGATTTGAAAACTATGGAAAGCATCTAGAAGTCAGTTCCTCACTATATAAACCACAAACAATAACTGGGCACAGGGAAAATACTGGTATCTTTTGAAATGTTCTCACCTTTCTGACAAGTTTGTCTTTACGCTGTTGGTTCTAACAAAGGGAGGCATTGAGTCATCCTTAGAAGCCGCAATCAAGCCACTGGAAGAATTGTGGTTCAGCCCACTTCCACTGCTGAGAGAAATATCAATGGATTCACAACTGGTATGCAGGCTGCTGACAGACTGGTATCCAATCCCATCCTTGCTTACAGCAGAAGAACTACTGGGATTAGTACCCCAGGTCAAGCTGTTGGAAGGAGCCGAGTGAGCTGAACTGGGACTAGATGCTAATGGAGACTGATTTGTGTCTGCATTTTTACAATAAAGAGGGCTACTTCCACCACTACTCAATATGCCGCTGCCAGAAGGAGATTCTGGATTTCCTTGTTGGTTCATGGTTGCATGTGGGTTGGAGATGACTACTGAATTTTTCATGCTTTCTGCTGTTGTTATGGGAGCTTGTTTATTCGGCTTTCCACCAAAAAGTCTGAAGAAGAAGAAGAAAAGGAAGTCATGTATATGGATTTTTAATTTTATTTTAATTTTATTTATTTATTTGTATCCCGCCTTTATTATATTTACAAATCACTCAAGGAGGTGAACACATCCAACAAAGCCTCCTCCTACTCCTATGTTCCACACAACAATCCTGTGAGTTAGGTTGGGCTGAGAGAGAAAGAAGCTCTAGCATATATGAAAAAAAAATTATCCTTAACATCCTTAATGTTATAAATTAATTTCTTCTGATGTAAACATACCTCCTCTCAGTGAGGAGAGGAATACTGTGCTAAATTTTAGTAGTAGTCCAACTCTGGTAGTATTTTGGGGTCCTAAATAACATGTGACATTTTCACTTTTCTTGCATTTGCATTCTTCACATTTTAGCTGGTCAGCACAAGCAGAAACAATCAAAAGGTGCTACAAGATTTTCTCCCATATTAGCTAAATTTTCTTTTCATTTTGCTAAGAGCAAGAGACAAATGCTCATCTATTCACGTATCAGTGGTACAAGTAAGTCCCTGCTTGATGACCATCTGTTTAGCAACTGTTCAAAATTATGACAGCAACAAAGGAGAGGGACTAATGAGCAGGACTTATATTTGCACTTGATGTCCAGCTTGCAATTATGATGTTGCAGTATCTCACACTCATCTGATGGCCATTTGCAGCCTACATTGCCAGCTTCCGACAAAGTCAATGGGAAAGCTGACAGGAGGTCACAAATGGCGTCCATGTGAGGTTGTCTTTAATGACCATGCAGGATTCCTTTAATGATAGCAACAGAAAATGCTGGAATGGCAATTGCTAGGTGGCATGATCAAGTGATGTTATACTTTATAACTATATCACTTAGTAATGGAGTTGTCGGTCCCATTTACCATTGTGAAGCACGGACTACCTGTATGTATTTTACAGAATGTGCCTGCAATATTCGTAATGTTTATTATATATCCTATATTGTGCTGGAGGAGCTATAATTGCCCTTTAAGAGAAGGCAATGTATTTACCTACCAATGATCACATACAGTTCTCACCAGGAAACTCATGGCTGATATTGGATTTCGGTAACTTTCCTTAATGGCTCCATTACACTTATAGGTAGGAGTGAGAAAATATATAACAATAGACCTTTGCCCTCCCATTATGTTCCTAACCAATCATTTTTGGAACAGATGACCTAAAACAGGGGTGTCAAACTCAAGTTGTCACGAAAGCATCATGTGACGTATTGGGACTTTTCCCCCCTTCACTAAACCAGCGTGAGCCAGGAGTTTGATAGCCTTGACCTAGAATAACTTGATGCTCTTCACTTCCTCTTACAAATCCTATCAATCATGCAACCTGGAAATTACCAGAATTAGAAATCCAATATATTTGGAGGATGTCAAGAGGAAAACAATATTTTGTATAATGGTGCAACAACACGTTTTATTGATAAAAGAATTTCTATTGTAGACCTAAAAACATCAAGGATAACTTCCAGAATGTTTCTTCACATCTTTGAAATAAACAAATTCAAATGAAAAAGCTATAATTACCTGCGCAGTGTAGGAGAGGCCACGTCTGGGTACTTTACTCCTTGCTGGTGGGTATTCTGGGATGCACTGGATGCTGTCTGAGGTGATGGGTTTGCTTTAACAGAGTTACAAGAGACCACACTTTCATTATCTGAGGAGATCCCTTTCTCTTTATCAGTCTGGTTTATTAAGCCTGGCAGAGAACTCCCAAGGGCAACTTTTGTTGGTTCTCTTATTTTAGGAACAGGCAAGCCTGCAGACTTGCTGCTTATGTTGGAGTCTATGCTGCTGGTGCTAGATCTGTTGCCAGCTCCACTTCTGCTGCTGGATTTGCTGGGGCGGGGTAGACTCCGATACTGAAGATTGGTTCTGGTAGAAATGGCTAAATAGCCATCATCCTGATGTTGTGAGCCATCAACACTAGTCTTCCGGCCAGTGGATCTACCCATGAGTCCAGATGACTTGGGTATTTTGCCCAGAGTAGCAGCTCTACTAGTAATAGTTGCTCCACTAGCTGTAATCATGGTCACACCTACAGCTGACCCACTCTGCTTTTTAAATCCAAACGTGTTTGTATTAGTCGTAGCTGTTCTACAGTTATTTGTGGAAGGCTTTTTTGATTCATCTCCACTGCTTCGTCCAGCATCTGAAGGGGATCGTTTAATGTTTCCAGATTTGGGAGAAATTCTGCCCTTTTCTGAAACCTTGGCATCATCGGTTTTCCCTAAAAAAAAAAGGAGAAAGAAAACAATTTTAAATATTGAATAGCTTCAAATATTATGCACAAACATTTTAATGTGTTAAAAGTTATATGTAAATTATTAATATATCTGAGGGCCAGGAGAAAATACTTAATATGCTATTTAAATCTAAAAATGTAAAGTTACCCATTATAACTGTTTTGTTCTGTTACATGAAAAACTACATTATTAGGTAGAATAGAATTTTTATTGGCCAAGTGTGATTGGACACACAAGGAATTTGTCTTGGTGCAAATTCTCTCAGTGTACATAAAAGAAAAGATACATTCATCAAGAGTCAAGAATCATAAGGTGCAACACTTAATAATAGTCACAGGGTATAATAAGCAATCAAATCATACTAGGAAACAGTCAATATAAGCTGTAAGGAAACAAGCAACAAAGTTACAGTCATACAGTCACAAGTGGGAGGGGATGGGTGATAAGGAGTGATGAGAAGATTAATAGTAATAGTCATAGTAGTGCAGACTTTGTAAATAGTTGGACAGTGTTGAGGGAGTTATTTGTTTAGCAGAGTGATGGAGTTTGGGGAAAAACTGTCCTTGTGTCTAGTTGTTCTGGTGTGCAGTGCTCTATAGCATCGTTTTGAGGGTAGGAGTTGAAACAGTTTATGTCCAGGATGTGAGGAGTCTGTAAATATTTTCACAGCCCTCTTTTTGACTTGTGCAGTATACAGGTCCTTGATTGAAGGCAGGTTGGTAGTAATTGTTAGAACTAGCATTTGAGATATCACTACCCAATGATGGTTGAATATGCTTGTTCAGTAGTTTTTCTCACACCCTGCACCCTGTAACTCCTGACTACAATACTCTCTTGCCCCAGTAGACTGCTGTTTGGGGACTCCTGCTTCTTCCAATGTAACAACCTATGCACTCCTGGGGTTATGACAGCAACCAGGTTGCCTGGGACTGATGTCATTAAGTGATGCAGTCACATGACATCACTCTCACTCAGCACTGGAAATTCTGGTCCCAGTTGCCATCATAACATGAGGACTACCTATATTATCCTCCTTACTTCCATTGAACTGCTATGATGACTAGCAGATTGTAGTGTAAAGATTTAGTGTGCTGAGTGCTGAGTATGAGGGATATTGTTACTTAATTATGTACAATTAGAAATGAGAATAAAGGAACTAAAAAAAAGTCTCCCTCCTCCACAAAACCTTCAGGTAAACTGTGGTATAACAAAAATCTCTTGTTGAAAATACACAGCCTTAGACAGATTTCCAAATTAAGGAGAGATTGAAAACCAATTGAGAAACCACCTCTTATTAAATGTTTTGAGATATCGTTTAAATTTATATGAATTGAAAGCTCTCTTCATTAACACTATCATTCATGCAAGCAAATGCCCTTTCCTTATCAAATCTCAGTTATCAGTATCCCTTTAATTTGGCAAAGACAATCAGCAAAGAAGATTTATTGCTACATTCACCATCAAAGAGTAGCACAGATCAAAATGCTGTTAAAATCCTGGCAGAGGATTTTTCTTTTAAAAAAATACTAACAGCATACATTCTTGGCCTGCACTGCATGGCTTTTGGCCGTGCATTCCTCACCTGTTCCAGGTGCCTTCAAAGTTCCTGAAGTGGCTGCCGTTTTCATCCTCGGTGTGGTAATACCAACTTGAGCTGACATGCCCCGTCTCCAGGATCCCGTCTGTGAAATGACGATGTTCTTCCTTCCAGAAGTGCTTTTATCGGATTCATCAGACACATCAGAGGGATTCCTTCTCCATTTAGATCCAGACTCCATTTTTACACCACTGTCTGAGCCTCCATCTGATTTTTTTATTTCATCACCAGACCACAAGGAATTCCGCTCCACTTGGAAATGCTTTTCAGTGTCAGTCTATTGAAAAAACAGAAATGAATCAACTCACACTGCAAACTTTTCTTCCTCCCAGGAAGAAGGATAGATAGTATTTCAACCTTTTGGTGATTCCTATAGATAAAGAGTTTTAGTTTTTATTTTTTTTTAAAAAAAGAATAAGATACAGAGCTACAAACAGAAAATTAAGGAATCTATTTTACATTTCTAATACGCTTAAATAAAAAAAGCAAGCAAAATGCAAACTGTTCAACATTAGGTAAAACAAGATTAAAATATATATATATATGAAAAGATCTTTCTTGATGTTGTGCAGCTTCCTTGCCTCTGTTATTTTGCACAATACCTTTCATTGCAAAGCACAAACTCATTCACTTCAAATATGTGTTGTGAGCTTTTCCTTTGTTCTGCCTTCCCTATCTCTTTGCTGGCAATTTGATCTGTGGAGCATGAAGAGGCAGCTTTTTGTAACACTAAAGATAAACGAGGCTCTCTGTTTCAGCCTTGCACAAACTTCATCATCAACTGAGGTGAGAAATGTTTAGAAGTGACGATGATTCACTTACTCCCATCTCGCTGAATTTATTCGCCAAGACTACTTATTTATTCATAATTTAAAATAATCACTTTGAATTTACGTGAGTTATTAGGGACCTTCAAATATAGTAGTATTCTATTTTCTCCTTTCCCATGATGCTTACACAAGAGACAATGAGCTGGGCTGTATTCTGCATTCGCCCTCTTTGTTTCACTTGTACTGCCTTTATGAACTATCTGAAATCATTTGCAATTCAAATCACTGACATGGAGACCAGTGCCAAAATTGATTGAAAAACTCAGAACATGCTACACATATGGGAACCTGCCCCCCCAAAAGATAGTGCGAGATCCATCCTGTGAATTTTTTTTTCTTCTGGTCTGGTTCTGCATCCTTTTTTAATACAAATAAATACAACTTTTGAACATACGTGGATTTAATCATTTATAAAATTCACTGGTTTCAAAGTGCAAAATACTGAATAAATCAGGCACCAAATACAAAGACAGAAATGAAAGGTGACATGCTTTAATTTTTCAAATGGTAAATGCTCCACCAATTTTAAATCCAGGATTGTGCTGATAGAGTCTTCAAATCTTTATAGTTCACTTATAAACTATAAATGTGAATGGGGCATTTTCTGTAATTCTTAGTAGGAAGAGCAATGTCTTTTTTTTTTAAAGGAGGGCAAATAGATTTTAGTTTTCTCCAAGCCTGTGGCATTGTCAAAAACATATAGATCCACCACTTTGAGTCATTTAGTTCTAATATTCAAAGCAGAATTGGAAGGGACATGAGTGGGCTTTTTTTTTTTACACATTTTCAGAGAAGCATCTAGCAGGGGTGGGATTCAAATATTTAACAACCGGTTCTGTAGGCATGGCTTAGGTGGTGGGCGTGGCTTGGTGGTCATGTGACTGGGTGGACATGGCTTGGTGGTCATGTTATTGGCTGGGTGTGGCCAACTCAATATCACTCACATCGAGGCACGCATCTCCTCGCCCGGCCTCTCATGACTGTGCGGATGCTGCAACAGTCGTAAGTGTGAAAAATGGTCATAAGTCACTTTTTTCAGTGCCATTGTAACTTTGAATGGTCATTCCACACAAGCAAAGAACCAGCAAAGGAGGGGAAAAAAACTCCAGAGACATTCCTGAGACAGGAAGTCTAGTCCTGCCAAGAATGTAAAAAGGGTTAATGGAGAAACAATTTCTGTAGGCAACACCAGAATGTTTCCTTCCTGCCTTCCTTACAGGATTAGGCCAGTAATTTCTTCTAACAACTGGTTCTCCGAACTGCTTAGAATGTTAACAACCGGTTCTACCAAATAGGTGCGAACTGGTAGAATCCCACCCCTGGCATCTAGAATTAGGATTCCCTATATTTTGCCTGGATTCTCTCCATGCCTAGTAACTAGTTAGTCCTTTAATTGGACTAACTACCCTTAGTTGAATCAAAGATAACAGCCAACATTTTGAAATGATATTTTGCCCAGGCCTCCTTCTATGGTAGCTAAAGAGAGAACTCAGTGGTAAGAATGTCAAGAGAAGCAGTGATTTCCAGAAAAAATGCCAGAGCCACATTCCTGTTTTCTCCTCCATAAGTTTTGCTGAGACAGAACTTATATAAGCATTGCTCATAGAAAACAAGAAATCTCAGTTAATATCTATCCATGATTACACAGCTGTATTCCCAGTTACAAGACCTAGAATTGGTAAGTGATTAGAACTTTTAAAAATATTTTGTCATGGGAAAATATGGAAACCATTATTCTCATATTTATTTATTAATCAAATGTATGTAGCCATCTATCTCCCTGAAGGTGACTCTGGGTGACACACAACAGGATATAAAAAATAAAATAAAAACAGTGAATACAAATATATAAAACATGTAACAATAAATATCCTAAAACCTAAAATATAATCAAAGTGAAGAGAGAATAAAAATGGTTCCCTCAACAATGAAGCTATCTATCCATGAGAGTCTCTAATTCCTTGGGATTCCCAGGCCTGGTCACATAACCAAGTCCTAAACCAATCTAAAACACCAAACCTGTGGCACCCTACTTAGGAGGGGCTAAGGGTTGGATCTTGGATGTCTTCTCCCCAATCATTGCCAAGTGAAACCAACCTGAAGGAAAGATGTGAACCAGCACAAACTGTGCTGTCCACCCCCAGTCTTCTGACCAATCCAGAATGATACTATGGCCTATGGTACTGAAAGCCATAGAGAGATAAAGAAGGGCAAGGGTGGATGCACTACCCTCATCCAGCCCCCATCAGATGTCATCCAAAAGCATGACAAATGCCATTGCCATACTCAGGTCTGAATCCTGACTGAAAAGGATGCAGATACTCCATTTTCTCCAAGGCTCTCTTAAGCTGTCGCACCACCACGTTGTCTACCACCTTTCCCCCCAAAAGGGAGGTGAGATACTAGATGAAAATTGAACAGGGTCTATTATGGTTATAGGTTAAGGACTACCTATATTATAAGACAATAATTCCATGGTTCCCAAGAGCTTCCCATTTCTTGTCTCCCACCATATTTCTCCATGCCTGTCACCACCATAATACTTTGGTCCATCTTCGACCCCCAAACAATAGCCACTTCCTCAGCCCTCAGTTCCCTTGACTCAGGAACCACCAATATTCTCAGCCAATGTCCTGAGGCACACTGAGGCATTTTAGTTTACTAGCTCCCAGCATCAAAAGGGTTCCCAGCAACCACCTCTCCTGCTGTTCTTACCCACAAGCAAGGTTCTCTTCACCACTTATTATAATCAACTCCCCCTCTGACTCTCACCTAGATGAGAAATCAACACATTCCCATCCCTCCCATCAAAACCATGTCTGGTTCTAATCCAATGGGGGGAAGAAAGGGGAGAGTCCCCTCAACCATGGTAGGAGATGCCATTTTGCAGTTTAGAGGCTTAGAAGCTTGATATAAAGCAATTGTCAAGCGTAGCTTATTATAAAGGGAAGCTGAGGGTGAAGGTATACTTTATAAATATCTCATCCTGTTATCCTATATTATACTTCACATAAAGAGATAAGAGTGAGACTAAAAGAATAGCAAACTACTAATCCTATAGTATCATCCTATGTCGCTAATCTCACTTCAAAATTGTATGAGAGTGGGAAAGGGAAGATTATATTAAAAAGATACCCTACCAGGATTCTACAATGTAATTCACTATTGTTGCATCCTTACTGCAGATTACTGGCAGGCTGCTTACAATGCAACATCGTCTTCTCTTAAAAATGCAAGGCAACAGTGGGACTGAAGTGCTCTAAAACTTCTTCTTGCTAGCATATTCACACAAGTGCAGGGTCTGCTTTTCGGATCATTGAACACCACTTTTCATGGTCAGCTGGGGTCAGTCTACAGGGCACAGGCTCATGGTCAGTCTACAGGGCACAGGCTCCTGGCATACATATCTTTATTGATGGTGTCTTGCCATCTCTGTTTTGGGCGCCTGCAAGGTCTGCGGCCATTGATTTCTACTTGGTAGGCAGTCTTGGCAATGGTGGAAGGTTCTACTCTCAGGACATGTCATACAGCGGAGCCGGCCTTCTCATCTTCTCTATAATGCTCCAAAATGTTCTCGAAGGTGTCATTTGTGATGTGGTCAAGAAGGGAGATGCCTAATATCCAATGGAGCATTCGCATTTCCATGGCATGGAGATAGCTTTCGGTCCCTGTTGTTGCTGCCCAGCATTCAGTGCCATACAGTGCATTCCATGCCATACATGGCAACGGAGGTGCTTTAAGACTGCTAGATAAAAATTTTCAGTGGAGAACAATGCACAATTATTAGCCTATTTTAAAAGTTGAAACAGAAACTTTAACTTTACTTGTCTGCAAAAGCCTTGAATTGAAAAAAATGAAAAACAATCATAATGTTGATATAAAATAAAGGTAATTAGCAGCCAATCTGTCTAATGTACATACCAATATGTAAATTAATATGCCTGGATCTAGGGAACTAAAACAGGCAGTCCTTCTAAGTGAAAAAAAACCACTAGATGGTTGATCTGAAGCAGGGAAGCTACAGGTTCAGAAATGCCCATGCTTCTCCATTTCCAATTACTCATCCCAAAAGTGGCTTTTCCAGTTTATAAAAGCTATTTGAAAATTAATCAATGTGCAACATCTGATTTGCCTCCAAGAAATGGGTACTCCAAAATCAAAATCAGCAACGAAGGATGCAATGGAAATCACAACTGGAAGCACATAGCACAGCTGTCAATTTTACTAAATTAAAACTTAAGATTTACTTAATCAATGCTTCATTGATAGATGTTTGGAATACAATGTGTATACTCCTGAAGTCCTTGACAGAAGAAAAATTGGATATGAATGCATTAAATAAATTGCTGAAATTATTTATTTATTTTTATTTGTTTGTCACCCATCTAGCTGCAAGGCGACTCTCAGATTCCAAAACAATGATGGTTATATGCAAGGTCCAGAATGGGACAATTCACCACAGTCAACTCACCAAGGCCAATTCGTCACAGGACAAATTGTCAACAAATTCAACAATTCAATTTAATTTTAAAAAATAGTTTAAAGAATTTTTTTTAATTCACATGTCATTTTGTCCCTCCTTTGGCACTCTTTCTTGATCCTATTCCACTATTTCTTCGATATTAGTGGGACTCTTGTCCTACAGTGAAATGTCCTGTGGCTGTAGTGAGTTGGCTGTGGCAAGTTGACCATGGCAAGTTAGCTGTGGTGAGTTGTCTCAGACCCTGCAAGGTCTCCATTACCCAAAAATGCTTTAGAAGATGTGAGAGCACAACAAATGCAACACTAGTTGGTAATACTTTAAAGCAGCAGGTGAACCCTAACCCTAACCTCTTCCCTGTCCACCTCAAGGCACCTTTTGGTCCAAAGCACCTTTTGAAGATGTAATCTGAGATGCCACTGAGCAGCACAAAACAGTCTGGGAAACTCCTTCTGTCTCTTCCCCAGCCGTTCCAGACAGGAATTATATCTAAACGTTTTCACCCATGGATTAAAATTATGTTGAAGAAGGCATTCACAGGACAACTTTCCCAAGAATGTGGGCCCTTTCTGCAAATGGAATTAAAGTACTGGAGGCAATCTGTCCATTCATCCTAAACCATACAACTATACAAATTAAGCAAATGGAATAAACATGGACAGTGCCACCATAGATGTAGCAATTAGTTTCAGTTTTAATTGGGGGGGCGGGGGTTTAAACGCAGAATGTGAATGATATTTTGGCAGAAAATTCAGAATGGTCAGCATCTAATGCAATCACACTGTGAAAGGAAGCTCACAGAGGGTTCCTTTGATGAATGAAGCTCTTGTTCTACAAAGAGCAGCTACTTCCATTCATGGAGCAATTGAATTGGATTCCATCCAGTATAAAAAGTCTCAACATACATTTTACTCATAGACACAGATTATTCTGTAGTAAGGACAGCAAGCACTCTGTTATATATATGCAAAGCCTATCTATTTCACATAGGGTTGTTTTTTTCTCCTCAAACTCCATAAGACACATTTTTAAAGTAGTATACCCCATTATCTTAGTTAAACAATAAAAGAAATAGAACAACTGAAAGCAACTTGCTGCTATAGATTGTAATTTAACAGGCATAGTTTAATAATCTTTTAATCATTTAATATTTGAATAATAGACACATACTTAATTTTTTTTCATGGCATTAGCATGTGATTTTTCTAATTTAGCACACAAAGTCTACTAAATGTATTTGTTCCAGCTTTTGAATTCTCCCAAGAAGTGAGATGACTTAGTTCAGTGGTGACTAAACTTTTCGACACCAAATGCCAAAAAGCACCAGAAACAGGAAGAGCAGCTCCCTGACACGACGTGTGGGAGTACCAGAAACTGGAAGCTCAGCTTCCCGGCATGCACATGCACGCCAACCACCTGATCCTCTGGTTTCTAATGCGCATGTGTGCATGAAGACTAGCTGGCCAGTGTGCGTATGCACCCCAGGGAGCTGCTCTTGTGGTTTCTGGCACTCCCATGCGTGTGAAGACCAGCTGGCCGATGCACAGGCACACGCCGGAACCCGGAAGAGCAACGGGTGATAGCTGGTGTGCCCAGAGAGATGGCTCCACATACCACTTCCGGCATGCGTGGCAAGGTTCGCCATCACCGACTTAGTTCATAGTTAAGGCACACACACACACATAAAAACATCCAGAGATTTCCTATTTATTCCTGGTCCATCACATTGTTTTTTATTTATAATGTAAAGACTACCTGGATGGAGGTGAAATTCATGGGATTCACATTTTGACATGAATTTATCTAATTTGTACTTTTTAAACTAGCCTGTGAATTCACAGCGCTGGTGTACTTTTCTGAATTTTGAGATGTGATCCTCAAAAAAAAAATGCACACAAAAATAGTGAAGAAAAATGGATCATCATTTACAGACAAAATACTTGCAAAAAGTGTAAATGAAAAGTACAGAGTAGAAAAGGGAAACAGGAGAAATGTGCCTCAAAATAAATAAAGTCTGGCAGCCCTTTTTTGGCTAGCAATTTTTATTAAAAGGCACAAGCTTTTAATAAAACATGTACTCTAAAAGGTGCTGCCAGACTCCTCCTGATTTTTGCCACCAGAGATTAACAGAGGCCTCCTACAACTTCTCCTGCCAGAGTGAGGCTCAGAAATGATCAAGATGCAGCCATTTTTCCAATAAATCATATTCATCATCTGGACTGGTATGATAATCAGAACAATGCGGAAATCTTTTTATGGGTTGGTTCCATTTGCTAAGAAAGGTGTGCTGAGAATTTTGGGAAAATTGTTTTAATTTTCTATAATTAATAGTTATGGGAGGAAAAATGCAAGCTGCGCCTCTCACATTTTTCAATATATATATTTTGAGGGGTGCTTCAAAGCAGGGCACAAACATCAAGTTTAGAATTTAGTGTGAGAAGTTTTAAACTCAAGCAACAAAACCCCCAGTTTACAAACACAGGCAAAACTCTTTCATACAACCATGGTTATGTGTTCAAGTGAACAAAGAGTAATACAATTCCTACACTGGTGAACAAAAGCAATTTAATACTTTCTGACAACTCTATGATAAATCAAGAACTGTTATTAAAGTAATTTTTAGTGTGTGGGAAGGAATGAATAACAAAATATTTATACAGTAGTAAGTTTGAACAAATAGACAATTTCACCCTTGTTTGGAAGATCTCCCCCCCAATAGATCATATGTTTGTGTGTGGTGTGTGTATAACAAGAATTATATGTGTAATATATAAAGCAACAAAAACATCATATATATGATCCCAATTTATATATTAATACCGTAGTTCAGAGATATTATTAAAAACGTCTAACTGATTCAGGATTCTTTAGAAGTTGTCTGTTGGATGAAAATTTTATGAACAAGAAGTAACCTTAGAATATAATTTACTTGTGAAAAGCTGCCAAAAGTTGCTTTTAGCTTGTAGCAACATGCAGGTCTAGAAAATCAGAATATACTTAATTAAATAGCAAGTGTTCACGTTTCCTCTGAGAATGTAGATAACACTTGAGATTTGGGTGACCAAAACTACATTTCTATTCATTAATTAATGTATCTAAAAAGTATGGCCAATTCTGAAATATGAAATGTCTGTATAAGTAGGATTGTATATTTATTAAAGCATTTAACATCATATTATTGGACTTCAGATGTACAAGTAGTGCTAAATATTCTCAAAATCTGCTCTGAAGTGTCTCTGATTTTTTTTCTAAAGATTTGAGAATCCAAAGGAGGCTGTCTAAAACAATCCAATTCTTTCTGGTGACAGATGGATAGTATTGGACATAACTCTTCATATTCTGCACATGAAGGGAGCCAGTGATAGTAAAAACAAGTCAACAAAGCTAAGACATTCAGTAGTTTCTCTCTTAATCTCAACCCCTTGTCACCTCTTTCAGCCATGCATCACACAATTGGCCATGTAAACACATAGATACTGTACAATATTAAATAAGAACATTAGCATGGATTATTCTAATCCATACTAATTCTAATTTGGCCCCATCTGAGTAAATCATCTTCAAAGCAAGAATCAGAATTTTCTAATTGTTGTTGCTACGCTTAATTAATAAATGTATTTAGAAGTCACCCTGACATTCTTCAATTATTTATTCTCATTAGTTACAAATGAGAAAATAAACACACTTAGTTCTTGGAGTAATGAGTGCCTTCAGCATTATTATCATTTACCTGAAATTTAAGAAAAACCTTACCTGGGATTCTAGGTTCTTCCGTGAGGATGCAGGGGTATTGGCATAAGAGCTGATGGAGGAGCTTGTATTAATGTCATCAGTGCTGAGGTTATCTATGGTATCGCTGATACCACTGCTGACAGAACTGCTGTCATCCCAGCTGCAGAGAGACAAAAGAATCCCCATAAATATAACTCAAATAAGCAGCTACCAATACACCAAGAAAGCAGAGTTTTAAGGAAATCTTAAGATCTAGTTGGTTTAGGCTGTTTTCAAAATCTTCCAAAATAACCAAAGAAAATCCTAAGCAAACATTTCAGGTAATTTTTCACACTTCTTTTTAGACATATTCTGAAAAAAATAAGGTTGCTTTTAAAGAAATGCTACTACAAAACTTGAACAAGAGAAGAAGCCGCAATTTAGGGAACAATGAAGAAAATAATTCTGGATTTGAAAACAGCAATCCAAAAGTTATTTTAATATTCAATTAGTTCTTACTTTAATTATTAAATAAGGGTTTCTAAACTTTGAACACAGATGTACTACATTTTGTGTTATCATAATTTTGTGTTGAAGGCAATCATTCTGCTCACCAATAATAGGGATCAAAGTTTCAATTTATCTTCATTATTATTATCAGCAGCAATTCTGCAACTTGTGCAGGCCAGCTGTTCACAGGCTTCTGGTACAGCTGGGATTTACATGGTTTGAAGTGGGTGAATTTCTTCTGTTTTGGAGGGTGGGAGCATAGTTTAAAATCCTCATTGCCACCCCCTCTCCCAACTTGGAGTTCTCATAAAGTTAGCTGCTTTTTTATCACTGTATCTTGATATAGTTGTATCTTTTGTATCTTAAGTATACAGCAATATATGATGTTTTTATTATTTAGATGATCAATCATTGGCAACCTTTTAATATTTCATTTAAAGTCAGCACTGTATGAAAAATTACTATAACATAGAAATGGTTTCTATTAAAATGTACATCAAATAACCTTGATTTTGTTTTAGAATGTTTTACTTAATTTTTTTTCACAAAGGCCTCCTGTATTTTTCTCCTTTTAAGTATACCAATTGTCAATTTTCTTTCTTTTCCTACTATTTACTCAATACAAGTATTTTTTTGTTTTCTGCATTGTCTCCCTTATAAAAAAAAGTGTTTGGTTAACTCTTTACTTGCATTCCAATAACAAAAATCTACCATGTCACTATTGGTTATTTAATTATTTGAGAAATTATGGAGAACATTTCCTTTGTCCCAATTTTACCAATATTTCAGATAAGCTTCCCACAATATACTATTAAAAGAAATATTTAAGGGTAATTATGCATAATTGCTAAGGATGTTTGGTGCATGAATACCTACATATTAAAGTTATGATATTCTATAACCAGAAAACAGGATTGGGAAATATCACATGGACCAAGGTGAAGGTACCTTTGGGAACTGGATAGGCATGATTGAGAAACCAGAAGGTATCAAATGAAGCAAACTTTGAACTTCTTCAAAGAGGAACTCACTTGTGTTCCCCAGGGATGCCCTCAAAGTGCACCTGTGAGCAAGCCTCCTTTCATAGGTGTCCCTGACAGAAGGATCTGCCCTTTCATCAACCTTCTCAATATACAGACTTCTAAATTCAATATACAGACTTCTAAATTCAGGTGCAAATGGCAGAATGTAATGTAGAGGTGTATCCTAAAGGGGCCTGCTGGCTCTAATTTCCAAAATTTTAACCAACAAATGATCATATCCCTCCATTTTTAAATAGCCTGCCATCCTCTTCTACTAAGTACAAAGGCAGGATTACTATGTTCAAAACTACAGGTGCAATTTTTCTATTCCCTGAACATATGAGTGTAGCCCAGAAAATAATGCAACTATACATGCTGTTGTAACTTTCATATTATATGCTTTGCATTAAATATAAATACAAGGAGACAGAGAAATGAATATTTATGCATTTTTCACAAGGCAGCCCTAGGGAATTATTAGGCACTCACCCAGCTGTTTGCAATATATTATGAAATGTAGCACATAAACAGTAGCTGGAAGAGCTGAACTCAGAAAATACGATCTGGGACTGAGCTACTAATTTCAGTAAATAACTGGCAGACTATGATTTTGGTCAGATGTACTAGTTCCTATTACAGATTCAGAATGCAAGCTCCTCTCTTTCTTACAGGAAAAAAAAATCTTCTTCCACAAACACTAATTACCTCCTGAATTTATAGGAGATAATTAGATTTTTCTGCCATTTCCTTTGAATTGAGAGAAGACATCAATTTAATCTCTGTGCAGCCATATAATTCTACTACAGTATACTAATGCTATATCTATCTATCTATCTATCTATCTATCTATCTATCTATCTATCTATCTATCTATCAAAGCTAGCAATGATATATGGGTGGAAATAAAGAAAAGCTTATGTTGTAATATATCCCATTGAAATTTGAGGGAGGTACAGATGACAAAATGTATGATAGATCTATATAACCTTATCAATAAACAAAATCGAAAATGGTTCTTTTAGATAACTTCATTACCAAAAACCTGTGCAGACCAGCTGTTCACAGGCTTGTGGTACAGCTGAGATTACACGGTTTGAAGTGGCTGAATTTCTTCTGTTTTTGGAGGGGGGGAGCAATTCCTAGGCATCAGCATTTCAGTACAGGTAGTACTCAAGTTACAACCACGACTGAGCCCAAAATTTATGTTGCTAATTCAAACCCTTGTTAAGTGAGTTCTGCCCCATTCTACAATTCTTCTTCCACTGTTGTTAAGTGAATAATTGCATTTAAGTTAATAACATGGTTGTTAAGTGAATCTGGCTTCCCCATTGACTT
Organism: Naja naja; assembly: GCA_009733165.1. Classification (NCBI taxonomy): domain Eukaryota; kingdom Metazoa; phylum Chordata; class Lepidosauria; order Squamata; family Elapidae; genus Naja; species Naja naja. Next base: position 282,661,589 of record CM019148.1, read on the forward strand.
TGCTTGTCTAAGATCACAAAAGGGAATCATGCGACTTCAGGACACTGCAACCATCATAGTTGCCAAGCATCTGAATTTTGTTCATGTGACTATGGGAATGCTGCAACAGTCCTTAATGTGAAAAAGGTCATAAGTCACGTTTTTCAGTGCTGTTGTTAACTTTGAACAGTCACTAAATGAACTGTTGTAAGTTGAGGACTCCCTGTAGTTCAGGTTTAAAAGTAAAGATAGAAGAAGGAAATACAATAGCTCTCTTAAACTCTTGCTTTCCAGACTCTGTAAGCAAAGATAGGATCATTGCAATTTAGCTAAGGCAATTAAAAACCTAAAAATCTATTCAGCTATAACTTCTTTTTACTCAGTTGACCAATCAAATGACACCTATGTTGGATACTTGAAACCAGGTATTTAAAGACATTGAAATATGTTTGAATATTAGTAGCTTGGATTGGCTGTTGGTTTGAGCTCTGAGCTTGTCAACTCAAAACATACTGAGGATGTATCCTCAAATGGTGATGAAACATTTGCAAGCAATTGCCAAGCTTGGAGGTCAAACCAACAACCTAATTTAAAGACACCTTAATCTGCCTCATATTCTATCTAAGGAAAAACACAATTTTAAAAACATTGAAAAAAAATACTGATATATGTTCTGTGAAAATAAGGCGTTAAAATTGTGAGAGGAAAGATTGTTTCTTCAAATAAATGTTAACAAGCCCTCCATGAACTGTGAAAAATTTTCCATTTATAATTCATTTTGGTTATTTTAATACACTTGTTATCTATTAACTCCCATGAGTCTGCATGGAGCCAACCCTTTAAAAAGAGGACATATAAACAAACAAATAATTCCTGGTGTTATTCAAATTCAGATTTATTGGACTTGTATGCCGCCCTCTCTCCCTAGGTCAGGGCGGCTCACAATATAAACATTACACAATACAAGATTAAATTAATTAAAATGCAATTAAACTCCAAGCCCAATAAAATCTAAAACCAATAAAACTTAGTATAAAATACAATTAAAAAACCACCCCACTTCACTTCAGTCCAGGCTGGCTTGCTGAAAAAACCAAGTCTTCAGGTCGCGGCGGAAGGAACGGAGGTCCAGGGCTAATTGGAGCCCCAAGGGGATCTGATTCCACAGGGTGGGTGCTCCCACAGAGAAGGCCCTACCCCTGGGTGCCGCCAGCTGACACTGTCTGGCCAAAGGCACCCCAAGGAGGCCCTGCCTGTGGGAGCGTACATGGCAATGGGAAGTCGATGCTGGCAGGAGACGTTCCCGCAAGTACCCCAGACCCAAGCCATGTAGGACTTTGTATGTTAACACCAACACCTTGAATCTCACCCGGAGGGCAACCGGCAAGCAATGTAGCTCGCGCAGGAGGGGTATAATATGGGAGTATCGGGATACTCCCATCACAGCTCACGTGGCCGTATTCTGCTCCAGTTGAAGCCCACATGGGATTGCCCTTTGTTGTCCACAAGGGCAATCCCATGTAGAGAGCATTGATTATGAACCATAATCACAAGAAATCTCCTTTCCCTCAAACTCTGAAGCTGATATCAGACTTAAAGAAAAGCATATGCCTTGGAGAGTGTTAGCCTGGCATGATTTCCTCACAAGCAGCCTCCAAATATTAACTATATTCTGATTAATGATATACTGAAGGATTTTCCTAGATTGAAGCCACCTAATTTACTTTTCCCATAATACTATAGAAGAATAAATGCTGCTGATTATATTCAGAGCAACTTCACATATACATATACAATCATGAAATTCTAGATCTAATACGAATACATATTTAAAAGTACATTATGCAAAATACAAATTTCCGGTAACATACTTACAAGCACAATTTTCAAAAGTCTATTATTTCTGCACACAATCACTTTTGTGATGGCTGATTATGAACATTACCGAATTCAGCACTGCTCGGTACAGCCATCCTCAGGATTTCAGCCTCTTCAGAAAGATAGGATAATAAAGCCAATACTTTTAAAGAATATATATGCTATTCTCCAACAGTCAAATGTTATTTCTCAGCATCTATTCAAAGACTTACAAACCAAGTACAGAAGTCTCATAGTTATTTCTGAGAAATATCATCACTCTAATGATTTGTTTGTATTTGTCTACTAGGAATAGTCAGGTGTATATATATTTTCCAAAATTCTTTCCAACCAAGAATGAATGACATTCAAGTGCTTTTAAGGGGTTTACTGAACTGGAACGAGGTGGAAGGTACTTTCTTATGTACCTACTAAGTAACATATTAAGAGTTTGAGGGTAATTCTGTTTGTAAACTCCCACAAAAGTTATCTTACACTTCAGAGAGGAAGACCTTGTGATATTTACATTGGTAAATATCTGTCTCTAAATCTGTTCTTTCTAAAAACTTCATGTTGCATTTAGCATTTGCTTGCTAAATTCCCTTTTCTAAAACATTGGCTACTCGCTTCTTTTAGTACAGCATAAAAAAGAATTTTTAAAGGAAGGAAAAGGCTACCGAGCATGTTTAATTATACCATAAAACAATTTGTTTCCATTGTGCCCCTTTAGGATTCCACCCAATACTGACATCATGGTATGAGGAATTCCAAGAACGATATCCAGCAATTGAACAGGATTTGTTATCAAAGTTGTGCCATCAGCCTGCAGGATAAATGAAGACATGTTGCTTCATGTTGAAAAAATAAATTAGGGGAATAATAATTTTATCTTTTAAAACTCTGCATCACCAGAGATTTAAAACCAAAAGGTCCTGTTTGTAACCTTCCCCTAGTTTATTAAAACATTTTTAAAAATGATGCATTTAAATAATGAAAGCTTTACAAGGGGCAATCAACAGATGAATATGTATCAGCTTTTTCATCAAGCTTCTTGATCTTATTGCAAAAAAAAAAAAGCACTTTTTCACTTTGGCTATCTATTGGTATAGACCAGGGGTGTCAAACTCACGTCGTCACTGTGGCATAACATGACATATTGGGACTTTTCCCCTTCACTAAACCGGGCATGGGCGTGGCCAGTGTGAGATGCATCTGGCTCTTGGGCCACAAGTTGACAGTTGTGGTATAGACCTTGAAGTAATAAACCCATCCCCAGTACCATCACCTCACTGATGGATCCTTCTTTCTGAGTTTTCCTCCCACAGAATAATTTGATCATCATAATTTAAGCAGCTTGCTCTGTTTATTTGCCTCCTTCTTAGTTTACTTCACCAATATATTGAATGTTAGTGTTGCCTGAGAGGAAATGCTACTATCAATCCATTGATGTCAAAGGTTAACTGAAATGGATCTCATCAGTGAAAAGTGGATTAGAAATCCTATCTACACTCATTCATTATCTATTGGATTATCTATCTGCAACAAAAGTATAATGATCATAGAATATGATTTTTTAAGTTTATTAAGGAATGAATTCAGCATATTTAACAGGAAATCTTTTTCAAGCAATGTAATAAAGAAAGAATGCATTTGAAAATTGTTGAGTAGTAACAGGTTATTATTTTCCTCCATTATAAGAGCCTGATTACAACTCATTTATCAGCTCTTGTCTTTATGAGACCTTTTAAATCTTGTTCAGCCATAAACATAATTAATAGTTTGTCTAAATGATATTATCTACAACCTAAAGCAAGACCATAATAAATAACAATTATAAACATGATTATAGAAAAAAATGTGACATTATTAATTGGCATTAAAAAATGAAATGAGGATTGTAATGCCCTGTTCAGATGAGGCATGAAACTTCCACAAATGCCTTAGTTATACTACCTTACAAATACCTGGTTAGAGAACTTGCTTTTTTAAAAGAATAGGTGGATTCTATGGAAGGCTAGCCTAAGAAACCAACTCCTTTAAAGGACAGGGTATAAATGAAGCAAAGCAACCCAGGCCCTAGCACTTTTGTAATCTCTAAGGTCCTGCAAGATCACACCCCTGAAATTTATTTGAAAAATAGTAATTATTTTGTCTCTGTCCCTTTTAATACTGTAGTATATCTGCATAACTGCAAAATCTCAGCATTCTTTGGCAACCAACCAACCAATAATTAAATGATCAAATAAATTGGTTAAAGTGTGGCCCTTGGCTGAGAAAGAGGTTTTTCATAGCTGAGATATATAAACATAGAATGAGCACAAAGCAACTAAAGAGAGATCAGACCAATTATAAAGACATCTTATCAATGTCATGATAGCCATATAATTTCAAAACACTTTAAAAAACCATATAAACAAATGTAACCATCATTGCATTCCCTATCAGGGCAAGCAAATTTATGCACAGAAAAAGAATGGAGATAGCAAATAAAGAAATGAAATATAAGTTATAATAGAAAAGAAAATGTAACTAAGTCTGATTTAAAGCTTCATCATTTACTCTATATCCCCATAGCTTTCTTTCTCTGCAAGCCATCTTCACTTTCACCATGTCCATAAACTCATTAATGCAACTTCTTCTGTCCATTAAACTTCTGCTTTTTGATTGAGGATCACGTGAATTCAATTTCTCTTAGAACTAAGGAGAAATTTCCTGACAGTTAGAACAATTGATCAGTGGAACAACTTGCCTCCAGAAGTTGTGAATGCTCCAACACTGGAAGTTTTTAAAAAGATGTTGGATAACCATTTGTTGGAAGTGGTGTAGGGTTTCCTGCCTAGGCAGTGGGTTGGACTAGAAGACCTCCAGGTCCCTTCCAACCTCTGTTATTTTATTCTACTCTACTCTACTCTACTCTACTCTACTCTACTCTACTCTACTAACTATGACTTCCTTGGTTTCCATTCCTTTTAACCCATTCACGAGTCTTTCACACAAAGGAAATTTGTCCTGTGAGTTGATACTTGTTCATTCCCGCGAACTACCTCAATGCCATTTTTCTTCACGCTGGTCACACACTATACATCATACAATATTTATTACTCTACCCTATCACAAAAAATATTACTTTTAATTGTAGAAATCAATTCAAAATAGCTAGCAAACATAATTTCCTAAATAACAATGAAGTAACTGAACTGCAATGTTTCACACTGTTAAAAGCAAGCAACAATAACCCCATTGATGCAACCTTAAAAATATGTTTCAGATCGGTAAAATAATATTAAAAACCATGCCAAGTATAAAAAACAACAACTTAAAAGCACTATTGAGCATTGCTCTTCACTGAAGATTTTCTTGCTTTAGATTCCTCCAGCAAACCTAATAATTTTAAAATTGTAAAAAAATAAGGTTCATAATAATCCATTTATTACTGCCAAGACATTTCTCATTTTAAACTATGTACACTCAACAAGGACTGTGGAATTTTTATTGCCTAGACCATTTCATATTTCTTCCTACAAGAACAATTTTTGCTTTGTTAAGCTTGATTTTCATGTTCAGATTTGCCAATCTTCTTCAACTTCTTCAGCCTTCAGATGCTTTGAACTTTAATTCTCATAATTTCCATCCAACATAGTTTGAAAGATGGGGGTAGAGTAATTTTGAGAAAGCTGAGCTAATTACACTTTCTCTTATGTTTCAAGTATCTGTTGATCTAAAATGGTGATCTAAACAACAACACTAAATGACACCATCATCCTTTCAGAACCCCAAAGGGTAACTGATGATTATATCAATGCAATAACACAACAAACAATTTGCCCTTCTCCTTCACTTGATCCCTAAGATTATTTCTCAGTTTAAATTTTAGAACATTTTAAAACATTAAAGTTTATTTACTTGCTAACTTTGGATATGCTGCTCATTCAAATTGCCTCTGAGCAGCCTCCTCAGTTTTACATGTAAGAAAAAGGGGTCCCTGCGGATTTTAATCTGCTACTTGTTGCTGACTATTGGGGGCAGTCCTAATCTCTGTTTCAAGCCATTGAGCCAGCACTGTCTAAAGAGATTTCTGTGGTCATGTGGCCAGCGTGATGTCACAAAGTGCTGTTACCTTCCCACCAAAGTGGTACCTATATATCTACTCGCATTTGCATGCTTTCAAACTACTAGGCAGGAGTTGGGGTGAAGAATGGCGCTCTCCCCGTTGTTGCTGACAAGCCTAGCAACTTAACCAGTGAGCCACCGCACTGTCCACAAATCTCTAGATTTAAGGAACATCATCAATCATAGTTTTCAAATCAATGACAGCAAAATATTAAAAAATCACAATCATAGCCACTATCCAGCTACTGTATATTCAGATAACACAAAAATGTCTGGCATCACATCTTCACAAGCAACCCTTCCACCATGGCCCTCCAACAACAGCTTAAAAGGTATAGTAAGAGTATAGTGAAGCAGTACTTCATAATTTGGGGAATTTTTTGGTCCATGTGTGCTTGGATTGCATTTCCTAAAATTTCTAGACAACTATGGTTATGCTGGGTGGGAATTCTAGAAAGTATAATTCAACTTTATTTGTGGGATATCATATTAGGGAAGCTGGTTCAGATTAATTTCAGATTCTGTTAAATTAGTGTCATTATGCTGTATCTTTAAATACTTATTTGGGCATTTTTCTGCTGATACAGAGATACTCTGATAGGTATCCATCAGGTGCCCTGTGATCCAAAATTAACAAGAGCTGCTACCTTCCAAGGCAGTGTTTTTTTTTGTCAAATTTCTCATATAATCAGATAATGTTAATTTTAACTTACACTTTCTTTAGGAGCTAACAGTGCCAAAAATTAGGATTTTTCAAACTTTTTCAAGCTATAGAACTCATTAATTAAACAAACAAATTCTGGAACCCAGGTCAAGGGGCAACTTCAGAGTTAGAAAATTATCTGTATTTGAATAAACTCGATTTTAGTCTTTCATGGAACCCCATCAAGATTTTGCACGACTCCAGAATCCAACCCAACAATGAAAAACTCTAGCATTGAGAATACTTCTCTGCCTGTTGTTTTCTCTAAACAAATTATATAACTCACTTATAGACAAGTTAAACTGGCAGATAAAGAATGAGTCAAAAGAAGTACAGCATTGCTGAGTCAGACCAAAACCCAATTAAGACCAGCATTTTGATTCATACACTGGCTAAGCAGATGTTGGCCTTGAGATCTGAGTGTCCTCAGTTCTATATCAATACTCTAATCATGCTGGCTGCATTCACATAGCATGCCAGAAAAAAACTAAAAGGGATTGAATAATTTTTGCTTTACCATATTATCTCAGATCGGGGTTGGCAATCTTTTCTGGTAAAGGGACAGATCCCATCTTGCCTCAATGTGTGCAGTTGGCAAGTCTGTAGGCCAAGGAGTACAGCAGCCATTGGAGGGCACTTGCCCACCAACAAGGAGGCTGCTGATACGGCCCTTGAACCAGTTTACTGATGAATCTTAGCTGTTAGATGTATGTAATCATCACATTAGAGGATACTATGGTTAATTTGTTTGTGCATGTACGAAAAGAAAGCAGTGTTGGCTAACATTTAGTCAAAATATATATATATAGAACATGAACACTTTCATCCTTATTAAGTTAAAATAGATGTATTTGAACATGGCTACAACACCCCTTCTATAAGATAAATAGAGACAGCTCCTTCAACCTTTCAACATAGGACTTGGTCTCCTGGTCCTTAATAAACGTCATAGTCCTCTAGATGCACTATAGTTTGTTGATATCCTTCTTAAATCACAATGCCCAGAATTAAGCACATGCCTAACCAAAGCAAGTTAGAATTACTACTCTGAAAAGCTTATGGCCTTCCATGAACCTGCCTGCTTACTTAGATCAGCAAGAGGCACAGTTATGAAGATATTGCCGTTGTTAGAAGTTGCCTATCTAATGTAAGGGGAATGAATGAATGAATGAATGAATGAATGAATGAATGAATGAATGTTCTTTTCTTGTGTGGTTCCAAGGGTATGGAATGCTTATTACAAGGAGGTGTGTTTGGCTCCCAATTGCCCAATAATTAGAAAAATTACAATGAACATATTTTATCAAGCTTTGGATTTTAATGCTGATTTTAACTGCACTGAGTTGCGCAGTTTAGTATGATGTTTTATATTTTGCCTTACTGCCATATGATATAAGTCACATTGAGTGTTTATATAAGAAGGCAGGAAAGAAGGAAGGACACAATTTGGACACGACATAATGCAGAATCACCTTATAGCTTTTTAAATATACCAGTAACTGGATTAAGATTTATTGTCCATTAAAATACCCACCTACTTTTGACATGTAACAGTATCAGCCAGGTATCACGCATGTTATATTTGTTTATATTCATCTTTGATTTAAATGCACTTTTTACATTAATGTCTGTCAAATTTGATTTTGTATTATTTTCAAATATATTAAAACTTGCTTCTGTCTTCTCTGAAATTAATCCCTCCAGTTTGGTGTAAATTATAAATTGGACAAGCATCCTTTTTACTCCGTCATGTAATATCACTTATAAGGATGAAACATCAAGCAAAAAATGAAATATTGGGAAATTCCATTTGTTAGTTTTCTACACATTGGCAAGGAACCATTATATCCTGGATATAACCACCAACAAATCTTAAAAAACATTATTCAACCTAAAGATATCTAATTGCAATTATACTAGAGTGGGATATCTATAGGTTGATATTTGTCATAATCATGATATTAGCCTAAATTAGCTCTCTCTTCCCATGGCACTTTTTTGTAACGTGGCTTTCAGTGATGAATAAATCACTTGGTGCCATGATCCCCCCTCCAAAAAAAATCCCTCAAAGACTTTATTAATTTATGTGTTGACCTCCAGTTTCACTTTGGGTGATAGACTCATATTTCTTGTACAAATGACATACCAAAGGATTCCATTTCAACTATACAAAGATTTCCCTTCAGCTATTTTAACTGCTTACAAATGAAGGCATCTCCTTTGTCTTACACTATGTTTCTCACACACCCTATGTCTGCAGTCAGGATCCTCACACACATTAAACATACTAAATCTTAAAAGCAGTCTCCAGGACTCTATTCTCAAGAGTGCAAAGGGAATAACATAAGGGGCATTATGTATACAGGTAGTCCTTGAGCTATGACTACAATTGAGCCCAAAATTTATGTTGTTAAGGAAAACATGTGTTAAGTGAGTTCTGCCCCATTTTACAACTTTTCTTGTCACAGTTGTTAAATGAATCATTGCATTTGTTAAGTTAGAAACATGGTTGTTAAGTAAATCTGGCTTCCCTATTGATCTCGCTTGTCAGAAGATCGCAAAAGCTGATCACATGACCCCAGGGCACTGCACCCATCATAAATATGAACCAGTTGCTAAGCATCTGGATTTTGATCACGTGACCACGGGGGGATGCATGCTGCAATGGTCGTAAGTGTGAAAAATGGTCACTTTTTTCATTGCCATTGTCACTTCGAACTAAATGAACTGCTGTAGAAGACTACCTCTATGTGGATTGTGGTAGTAGCTGAAAACTTCTGTTTTGGTGATAGTTTTTTTTCTGTGTGTGAAAAGTTCTAAGGCACAAATGCCTAATCCATATAATAATGCTTCTTAGAGATAAAAGGTCAGAGACTACTGTGATTGTCCGATTAGATATGTTAATTTAAAAAAATCTTTCTAGACATAGAACATTTCTTTAGCATTAAATCAGAATAGTGCTACATTCTCCCCAATCTAGGAATTCTCCAGCCTTTTTTTTAAATTCTGTTTTCAATTGCAATCTGAACTGCTGGTCTTTTGCAGCCTCTGATCTTGCTATCAGCTAAATTGGTCTATTATATTGTTGCCTCTGAGAAAGGACGAACTCATAAATACCCCTGTGTGATGCAACTATACCCAAGGGAAAACAAAGACAATTTGAATGGTGCTTCTGAAAGCACATGCTAAGGCTGGGGATAAAATCCTTCCAACTAATTCTAGCTGTTGAAATAGTATAGTTCCAGTAGCCATTACTGTTCCCTGATGCTTTCTTAAGAATACTAAAATGTACTCCATGCGTAACCATTAACCATTACCTACTTTGTTACTTACTTACAGAGATCTAAAATGAATCCAAGGGAAATGTACACCATATACTTATGATGGCAGAGGTACTGTAATTTTATGAAGTATAAGCCAGGGTTCATGCTGACACTTCTAGTGGGTTGTGGCTAAGATTCAGATCTGAAATACATTTTGTAAACATTTTCTGGAGTTTAGATCAGAGGCACAAACTGGCCTTACTTATGTCTGCCAGAACATTCCCTGAAGCAATGTAGAGAAATTCAGTGATTGCTCACCAAATAAAATAAAACTACAATAAAGGATAAATATGAGCAAATAGTTCATGTTTATTCTCAGTGTTATCATTCATCACAGGGCCTGTGAGACTGCATTTGGATGCCAAGTGCCCATCAGTCTGGAAAACAAAGAGATCCTGAACTTTTCTATAAGCTCAGCACATTTTCTAAGTATGCAGAACTGTGTGTGTGTGTGTGTGTGTGTGTGTGTGTGTGTGTAAAAGAGAGAGGGAGGGAGAGAATGCATGACAGGTATATATTGTGGGGAGGTTTATACATGTTTAAAAATAAAACAAAGCATACTGCTCAGAATTTCCAGGGTGGTGTAGATAATGTGATGCCCACTGATACTTTTAAACAAACTGGTCTAAATATTTGGGTGGTGCAATGCTTTGGCCTCTGTCTTAAAAAGGCAGTTCGGAATACACGAAAACACAAATGTAGTCTCAGTTCGCAACACCATAAAGCAAGGGTCTTCAAACTTGGCAAGTTTAAGAGTTGTGGACTTCAACTCCCAGAATTCCAGAGCTAACATGCCTGGAGGAGGGATTCCAGGAGTTGAAGTCCACAAGTCTTAAAGCTGTCAAATGTGAAGACTCCTGCCATAAAGCAACAGTCCCTTTTCCTGGGATTGTATGGCAGCTGAGATCCTAGGAAAAGACGCAGGTGTCCTAACATGTTATCAGCAGGTGTTTTGTGAGCATTACCACATATACTGAAGCACCATTGGTAGACTGATTCTGAATTGCTGCATATACCTACTATGTAATTCTCCAGGTTTCAATTGTCAATTTAGATTGTTTTAATTAGAACAAAAAGGGAAAATAAAAATATTAAGTAGGAATCCAGAAAACTCCAAAACTAAATCAACAGCCATGTCTCTGAAATCTATGTAGACATTCTTATAAAATAAATATGAACTTTTGTTGCAATCTAGTGCCTTTCTTCAAATTTGTCCAGAAACTATACAACGGAGAAGACCTGATCTGTGTTTTGGAAATCTGGCTTCTAGGAAGTCCTAGGATTCTAGATCAAAACATCTCCCAGAAGAAGACAAGGGGCAATCATTTCAGTACTCCTGCCAGGAAAACTAGGCATTTGTCCAGGAAATGTGGACAAAGTCACCAAGAGCAGAGCTTAAGTCAAGTGTGAATTTAATGTGAGTTGACCTCAAGGATTTTAGAAAGCTAAAGGGCATTCACTGTCAGAAGCAAGTCTACAATGAAGTTGTCTATTCCTATTCAGGACTTTCTGAAATCATACAGATAAGAAAATATTAAGGTAGCCCATCTGTCATCTGGAGAGGGAATTCATGACTCAAAATATGCTCTAGTTACTCACTGTTCTTTTTCTTACTATTTTAAGTACTATTTTCTTACTATTTTAAAGCTTCATATGCTACTGTCCAATCCCACCTATACTAAAACCCCAGAGTGAAATATTCACAGGAAGGTTAAAAGTTCAGATCTGTATGTAGTCTAGCATTTAAGGGGAGGCAGAGGCTCAACTAAATCTAGCAATTCAGGAGAAATTGACACCTAACCAAGATTCTATTCTAATTCTCAGTGCATGGAAGAATAGGAGGGGAAAGAAAATAATTTAAGTAATCTGAAAAACTGAGTAAAATAGTAAAAATCAAGAAGATTGTACTTGCACCACTATATCAGGTACAGAATTAAATTTAGATTAAAGATCCAGACTAGAAAAAGTGAATAGTGAAATATAAAAGCCACAATTGCTATCTTTACTAGCTAAACATAGATTAGTTTTTGACATTTACTAACCAAACCTAGATTACCTAGCTGGGGACACTATTTCTTTTCTTATCGGCTCATATGCTGCTCAAAACCATCTAGAATAGCATCCCTTTCAATCTGATGAATAATTTTTCTACAATTATGATTTAATACTAATATTTTTATAAAACACTAACTACAAGAAAATGGGAGACAACTTTGCCTGAGACTTGATTAATACCATGCTCTTCTAGGGCAGTGACTAACTAAGAAATGAAAACGTCCACCAGGTGGCAGACATGAGGAGAGAAGGAACATTTGCTTACTTCCCTTCACTCCTACCCATACAGAGATTCAGTTAGCTTCATGCTTTTTGTAGTCCAGTAACTATTATAGAATCTCCAGCATAATGCACAAAAATGGAACATGTAGGGAAGATTTGTTAACATCTCCTCCCTGCCTCAAAGCAATCGGGCAGATTCAAACCTTCTTGTTGGCATACTTGGACCTCAAAGGCACCAGGATGATCATACTGATATATAAAGCAATGGTTGGTGTCTCCAAGGACAACAAGCTTTCAAGATGTGTGATGGTAGAATCAGATAAATTTGGGGGTACTCAGAGAAGAGCCCTATAAGATGTATCAGCATTTTCCAAAGGTCTGGATGGTTTTACATAAATATAAAATACACATAATAACTGCTTTGAAGGATATTAACCAGAAGAACTTGGATGGACATTTTAAATTAAGCCTAAGGAGACTGTTACAAAAAGTAAGTTTGCTTAATTTCTTTATGACACAAGCAAGTCAGTTCAACCTATCCTAAACTGCCATTCTTCTATTTTCCACTCCTTTATTAGAATATTTTGGTATTAGTAGGGTTCAGTAAACTGCCAGACTCATTTCCATACACCCTTACAGTTTCTCATCTTTGCTTTATCTATATAAGAGGCTACCTCAATAATGTAATGCCAGTCTTTTTTGGCCCTTCCTTTCACACAACCATGACATCTGAATCTCAGGAGAACCTGAAGTCTAAAGATTGTCAAAAATCACCACAATGCTGTACCAAATGACTGTATTTGCAATGGAAAATTGAAAGATTTGAGCAAGACAAATAAAGCAAACTGTAGTGAAGGAAAACAGGTCTTAATCTCAAAGAAGAAGCTGCATAATGAAATGCAGTATAGTTTGAAAAAGTGAAGCAAAATAAGCCCCCAAATTATCTATATTCCCATTCATCATAACATTTAATGTGCACAATTCTATGCTATATTTGTTACCACTTCTTCAGGACCACACAATAAAATTAGCCCCAGTTTTCTGACTTGAAATTAAACTTCTAGCATCAAAAACTACCCTTCTCACATGAAATATTGATATTCTGCATTATGTTATATGTCTATGGGTGCTGATGATAATACACACATTTATAGAGAGTTTCATTGAGTTTTTGCCCCGCACTTGTAAATAAAAATTACTTATCATCAAAATATTGCTGTTGGTTTTGTGAACAAAAAAGAAAAAAACATAGAATGTAAAAATAATCAAAAAATATTTGAAATTAACTTGCAAAAAGCAATATGCAGTTAAAGTGTTTAAAAGTAAACACATGTCTTCCCAATTGCCACAGCTAAGAGAAGAAAAAAATGCACACAGTACAAATAGATACACTAATCCACATAAATGTTCAGAAACATAAAATTTAAAACATGACATTTACTAAATAAGGCAGAACTTTCCAATACTAATAAAAGTGATATTAACAATATACTTAAAAGGATAACGCTACCAAACTCTTTATGTACGTACATTCAATTAGAAATTTAGAATGAAAGAAATTACAATGAACATTATAACTGCCGTTTGCTAAAGTCACACAATTATCTCCTAAAACGTGGAAATAAAGAGAGTAAAAGTCAGATTTCATTCTCTGGCTTAATTTCAAATCAGTGTAGAAGTTTGCAGTTCCTCGGTGAGAAATTCTTATTTCAGCGCTGCTAAGATATAAACACCTAAAACCTCTCCATGTTCCCCCCTTCTCTGTGATTCTCCCTTATCTTCTGCACCCTGATTTTACTTTTGGTAAGTCAACAACAGTATTACCTTGCCAGATCCCTTGGCCAAAGCATCTCTCCACTTTGCTGCCCATGAAGAATTCTAGAGAAAGGGGCCAGGTTAATTTTATAGGTTGACACCTTCATTGGGGTGCCATCAAAATACTCCACACCGGGGGGAAGTGACAGAAATGAACAAGGCAAAGTTTTCTCAATAGCTTGCTCAGTGACTCTGGAAGAGGCTGGGAAAAAAGCAAGCTAGCAAGAAGGTGAACACTATAAACAGCCCTAGAAAGTAATCTGATCCCTCTGCGAAATTAACCTGTAAAGTGCTGAAGGAGAGTGAAATTTAAGCCATTCAGGCTTTAGGTTAGCTGAGAAAGCTGAGAAAGCCCAAGCATCCTTGGTCGTAAAGAAGTAAAGAAAGTTATGCAAAACTTTCAGATTAGATAGTTGGCAGGCCGTAACACAAACAGCCAGTGTTGTCGAGATTGCATATCTCGGGCTGCTGGAAACTCACTCACGTGTGTCCAAACCTATTTTGATAAACTTCTTAAGGCTTTCAGTTCATTTTCCCCATTGCATGAAGCACAGGGCATTTCCTTCACTTACTGTACATACCTGTACTGACATTCACATGGAAAAATTATGGATTTTTTTTAAAAAAAGGTTTCCTTATTATACTGTAATGGGAATTAAACCTATATATATATAAAAAATCTGTTTCATGGAAGAGTTTTTAGAAGTTCTCCTTGATATAGTGTAGCTGCTAGAATTAATTTTATTAAAATTGATGGATGCTGTGTACCGCCTCCTTCTGCATTAAGATAACAATCTGAATTTCTTTTCTATTACATATAACAAAATTCACTGTTTCCTTTGATGGAAACAACAGCAACAACTTGATATTGATATTGATCACCTTTAAAGACCTACATGGAACACAGATTACATGAGAGACTGCCTCCATCCAAGGATATCTGACTGTCCCACCCAGTGGTGTATTAACCATTAAGCAGACTAAGCATGTGTTTAGAGCACCAGGCCCAAAGGGGGCACCACAAAGTTGAGAATATGGTTTCATTTGTACAGAATATACAAAGGAGGGGGGCACCAAGATTTGTCAGTGCTTAGGGCACAAGTGAGCCTTAATCTGCCACTGGTCCCACCAGAGCAGATGCGGTGGGTAGTCTTATAGATATTTGGAAGGAAGTCATTGGAGCCCTTGCTCTATGGAACACCATCCCCCCATATCTGACAGGCCCCCCACCTTCTTAACCTTCAGGAAAGCACTTAAGAGGTGGCTCTTCTCCCAAATATTGGGATAGAGTGAGGACATGACAGGTTGAGAATATTGCACCTATGAAGTGGGGTTGGGGCATTGCAATTTTCTGTTTCTGTTTTATTGGGATCTTTGGGGGCTGAGGATATCATTTTTATTGCTGTATATATTTTTATTTTTGGACTGTAAGCAATCAAAAGTTTGTATAGCTTGGTGGCTATACAAATATGTTACATAAATACATACCTATATAACAAAGGTTCTATTGACAAGATACCAGATACAAGATACCAGATAACTAAACATTGACTCCATCGCAATAAATATATCAAAAGAAAGCAAAGGTTTGGCTAATTGGCAAGCTAAATGATAAAACAGAATCACGGAAAATACTCAATGTACTTCCAAAAAGTTCCACAGTGAGTATGACACAGTCAAAAAGGATAAGGCACCAATAATAATCCTCATGTCAATTATTGCACTTTCCCCCAGCTGCTTGCTGGGATAGCTAGAAAGATAGTAGATAGACAGACGAACAAGGCTTTTGTGTGTAAAGTGATCAAATCTCAGAAGAAGCAGACATTTAAATCTCCTCTTCCATCAACACAATGCCTCCAACCCAGACCAACCATTATATGCTCATTTGTGAGTAAAT
This sequence comes from Naja naja, assembly GCA_009733165.1. Classification (NCBI taxonomy): domain Eukaryota; kingdom Metazoa; phylum Chordata; class Lepidosauria; order Squamata; family Elapidae; genus Naja; species Naja naja. Next base: position 282,677,550 of record CM019148.1, read on the forward strand.
AAAACTAGAGGAATTGCTTGAGGAAATTCTGAATGAATGTAAATGCAAATGCAGAGACATCCAACTCTGATCCCAGGGACCTTTTCTTTGAAATAGAATTGCCCGGGGGAAACTAATGGGCCTATTCCTTACCTAAGAATAGTTGAACTGAGGGCAATCCCTCTCCACAATGACTCCCATGGACTGGAACTTCTTGTTTATATACATATATACATACATACATACATACATACATACATACATACATACATATGAACAATATATATGGCATCCAACCTGTTGGTCTTCAGAAAGGACAAGTCTTCAGAGACTGGTAATTGTGAGATGTCATGGATGGCCAAGTTAATTCCTTGATTGTATTATTTTTTTCTGAGCTACTAAGAATATCATAATCATTTGAGCAGAGTGATATAAAACTAGTTGTGATAAATAAACCAAAGGTCACTTGTAGAGAGATGCTACAGAACTAAAATTTGGTGCATAATTTACAACATCATTTTGCATTTCAGATATAAATCCCAGGTCACCCAACCACCTGATATAACCTCCATCGCACCATACCTCCAAAGGAAAATTACAAAATGGATTGTGGTTCTTTAAATGCTTTTTTAATATTTGTTATCACCAAGCCCTGTTAATAAATCACCTAAGACAGGCCTGCACAATTTCTCACGGAGTGCTAAATACAGCTACTGACCATGTGTTACAGTCTACTAGGGTAATTGAAAATCTCCCTGTTATTGCAGCTTAGGACACAAAACAATTTAACACAAACAGCTTTCTCAGCCACCTTACAGTAGATTGAATTTGGCCTGTCAAGTCATAAACTGACCATACAAGACTTAAAATATATTATAAAGGCAGGTGAAACACAATCTAGATGTGATGTTACTATTTTTGACTCATAATCTTTTACTATAGAACAGGGACTTTATGGGGAGGTCACCGAAGTCAAGAAAGTGACCACAAGCACATGATCTCTCTTTTTTTTTTTACAAATGTTGTAAAACATAGATATTTCCAAATGGAAGTTTTAAAAATTAACATAATTGAACTAGTTAAATAATGCATTAAATAATAATGACTGCACTTAAATAAATTATAAGGAGAAAACTGAGTTGGGTCTCTATATGTGACTGCATGAATTATTGTAAACACACACACAGACACACAGACAGAGAGTATATAAAATGAATAGATTTAAGAGGCAGGAAAAAGACAGATTTTTGTATACTGGCTTGGGAGAAAAATGAAGCTTTCAGAGTAGATTAAAATCCAGGCAGAGAAGAATTTGGAGTCTTTAACTGTTGCCTCATATTCAAGGCATGCATTATAACCTTCCCAATCTTGCACTTCTGTGCTAAAGCCAGAAGTTCTGCTAACACCAATACATGGACTTACAACTGTGGAATATTCCCTTTCTATTTTTGTAGGATTACTTTGTATTTATAGAATGTAGATGAAGGGAGACTAAGGGCAAACCTTAAAACTTTAAAGAGATGGGATATTCCTAAAACTACAGTAAACAAGCATTTAATATTTCCTTATTTGATCTTTTCTTTTCCACTCTTTCTTCTATTGTCAAGGAAGGGAGGGAGGGAGGAAGGAAGAGTTTGATTCACCATGTTCCCATGTTTTAATTTTAAAGGTCATTTTTACTCCTTTCTGTTATCTGAAACTATAATGTTTGAACTAAATACCTTAGACCAGGGTTAACAGTTAACTGAAAAATAAAGTGTGAATGCAAAAACCTGATTCATCATATAGGTGAGAGAGCTGGCAGTGGCTGCAGTTTGAGATTTAGTATACTGGGTAAATCTATCTTTAACCATTCTCAGAAGAGACATTTCTTTTGCACCTATACTTATTAACAACAAGACACATTCTTTAACTTAATGGGTTAAAATGTTAGTTCTCCAGCTGGTTATAAAATACAGACTTTGGAAGGGGGAAAAATGCTCCCAAACCCCTTATATAGGTAAACCAGTCAAATCCAGTGCTTGCTTTTTCTTTCCTGCAATCTATACTTTAGTGGGCGCTGGATTGCCATAGCAACACTAAAGACTGCTTATTTGGAAGCTGGTGGATGTGACAATTTGCTATTTTTGAATAAACAAAATACAACACAAAATCACAGACATTTAGAAAAGCCTCATTTAAAAACAGATGATTGTGTTTTTAGGATGAAAAGAGAGAGTGCTAATGAAATTCCTTCCTGCAGCTGGAATCATTATCTGCATTAAACTAGATTAGCAGTGTGTATATAAAGACAAGTGCTGCAGCCTCTCACCACAAATTTGGATAATGACAGAACTAGAGACCTTGTTAGTTAGTTGGGTGTGGGCTAGATAAGGCAGTTATCAAAAAACAAGTTTAGCATGGTTTGGAATGAATACATGAAGCATATAAGAAGTCTTAGATTTGGTCCTGGGCATTTTCAGTAAGATGGGGAAAATCTCATTCATTCTTATTTCCCACCTTTATTATTTTTACAAATAACTGAAGGTGGTGAACATATCCAACATGCCTTCCTATTTTCTCCACAACAATAACCCTGTGCGGTGGGTTGATCTAAGAGTATGACTGGCTGAGACAGGACTTGATTTGTAGACCAAAGTAGCTCTGGTAACCTTGAAGCGTACCTGACAATCAGTAACTACATTTGCATATAGGCAAAACCCATTTTGTCTTAAATATGATTTAAGGACAGAGTTCATACATAACCTTCAGCTATAAACCAGGATACAAATTTGTTTGATATATAGCTTTCCAGGGTATTTTTTGCAGCCCTCAGGCTGGGACTATGCTTTCAGGCCTTTTGAAGGATTGGAGACTCAATTGCTTAATTACGTTGATGTTATTGTCATGTATTGCATTTTAATTGTTGTAGGCAGTTTTGAGTACTTAGACAGAATGGCAGAATGTAAATTTGATACAATTAAGCCTTGGGGGGGGGCTTAAAGCACTCACTGAACCCTTTAAAGTCTCTGGCACCTCCCAGGAATGTATTGTTGATTTGCTCACTTTTGAAAGATGCCTCTTCACATGTTGTGCAAAACATGGGACAAACATGACTTACAACCCCCATACAACTAAATGAAACCAATTTATTGCATCTCATAAGATCTGAATCTAACAAGTACCTTTAAAAGAGAGCTGCATGAATGTAGATTCCTAGGATGTAGTTCATTCAAATGAGTTGTTATTATGGAGAATTATCTTTGTGGGGAAAAGCTTTTTTTTCTTGCCTCAAATATACAGAACGGACAACTAAGTCTGTATTCTGGATGCGATAGCATGCCCTTCAAAGAAAAGGCTGTGGAACTTGGGAGTGTTCCTTAATTTCACTCTTCAATAGAAGACTTCAAATGCAAAAAAGGCCTATGCCTACTTCCAGGTGCTGAATATGCTATGGCTCTAGATCAGGATGTCAAACTCGCAGCCCATGATGCATCATGTGCTGGCCACGACCATACCCAGTTTAGTGAAGGGGAAAAAAGTCACAATACATCTCAGGACGCTGTAAATTTGACACTCCTGCTCTAGATGGATCTGTGATCAGTGTTAAAATGATCGCACAGTTGCACTAGGGCAGAGTTCCACAACGTTTCTGACTTTGTGGACTGGTGGGGGTGTGGGAGAGGGATGGGTTTCACCTGAGTGGCAGGTAAGCACTGCATGCATCCCTGCCCACTGCTCGCACAAATGGAGCATGTGCACATGCACTTGCCCACTGCTTGCACAAGTGAGGATGCGTACGTGTGCACACCTGCGCTCACCTGCTTCCATGGCCCAGTTCCAAACAGCTCATGGCCCAGTAGTGGGCCATGGCTCAGAGGTTGGGGACCCCTGCATTAGGGTAATGCACTCTATGTGCAGTTATCTTGAAAAAAAATAAGAAACTACAACTGCTAACTGGAGTGATTCAATGGGCTTACATAATTTTAATTATGAAGCAATGGTTTGATTGCTTATATCCATGATGGCGAACCTATGGCACACGTGCCACAAGTGGCACGCAGAGCTATTTGTGCTGGCACGTGAGCCGCAGGCAAACTTACCTCACTGCGCATGCGCATGCCTCACAGGTGATTTTTTTCCCTGGCTGGTTTGAGGCCTTTTTTGGCTTCCCAGAGGCTTGGAAAAAGCCTCTGCAAGGCTTTTCAGGCCGAATTATAGGCCCATTTCGTCACTTTCCAAGCCTCTGGGAGGCCAAAAAAGGCTTCAAACCAGCCAAAAAATTGGCTGTGAGGCACAGTGCAGGTAAGGGAGTGTCAGGGGGATTGCGCACACATGCACAGGGGGCATGGGGAGGGGGCACGCATTGCATTCTGGGTGCTGGCACGCGAGTGCGTGCGCGCTGGTGTGTGCACAATTTTTGGCAAAGGAGCCCAAAAAGGTTAGCCACCACTGGCCTATATAATGTTGGAACCAATTTAGGATGTTAACACTATTCTATAAAGCACTAAATATCTTAAAATCCAAAGACAGACACCCCAATACAATACAACCCATACAATAAGAGCTCCTTGCAGTTGGTTCAGATCACGATGCAGCAATGGGTAGCATCTCAATGATGGAAATCATTGGCTAGCTTCCACCATGTCTTCTTTTAGATGACAATTAAAGATGTGCATGTTTAACAAGGTAATCATAGGATAACAGAAACTCCAGTACAAGATTGCGTTTTTAGACTACGGACTGATCTACTTTTTTGTACTTATTGTTTTCAAAACCTGTTAGTTTTAATGAGGATGGTTTTTAAAAGATTGTTTAAAGATGTGTGAAAATATGTGCTGATAATTAAAACAAGATTTGTTGGAGGACTGTTTCAGAAAAGAGATGATTCTTCATTCACTGGCTTTTCAAAGCAGTCCTGTGTAAACAAGCTTTTAATTGTTGCACAACCAAAATTTATCAAAAACATTCCAAATATTTATTTGTCAGGCTCATATACTACCATAATTGGTGCTTTTCATACTTTTCTTTACCACAGCTTGCGTAGGAATAGGTGGAACCACTTGAAATGCTTGAAAATATTCAAACTCAAAAAATTCAGAAATGCAAATTCCCTTTTCTAAAAAAACAACAACCAAAGCTAGAGTGAAAAAAAAAAATCACATTGGAATTATATTTGCAGGACCACACAACTAAGGAACTATAGTGGTAACTGATCTGTATTACTCAAACTCAACTATTTTCGGTGACAAAGCAAATTAGAAACAGCATCTTATTTACTTAAAATAACTGAATTGTTCACTTTGCTTCAGGCAGTCAAAAACAAACATGGGTTGCAATAATCCTTTGTTGGCTCCAATGAGTATTTCTCTGAAGTTTGATTAATTTTTTGCAATTCTTCAATGCACAGAAAATAAACATTGTCTTGATTTATCAATGTCATATTTAACTTTACACTAACATCTCTTCAAAATCTATGTGGGATTAGTATCCAAGACATACTACATATTTCTTTTTTAAAAAGACAATCTAGCAAGTAATTTAGCAAGATAAATTAACAAGTTGTTCATTAAGAATTTGTTTCTGTATTTAAAATAATGATCAGACAGTCATCTATTAATTTAACTAAAGAACAGATGTTAGAAAAGACTTGTGCATCGTGTCAAACATACCTAGTTGTAATGAAATCACAGTCAAATCAAAGAATTCTGGTTTAGGACTTTAATCTGTAGCCTAAGAATGTATTTAGCTCTTTGAAATGTTAATGAGACATGGATCCAGGCTTCAGTGAAAGGAAATTGCAGCCCTTAACTTTGTACCATTAACATGAAAGGACAACTTAATTCTTTTATTTCTATTGCTAAACTGCAATGATTAAAGTTAACCTGAAGCTTGCATTGCAATCTCATGAAGCTGTGAGAAAGGATTTATTTTTAATTTGATACATGCATTTGGAATTGGAACTTTTTTAGACTATCTAAATTGATTTGGTAATCCTATTGGACAAATTGTAATACTTACAGTATTTATAAATGAGAGGCTGTGTAGTACTGGGCTTAAGTTGTTGGACTAGGAAGTGGGAGACACAGGTTTAAGCCCACTCTTAGCTATGGAAATTTACAGGGGGAGCTTGGGCGAAATCATTCTCTTAAAATGGCTTGGAATTATCAAATGGTACAGAAGGAGTGGCTGTTAGAATAGTGGTAAAAGATAGGCATTTTTAAAATATGCAACTGGCCCTGAATAAGCTACGCTACCTATTTGTTTCTGGATTCAAATCAAAATCTTTAAATTCCCCCAAACAGTTTAGGATTAGGCTAATTGAAGGGTGAACATAAAAGGTAGCTCAATAATCATTTCTCTCTTGGGTATAGGACGAAAATAATAGATTTAAATTATTTGAAGATTCTAAATGAATGTAGAAAAAAATTATTCACAATAAAGTCACTTGACCTCATATTAAGGAAGTGAAGGCATTACTCTGCTGACCATGTTCCATCATAGACTGGATAGCTGTTGAGGTGCTGTAATTTGCATTTCTTTAGGAACTAGGTTCAATGGACTAAGTTGTCCCTTTTAACTTTCAGACTGTATGCTTGCACTGAAAGGAACTTTTACAAGCGTTTATAAATTAATCTCTGCAAACTTTAAAATCAGCATCTGAGATCTTATTCACAGGCCTGCTCCCAAGATGCAAAAATGAAATGAATCATTATTATTGCTCTTAACCAAAGAAGCAATAAACATATCACAAATAGATAAGCAAATAATGTGTTCAACATACCTTACCAGCATGGAAGCATCAAATAATGTTTGCTGGCATGGAAGCATTAAATAATGTTACTTCTGGTTGCATATATCAATTATCAGCTTTACTGAAAGAGTAAGAACTAACAATGGTCTAACAAATCTCTGAATTAAAATTTGCCTAATTCTGTAGGGAGCAGCACAAAATTTTGACACTTTTGAAAATAATGCCTTTAGAATGGCCAAAAGTCGATAAAAAGTTTAACACTTATACCAGATCTAATCACTGAAAAGTGAGTAATGAGCACAAAGAAGGTGAACCCTCACAATAGTTTCAACAATGTAAGAGGACATGACTAACTACTTCAACTTCCCCCATTCCAAATGGGCGAAGCTAGCAGGAATTTTATGATAGCTTCCCTCAACACTGCTGAAGGGAGGGGACCCAAATGAATCAACAACTACTTTCTTTGTTCTTTTAAAACCATAAGTTTACTCAAGCTTGTGAAGATTCAGAAACCCTTCCAAAAAGTGGATATCACAGTAAGTTCAAATGTAAATCATGTTTCGGTATCCAAAATACCCAAGCACTTTCATCCCATATATAATTAAAAAAATGAATGTTCTCCAATCAGCTGATATCAATTGAAATAGAAATAAAAATAACCATTGCTTTTATTGCTATTTTGAAAACTGCATTAGGGATATCTTCCACATGGGATGGAACTTTGTTCTGAAAAAAGCATGGACACTATAAATAAAATAAATAAAGCAAGCTGCAATCTCTGCACACATTTACTAGAGAGTGGGGGGATTTCATTGCACTTAGGCATTATGTCTGAAAATAGCTACAGGTATGTGCTGTCAACCACTCAAAGGAGGTTAACAAAGGCTACTTTAAAAAAAACAACCACCAAGAGTCATAATTGTTTTTCTGTAGAGGAATATCTGTAGTGGCATGCAAAAAATGGTTAAAGTTACCACACTAATTAAATATAATTTCATTCAATTTTCATTCACATTTAATTATTAAATACATTTTCTCAGCAGGCTCTCACTTTCTCAGTACATAACTTTTAAGATCACAAATATTAAAACTCCTACTATTTAATTTCTATTTTCTTTTCTTAGATACCAATACAAAGGCACAATATAAATTAACTAAGTAAGAGACTGAATCAACACACAAATGAGACTAGCAAGACAAATTTCTTTTTTTAAAAATAGATACCAGTATCTGAAAATCAATCATTCAAGGCAATATCTTTGATATATTTATATCCTGCTTAACAAAACAAAAGCTGGAAGAATCACAGTAATAACGATATTGCAATGTCTTTCCTTTGGTTGTACAACTGGAAATGGATCCTAAAGGAGAAAATAAGTTACAGGGAAAAAATACTTCAGTTCAAAGCCTACAACATAGTGAGGCAGCCATACTTCCAAGCAAGGGTTCCCAGGCAAGTTTATTACTCAGAGCTTCAGAAGAAAAGTGGAGCCAATTAAAGTTGTGTATCATGGAATGATATATTTCTCTTTCTTCACTTTGAAATAAAATTGCTTCTCCCAAGTGGCCTGAAACTAATGCAATTTCTTATGAGATGAGGATGAGAGAACAGGGAATTGGGCTCTATGATTGATTCAAATTTCATGGTGGTTCTAATTGTATTCCTTTTGATGTAAATAACAATATAAGGAAAAATGTTCCTTTAACAATCATGACAAAATGTAAAGATTTATTTAGTCAGCCAAGCACTCCAATTTTAAATGGTATTTGTAACATGACTTGTTTATGCTATTCCTATTCCTGAAAATTTGTCAGGCCTGTAAAATGTCTTTTAGTAACTGGTTAAAAAAACCTATCATATAAAAGAAATTAAAATTAATGTATAATACACTATAAAGTTTTATATTCCTTTTTTCCAAATTAGAATAGAATAAAAAGAATTCCCTCTCATATTCTAATTCTGCCAGTTAAAATAGAATTCCACCTAAAATGTAATTAGCATTAGATATAATCTCCATTTCAAGGGCCATTGAGCCACTGCTATCCGAAGATGTTTCCATGGTCATGTGGCCAGCATGGCATCATGGAATGCTATTACCTTCTTACCGAGGTGGTATTCACTTATCAACTTGGATTTGCACGCTTTTGAACTGCTAGTTGGCAGAAACTAGGGTGAGGACAGGAGCACACACCATCTTGCGATGCTCGGGTTTGAACCTGGGCTGTTGGTTTTCCAGCCGACAAGCCCAGTGTCTTAACTGCTTAGGCAACATGCTGCCCCTTGCTACCAAACATAGTAACCTAAATCAAATATTACACTCGCTCCTAATAGAGCACCAATGCCTTGTTTTCTATAGTTGTTAATACTGAATTACAGAAAAGATTTAGTCAAGCAACAAAATTCTCTGTGTTTTGTTTCACCAATGATTTTTTTTATATATATCTATTTTATATAGATACAAACACCTATATCATGTATATATAGATATATGTGTATACACGTATGTGTGTCCACACACTCTCAGCCATTTTATGGATCAGCACTCTCCATACCCCTCTGTCACGCACTGCCTCCTTCAGATCTGCCATACCCCAGTGTCATCCCACTAGTCATCCCAATGTCATCCTTTATAGCCATGGTGGCGAACCTATGGCATGCATGCTGGAAGTAGCACGCAGAGCCATTACTGCTGGCACACGAGCACTCACCCAGAAAAGGTCTACTGCACATGCGTGCCCACCACCCGCCCGCTGATTGTCGGGTATCTGGGACGCTTGCGCAGGGACGTGGTGGCGCGCAGGAGACATTCACGCATGCGCAGAAGCACATGGCACACATGTGGGGGTTGTGTACGCATGCACAGAAGCACACAGTGCTGGTTGCGCACATGTGCAGGAGGCATGGGGGGCCGCGTGCATTGCCTTCTGGGTGATGGCACGCGAGGATGAGCAGACAAGTGCATGAGCAATTATCGGCACGGGAGCCCAAAAAGGTTAGCCACCATTGATTTATAGTGTCCAGCCAATAAGTACTAAGACGGCCCCTTTTCCTTTTCCCCCGATCACTCCCAGTATGATTGCCTTTTTGAGTGATTGATATACTGAACAGTAAGTATATCAAAGATCATTATGATTCTATGCATTTGTGGTAGAGTTTGGATTCTTGTGAAACTGTCTCTACAAAAGAACTAAAATATTCATAAACCCATTATTATTTAACAAAACGAAGCAGGTCAAAGAAAATTCATGGGGACATAGAGCTTTCTTTTGGAAACATACTTATTTTTCATTATGTCTAATCACAATCATTCAGCCATGTGTTCCTCAGATAAAAAAGTGGCTTCCATTTTTATTAGACATTTTTTGAAAAAAAATATTCAGGATTCTCACATAAAAGTACTATGTCCTTTCAATTTTTTTACAGTTATTAGGTTTCTACATCTTTTGCTAACTTAAAGTTGTTCTAGCACATGATAGGAAGCTTTTCTCTATATAGCAAAAGGATTGCTGGAAAAAAACTGATGTATGTATGTATGTATGTATGTATGTATGTATGTATGTTAGTTATTCAGCTTTGTTCGGGTATTTTCCCACGTCTTTATAGTTGTGCTTTTAAATTTGTAGCAACGTTTCGGCAGAATCTCATCTGCCATCATCAGGCTCGTGTATTGGATTTCTCTTCGTCGTGTGTGTGTATATACATACATACATACATACATACATACATACATACATACATATTTTCTTCATTTGGACACAGTTTGGTTATACATGTAGGAAGATACATATCTTATTTGGGTTCTTTCATTTGGAACTGGTACAAACAATGGTTAATGTGAGTCTGTAAAATATGAATCTGTAGCAATTCTTATATTTTTTTCTTTAAAATGAAGCTCAAGTAGACCTTACTGTATCCAGATACCAATATTTTCCCCAATGTTCACTGGAGCAGACTGCCACTTTCATGTGAATCTAAAACAACTTTTGATTAGGCAAAAAAAAAATTAGGAGTTTGCACATTTTTCTCCCTTAAAAGGTTATATCACTACTATTTTCTGATTTAAAGCAAGATGAAAAATATGTAATTCAAGAATTTGGATAGCTCCATTTCCTCCCTGTCAACATGTACAGGCATGACAGACTTTTGCTACTTCCCCTCTTAACGATACTGCTCTCACTCAAAAGATAATCTATTAGAAATGTGACAGACTTTCCCCCCCTTTCCAATGTAGTTTCTTTCTCAAGTTAATTAGTTTGAAACAACAGGCCTTTTCATTTTGTCTGGGTGTCATTACTTGGGTTGTAGTGACTTATATAATTTATATCTATCCCTAACCTTCCTGTAGTTCAGGTTAATGAAAAAGGTAGACTCCCAAATTCCCCACATACAGCTTTTAAAACATCAAGAATTGAAGAGGCTGCTTTTGACATACTTTTTACACAAAATGTAGCAATAGCAATAGCACTTAGATTTATATACCGCTTCACAGTGCTTTTATAGCTCTCTGTAAGCAGTTTTACAGAGTCAGCATATTGCCCCGAACAATCTGGGTCCTCATTTTACCGACCTCTGAAGGATGGAAGGCTGAGTCAACCTTGAGCCAGTGGGACTTGAGCTGCCAAACTGCTGGCAATCAGCAATCAACAGAAGTAGCCTGCAATACTGCACTCTAACCACTGCGCCACCATGGCTCTCTGTAGTGGACAAAACTATGACACACTACAATGTTTTGGGTGACATGCCAGACTTTACCAGCACAGGTTCTTGAAAGAACCCTCCATTCTCTCTTGATTTTTAGATGCTGCTGGGGTCATGTGAGAATGGGTGTGCTCTTGCAGAGCCTCTGGAAATTGCACAAAAGGACAGGAAAGTATCCAGAGTCTCCAAAAATTATGTGACAGATGAGCATGATTTTGTGCAGTTTTCAGAAGTTGCGGAAGCCATGGAAGAACATTTTCTAAAGCCAATTCAATAGCAATAGAACTTACACTTATATACCACTCCATAGTGCTTTACAGCACTCTCTGGGGGGTTTACAATGTCAGCATATTGCCCCCAACAATCTGGGTCCTCATTTTACCAACTTCGGAAGGATGGAAGGCTGAGTCAACCTTGAGCCAGTCATGATTGAACTCCTGGCTGTGGGCAGAGTTAGCCTACAATACAGCATTCTAACCACTGTGCAACCAAGACTCAAGAACAAAGGCCTCATGCCACTTGGGAGCTCAGAACACCAGGCTGAAGTAAGTGGCATGTGGCAGATGCTGGAAATCACACACATGAATTGGACTGTATTTTTTTTAATAAATTCATTTTTTAAATAAGTGAATATATATTTTGTTCGGGTAGGTGTTGGGTATGACATAGCAGTAGAGCCAAATTGGACATTTTCCAATGTTTGACACACAGAACCCAAAAGGTTTGACATCAGTGTATTATCACTTAAGAGTATCAGTGCCATTTTGATATGTATGAATCCCAGTCAATCATTTCCTGCTATTAGAGAGACGTAGCAGCTTTATAAGGCAAGATAAAAACATCAACTTAATGGAGTGCTATTGAAAATAGACCCAAACCTACAAATAGAATAGATATTTAATAGATAATAGAATCACATGCCTCAAATTTTCATTTCATGGTCAATAAGTCCTTAATTTATTCTTTTGTACTAAGAAGAACTCTCTTATTAACCTGCTTTGTCTGAAACACAGACTGGCACATGTTCCAAACATATAACTAGAAGAAAATACCTAATGGTAAAATCTTCAAAAATTCTGAAGAAAAAAGTAAACATCATAAATAAGATAAAGCAGTTAGTTTTGGAAATTCTTAATAGAAAGAGCCACATGCAAGGTTCTAGCTGGACATCTCCACTGGTTTAAAAATGCTAACTGCCATGCAATTTATTCTTCTACATCTGGAAAGAAATTTAGATATAATACCTCTGTTAAAAAGGCCTGCTACTGCAAAATTAATAAGGTAGAAGTCTGACTGGGAAGAGTGCTAGCAAGCTGCTTCCCAGGTATTCTACAAATAAGAAATAAAGATTTCTCTCAGTATTAAAACACTGAAAGGTATCTTCCAGTTCCAACACAATTTGCTGTTGCTAAGTACAGCCCAACAAACATGTATTTTGTAACTTTTGTATTGCAAAACAACTTCTTACAGGTATCCGTTTATTTCACAGAATTAAATGACAGTTAACAGTTGTATTAAAAATAAACTTTACTTCATTGTTCTTTAGCAATGGGAAAGAAAAAGGAGTATCATTGTCACAGCAATCAGACTAAATACTTTGGTTCAATATGGAAGAAAAAATTTAACAACTGAATGTTTATAAATAGACACCCTATAATCACAAAAGCCACTCATGCACTAAAAATTATTTTCTTAGTAACATGAGAGATTTGCATTCCCCTTTTTATATCTAAATAGTGTGTATAGAACAACACTGCTTATTCATTCTGTTGGTTTTTACATAATTATTTAATTAGCTAGCGCCTGCAGGTTTTCACTTGTTAACTTGATTCAAACATTTCACCTGATCTGCAAAATAAAGTGAATGTATATATTATTTACCTTAGGAATGGAGTTAAATGTTTACTTTGGGGCTGCTGGGGGATAAAATGTCCACCTCAAACTACTCTCCTCCTTAACTCCTTGTTAAATTGTTCACTCAGGCTTTTAAGAAGTGCTATCACTTCAACTAGAGGAAGCAATGTGCTATTTGGGAAATACAATCTGATAAACATTAAACCAAAGTAAGTAATCCAAAAGCCAGTTGCAAGAAAATAAATACAGGAAGGATAGATCTATCAATGATTATAACCACATGATCACTTTGTTTTTCAGCAAAATCCATCTCTCTAGCAGTAAGGCCTGACTTTTTCTTTTCCTTTCGTAGGAGAGTTTAAATGGATTCAGTTATGCTTCAGCAATTGTCAATTCACAGTTTTTATTAAAGCTCAGAAAGAGGTAAAATGGGTAAGTGTTGGTTCTGGCCAATATTTTCCTTTAACGTTTTAGAGAGAAACTTAAAAAAACCTTACACAACAGGAAAGCAAGCCATCAGTATTTTTTTCTGAGATGATCCTTCATGAATGTGAAGGAATCTACTTCAACCAAAATCCTAAAGCAAATGACTTTCTTTTTAAACTGGAGGAGATATATTAATATGTTAATTATCTATGCAAATGAGCATCACACTAGCCAGAACTAACAGGTAGCGCAAGAATCTATCTATCCTACCATCACTTCTTGCAAACCAATGCAGTGTTGATCTACAACAGGCTCAAGACCTTCCAAGCAATATTCCTACCTTCTGCCCTCTGCTTCAGAGCCTGCCATTTCTTGAAATTATTGGTTTTTTTCCACACTAGTCCCTCTATTGGACTAATGAAAGAAGACAGTTAAGAAGGATCTTGTGTAACATTTAGATAGGTATGGCTCCGTTTTGCAAAAATTAAAGTGGGCCTTCCATTCATTAATGCACTTACTGTTTGGCAGAATTATATGTCACATATACAATATCTCCATCTAAAATCTGCAGGGGTGGGACTTCATTTATTTTTTAAGTGTAATGTGTATTTATATACTATTTATTTAAAGGCTGTCTAAATCCGTGATGGCAAACCTATGACATGCGTGCCGGAAGTGGCCATTTCTGCCAGCACATGAGAGGTCACCTGGAACAGCCCCACTGCGCATGTGTGCATGTGCCCGTCGCTAGCCAACTGATTGTCAGGTATCTGCTGCACATGCACGGGGGGAGATGCACGCGTATGAGCAGGGGGTGGGAGGTGTGGGGGGCCACGTACACATGCGCAGAGGCATGTGGTGAGCATGCAGGGGTCATGCATGCATGCTCAGGGGGCACACACACATTGCATTATGGGTGGAGGCATGCGTGTGCACGCACTTTTGGCACGCGACAAGAAAAAGGTTAGCCATCACTGGTCCATATACTGGAGCAGCATGCCAGCCTACATTTAAAATTTTAGAATAGGAATTTTTCTCTCATACTTGTAACAATATCTGTGTTCCTTACCTATTGTTAAAGGCTGAGGGTGTTTTAACAGAACAGAATTTTACAGAATAACAAGTGTTGGAAGGGACCTTGAAGGTCTTCTGGTCAGAGCTACTTTTTTAAATGACTTATAATGAAATTAAAATGTTTATATCCTGAGAATAAATATGTACGGCAAAGTACGCTCAGGAAAAGAGATATCTTTCCTTCTAGAATAAGGTATCATTCCTGCTTCAGTCTTATGCACCCTTAAATTTACTGATTAAATGGTTTTATTTTGCTCAACAAGGCAAAACAGAGCTACTATCTTATCAGAGATAGAAATCAGAAAATAAGGACTCTCCTGCAACTGGGAAAATTAGAGCCTTTGTAAAGAATGACATTGCAAAGTTGAGAGAGTGATTTGGCAGAGCTGAGGGAGTGATTTGTATCATTTCAGATGTAATCAAGAAAATACAATTTAAGCCAAACTTTGTAGGACGATGACTACCTTAATGAGTAATAGATTCTAGGCTTGGCAATTTTCTACTTTTTAATAACAATCTTTATAGATAGTCTTCAATTTATGACCACAATTCAGCCCAAAATTTATATTGTTAAGTGAGAAATTTAAGTGAATTTTGCCCCATTTTATGACCTTTTTTGCCACATTTGTTAAGGGAGTCACAGCAGTTGTTAAATTAGAAACACGATTGTTAAGTGAATGTGGCTTCTCCATTGACTTCACTTGTCAAGAAGGTTCCAAAAGGGGACCACATGATTCTGGGACACTACAACCATCATAAATGTGAGTCAGTTGTCGAGCATCCGAATGTAAATCACGTGACCATGGTGGACGCTACAACCGTCTAAGTGTGAAAAGTGGTCCTATGTAACTTTTTTTCAGTGTCGTTGTAACTTTGGGACAGTCACTAAATGAACTGTTGTTAAGTCAAGGACTATCTGTATTACATAACCTCTCTTCAGTTTGAAATGCCAATTTACAACTTCAAGGCTTAAATTTCTCCATTTTGCAGCTTGGAGTCAGACATTCTCAAATTCAACGTTTGAAACAGCCACTTAGGAGCATGTGCGTTGGGAAATGTTCTTGTTTAATAAAAGTCCACGAACATCCTACATGTTTGACTATATAATGAAACTCAGAATTTCTGAAGTTAAATATTCTTCTTTGAACCATCAAAGGCTCCTCTCTCTACTTCTATTTGTAAAATGTAGTTTGATTTTGACAACTTCTGAAGAGAAGGAAAATTTTCCAGGGAGGAAGAACTTGCAAAATTACTCTACTATTCCATCACTCCTCTGTTGGTGGAAGACTACTGGACTTGAGGACCTGCAAATAAGGACTATTGTTGTTTGTGAAAAAGATGCATTGTAAGCATCATTATGACCATTTGCTTAGCAACTGCTTGAAGTTATGACAAGGTGACTTACCACCATTCCTCACACTTATGACTAATGCAGTATCCCCCACAGTCACATGATTAAATCAGGTAAAGCTTCCGACAAGCAAAATCTATGAGAGAAGCCAGATTTGCTTAATGACCAAATGATTCATTTAATCACTGCAGTGATTCACTTAACAACTGTGGCAAGAAAGGTTGTAAAATGGGGCAGAACTCACTGAACAACTGTCCCACTGAAATATGTAGCATGGCAATGTACACTCAGAAAAGTTAATGCTTTTAAATAATATGCTTAAAGTTTAAATATTGGAAAAGCAGTATTGTTAATTTATTTGCCATTTAAAAAAAATAAAGCCAATTTAATTTTAAAAGCTTTCAAGACAATCTCCTTATTTGTTCCATAATGTTTTTGGATTATGTGAGCATTTAGTAAATTTTCCTACACACACAGTTCATATTCACATTTTTCAATCATTTTGTGTTGTTTACTGTTAAACATCTTAAGAACAAGGGATAAGTATCACTAAGGCTGACTCAGCCCTCCATCCTTCCAAGGTGAGTAAAATGAGGACCCAGATTGTTGGGGACAATATGCTGACTCTGTAAAGCCACTTAGAGAGGGCAGTAAAGCACTGTGAAGCGTATAAGTCTAAGTGCTATTGCTAATACAAATTGATTAATTATTGATTCAGCATTAGGATTAATTTAATTCTAGTAAAGCTCTTCCTGTATGTAAATTATTAAAAGTTTAGGTAGTATGAAATTAATATAAGTGGCTTGATGAAAGGGGAAGGAAAGCAGTGAAACCTAATACTTTTCTTTCCTTCTATCCAAATTATTTCAATCACCTAGTTAATTCAAACCAAAAATAATTTCATAAAATTATATCATTAGAGAGGTTGCAATTGAACAATAGGTTCAATTATCTTAGGAAAATAAAGCAACACTGCTGTGTACAAGTTGTAGCATAGAGTGAAATACTTCAAATTACATATCACACCTGATCCTCAGGATATTCTACAGACTGACTGAAATAACAGTTTAAAACTTAAGTGCCAAAATGTCTAGCTCACTTATCACTTATGAAGTTGTTCACTGACTATTCATGTGCTGATATCAGCGTAGCCCGACAATCAGCAATGTGATCATTACCAGAACTTCAGTAGACCTCATACTATACCATTACATATGTATCAGTCGCAGGAGAAGTGGCCTCTTTTTCATTCAAATATCACACATGCTTTCCTGGAAGTTTCTATCACGAGATCCCAGAACTCAGCAAGCTAACGACACTTGTCCCATTTCAGGATTTACCGAAGCATATTCTCAAAATGAAAAGTTGTCACAAAAATGGAAATCCATGGAATGAGAATTTGTAATCTAGTCCTGTTTATATTTGCTCCCCATAATATTACATAGCAACTGTAATTTAAAAAGTGTATCTTAACATCCCCATCTAAGAATATATTTGCATCTTTAGAATTCATTCTTGCATCCCATTATCCGTGACACATGCCTTGTGGTTCAAGGAAGCAAAATTAAGCAAAATTGTTTTATACTTTTCTCCCTCAGTATTTGGTGGACTAATACCTAGCTGATTTAGAAAGCTAAGCAACACTGATCACAGTTAATACTTGGATAAAAATCACCTGGGAAGCTCAAATCCAAGGGCTAGTGTTAAGTGATACTCATAACCAGGCTAGGTTTCATAAACCATAATTATTCAAAATGGAACAGGAGACAGGCTAAGTTATGGAAATCTTCACAATTGGATATGTTTACTTTAGCATCCCATTTGTTTCTAAGGACAAGAATTCCTTGATCCTCCTGCTAAGTCCACTATAGTAGAGAGCAGGAAGGATGGTTTCCCCAATAAGGAGTAAATGTGCAAAAGTTCTACATTTCTAATAATTTGCAAAGCACTATTCTCTTTCTCTGCCTCTGACAAATCTATCATAGCTAGATTGGGAAGTTCAAAAGCATCTCAGATGAAGACAATGACAAAGCATTTCTGCATCATGCAAAAACAACAACAACAACCCAAACCCCATCCCACTCTATTTAAACATCATATAGGTATATTCATATTAGTCAACTTGAAGGATTAAACACTTTTTTCCTGCTTCCATGAGAAAATGTAAATTATCCTTGGGCCTTGAAGGCAGGGGCCTTTGTTTGCTTGTTTTATATCCCATCCTTTCTCGAGCTGCAAAAGCCACACACATAATATCCCAAAGGTGCTTTTGTTTCCCAAATGGCAATTGGACTTTGTTTTTCTCTTTGAAAATGTTTCATTTCTCATCCAAGAAGCTGAGGAATGAGAAGCAAAAACGGAAGAAGCTTCTTGAATGAGAAGTGAAATAGTTTCAAAAAACCAAGAAAGTCCATGCTTTTTGGGGGAACATGACCTGAGAGTAATCTCCAGAGACATGTATGTAATACTTCCTCTTCTACAACTTCTCCCCAACAACATCCCTGTGGGGCTGAGTGACACCAGGAGTTGCTATACATTATGCCATACACCCTGAGAGATAGGTTGAAATTTAACATATTGCCAGTGACAGGAATTCCAATCAATATAGAACAAAGAATCAGTTGGTTCACTCAAACACGCAAAAAAGTCCACTCATTAAATTAACAGTCAGTTATGGTATTTCTAGCAGTGATTTTCAGGAATGAAGAACAGTCCCCCTATTGTTCTATTGGCATTTGATTTTTCAAGGTAAATGCTATCTTACAAAGGCAAAGAAAGATTATTTCCATGGCCCAAAGAAAGACCTATATCTTTTTTTCAGAGTAGGGTTGATTTTGAGCTTGCTGATAAAAACTGAACCAGACAGCTTACAGAGGAGTGGGATTTGCTGGGTTGAACATTTAAGTGGCCCTTTGATTTTTCTATTACAGGAACTTTAAACATTCATATAGTACAGTTTGAGGGGCTAATTTTGGATACATGTACTTTCCCAAGGACCAGGGTGTCAACAAATACTTGGAGACAAATGCCAGAAGAGTGGCCATGTTAATTGCAAGAATCACACACACACACACACACACACACACACAAAGTATTCTAGGATTAGTTATAGAGTTATTTGGTTTTGACTATCTGACTTGTTTTTTCTATAAGGAAAGTGGAAATAATTTAGGGTTATAGTGTAGTCTTTTTGAATTCATGGATATAAGCACACTAAATGATTATATTTAAATGATGTTTATGTGGCAGTGCTATTTACATATTCCAGCTAAACCTAAGTTATGTTTATTTTATGCATTTGGTACATATATATCCATCTTTCTTTCATTACTGTATAGATATCAAGGTTGCATGCAAGCTATCCTTGTTAGTAACTCATCCAGATATTGACCAGATCCAAATTTTGTTAATTTATAAAGCAAAATATACCTTGCAACTCATACCTCAAAATTAAACTTCATTTAATGTGTTATGTTTTGTATGGTTCTTTTTCTAATTAGAAGAATGTATGTGGTTTTTCCCTGCTCTCATTTTATCTGCATAACAAATTTGTGGAGAACATTTGAGAGAAATTGATACAGTTATGTAGCAAAAGCTTCATGGTAGATTTGAATCTAATTCTTCCTATTCTTAGACTGAAACAATTCATCCCAGAGACAAGCAAGCTAGTATTCATTAAATTTGGCCTTCAATTTCCATCTGCTATAGCCAACCTGATAAAGGAACATACTTTTTTAAAAATTTGACAATATGTATATATTTAGCTATAATACACATATATACCATCCCAATTACAAATCTCAACAGATTACATAATAAAAGAACAGAGTAATGATAAAAAACAACCAACAGCAGATCAGAAAGGGACAAAGCAAAAATCCAGTAAGAGTTCAGACAATATTTTAAACTAATATCGAAGAATAGTCCATAATCTATCCTAACGCAAGATTTTACATTCTTATACTCTTTCAACATTAAGGATCATGTAGTAAGAACAAAAACAAGGGCTATGCAATATTTTGGGTTCAGTTTAGAAGAATTATTTTGGAAAACCCAGCAATTTAATCTTGGAAACAGATGTGGCACCTTTAATAAGTTGTAAGCAGGTGCTGCATTCACAGTATGTCCCAAAATATCTCTTCTGAACTGAATTCAAGCATCACATAGCCTTCTAATTGTTACTTCTTAACCAGATGTTTATGTGGAAAACATATTTGCTTACATAAAGATACTTCCTAGTCTTCATTAGTTGTTGCTTTCATAAAACTTTTTAGAAGTATTTATAATTTTTTTTTTTTTTCATAAATAAGTAAAAGCAGGGGACATATCTAATACTCCTTCTTTCTTCCATTTTCTGCACAACCCTTTGAGGTGGGTTGGGGTGAGAAATAAGTGACTGGTCCAAAATCACCCAGCTGGCTTTCATGGGTAAGACAGGACTTGAATTCACTGTTTTCTGTTCTCTATCCTGGCACCTAAACCACTGGACCAAACTGATCAAACTTTACCTGTAACTTAGGATAATAAATCTCTTGTCTTAAAGCAGTCCTGTAATTGCACAGTATGTTTTCTAAAGTCTTTATAGCCTGGATTTGATGGAAAAATGGAAATTCTACTGAACAAACTAACAATGTTGGAAGGGTCATCTAGTCCAAATGTGATAACATTCCATTTCTTTGTCCGCATCTTGTTTGTAGATGCTCTGTCGGCCTCACCTCACCCTGCTCTCTTATAAATGCTAATCATCTGTTGACAAGTGGTTTTTATTAGGGCTTTTCTAATGTAGGACCTTTTGTAGGCCATGCCCTATCTCATTTAGATAATCATTTTTTCCCCTCATGGAGAGATGCAAAGCTCCCAGAATTCGAAACGATGAACCAGGTTTCACAATTTCATGGTTATACTCATGCAATACTAATGATAAGCTCAAGCTATTTTTGGTTACTTGGCATCCTCTCAACTATAAACAATAAAGCTAAATTTAAAAAGGGGTTCAGATGCTAATTACTGTGAATGGCATGCATGCTTGCACACACTAAAAGACAAATGAACCGTGAAGCTCAGCTGTTTTTGTGATGATCCCCATTAACCTAACAATCAGGCATTGAATCGATTTTCTACTTTCAGAGCTCCTGATCTGCTATAGGAAGAAATGCATCTTGTAGAGGCTATGTGGAAGGCTATGTGGAAGGCTAATACAATAAACAGCGAGAAATCTTCATTCTGTCTACAATTTACAAGCTAGGTTTTAGCTTGGACATGCAAACTAGGCAGTTGGAAACATTACAGAAACTTCATTGCAAAAATATTAGCCAAAGATGTCTTCTTTTCTTTCTTATGGTGCAATGCCGGTTCAGTCTTGAATTGTCTCTATCTTGGAGCATGCAAACTTTATAAAGATTTAAAAGTGGCCTGTGTAGAATCTTTTTAAAAAGGTGGAGCAACCTGGTGCCATTTAGCTCTTTGCACTATGACTCCCATAACCCCAAAAAGCACTAGAGGAGATCTATGCCAAAATGTCTTTGTTAAGTTTGCATGAAGAGACAGACGTGGAGTGCTTCAAGCTCTTTTGTTTATTAGTGACTACAGCTCAGAACAGACCCGACTGGCTTTGCTGCGGCTGCTACTTATAGACGGCAGCTGTAGCTGACAGCCAATCAGAGTGCAGGGTTTTCCCGCACTTTCTAAACCAATCATTTACAACACTTTACAAGAACAATTCAAACTTAACCAATGATTTCAAACCTGCATACATAACACCCCTCCCCACTAGGTTCAGTCCATACTCAAACCCCAATCTATCTAATGTATTCTTTTAAATAGGTGGGGCTCTTACGTGTACGTTGAGACCTACGTGATTCAGATGTTTTAAGGTTCTCACCTTGTGAGAGAGGAAATGTGTCTGCTGACATTTCCTTACTTGGACTTCTAGTAATGGTAGAACCTGTTTGGTTACTACAACCTGGTCTCTCCTCCCAATCCATCTCCAACCCAATGTCAGCACCTAAGTCAGGTAGTGATGTGCATTCTTCCATTTGTGAAAATGGTTGTTGGTACTGTGACAGGTTTTGGGATGGTTCCTGTCGTGTTAGCTCTACACATGGGGTTGATTCTTGCTTGCTGATTACTCTCATAAACCTCCACTTCCTCCCTAGAAGAGGCAGTAGGTATGGGAACCAGAGAGGAGCAAGGGCAATGCTCCTGAGGTAATCTGGATCTTAACTGATCAATGTGCCTGCTCCAGAGGACACCATCCTCTGTTTGTACCCTGTAAGACCTGGGGCCTGTGATTTGGGTTATCTCAGCAGGAATCCATAATGGTTCACCCACAAGGTTCTTAGCATAAACAGAATCACCCACAGTGAATGTGCGAATTTTGCTAGTGGAATTTATGGGTGCGTTGGGTGCGTAAGTGGGATGAAGGCGGTCAAGGGGAGACCTGAGTTTCCTACCCATCAACAATTCAGCTGGGGTTAAATTTGTTGAGGAGTTGGGAGTGATATGCTGGACACTGAGCAGTTTTTCAACTTTCTCAGTGATGTCCCCTGGACCCAATTGCTGAAGTTTTTCCTTGGTAAATCGTACCATATGTTCATATGTCTCTTAAACTTGCCACGAAGTTGTTTATGCTTTCGTTTTCCCCCTGATCGCGATGGTAAAACTCGTGTCTCTTAATGAGGCACGATAATGGGCTCTTAACAGCCTTTCCAGATCAGGCCAAGCCATTACCTTCATGTCTGCTGCTCCCGCGAGGGCCTTCGCCATCTTGAAAACTGCCGGACCGCAGTACGTAAGGAAGCCTGCCCTCTTCCGCTGCTCGGAAATGGCAGCAAGATCGTTTCCCTCCAAATACATTTGGAAACAATCTGCATACGACTCCCAGTCTTCTGCCGTCGGATCGAACGGGGCTGGGGGGGTGGCGCAGCCATCTCACTCTTCTTCTGTTCTGCATTGCCTTCTCTTCAGGGGAATCCCACCTTTGTCACCAGTGTTAAGTTTGCATGAAGAGACAGATGCGGAGTGCTTCAAGCTCTTTTGTTTATTAGTGACTACAGCTCAGAACGGACCCGACTGGCTTTGCTGCGGCTGCTACTTATAGCCGGCAGCCGCAGCTGACAGCCAATCAGAGTGCAGGGTTTTCCCGCACTTTCTAAACCAATCATTTCCAACACTTTACAAGAACAATTCAAACTTAACCAATGATTTCAAACCTGCATACATAACAGTCTTGTTCAAGGGAGGGAAGCTTGAAGACTTATTTATTTATCTAGAAAGCTCTGACTATAGTTGCTTAAAATTGGCAGCATGCTTTCCTACCTTCTTATGGTGGGAACTCAAAAACTGTACAGAAAACTCAGTCTAGAATAGTTAAGTATTGTGAAAACACGAAAATATCCCACTTCCCAATCCCAAGGCATTAAAACACACAGCCACACAAAATGATGAGGCGGCAGCTGAGATACTGATATTGCCCACCTATGGTGGGCCTTAGGTTTTCCAAATATCTTAAATATGCTCCTAGGCAGGATAAAAATGTCTATGCTTTCTCAAGAACAAATTTATTTGAAACATTTTCTCTTTTACTGATTTATTTTGATTAGCAGTGAGCAAAAATTTCTCATATACTTTGCCCTGATTTCATTCAGGTGAAAAATTAAAGTGAATTATTGGTATTTTGGAGAGCTGGAGGTGAAATCTTATAAAATTGATTGGAGGTACATGTATTTTTTTTCCCTTGGCAATCCCTGAGGATAATATTTCCTATTTCTGACTATTATTTTACTTTATCATACTTATTATGTGCTTCTTCAGCTGTTCAATGCATTCTACATAATTCACCTAGAACTCGGCTGTCAAACTCGGGGCGTCACGTTGCTGTCATGTGATGTTTCATGATGTTTTTCCCATTCATGGAGCTGGGGTGGACGTGGTCTGCGCGTGATGCATCCAGCCCACAGGCCATCAGTTTGACACCCCTGACCTAGAATAACACAAGTTCTTCATCCAGTTTTCCATTTCCTCATTTCTTGTTTGATGGCAGAAGGACAATAAATAAGAGAGTGAGGCCTTAAAGAGTGACTTTACAGAAGCCCAGAATTCTGGTACATCATGACAGCCCTGATAACAATATATGGTCTGTGGTTACAGAGGTTTAAAAATATAGCCAAAATGGCATTTGTCCCTGTGGATACTTCAAACTATTTTTAATAGATAAATCCAATAAACTCTGAAATATCTTTTTGCTAATTAATCTAGTTTTTAAATCATAAGAAAGATATCTATCAATATCTGAAGCCACTCATTTAGTAGTATGGCATATCTATTCTAAATTCCTTGTTAATTATACAAAACTATTTTTTATTTTTTAAAAAATGTGATAATACTGGATAGTTGATTTAGCCTCTATTAAAACCTTCAGAGTTATTGAAGTTTCAGAGGTAGCCCAAAGGTCCACAACCTAGAATAGAAAGCATCTTATTTCTTAAAATGGTTTGAGATTGGAGTTTCATACTCAAAGCCCTATGCAATGCTCTAGAATTAGGGAGGTATGTTTTCACACTCTGCATGTATATAGTCATATGCGTAAGGCCTTTGGACTCTTCCAACTTCAGACAAAGTCTCCTTTGAGTCAATATCAACTCTAGTGATCTCACAGATATGTCTATGTTGTTTTCTTGGCAATCATTCAGAAGTAGTTTGCCATTTCTTTTCTCCAGGATGGCTTAGGACTTCCCAGTCTGGCCTACAGCTTTTCCTGTCTTGCAATCAGGCCTGATTCTGCTTAACAAATGAGCCAAGCTCAGCTGATTAGTTTATTCAGTTAACTAAAAACATTTGCACATTTCCCATTATGGTTGTTGAAATTCTGAGTTAATATATCATAGTAGAATTAAAAGACTAATAAAATATCTCCTCTTCTATCAAAACATTATGTAACTTGACACAAAAAAGCTGTGGCCTTCTTATGAGCCATCTTACTATATCACAGCTTTTCTGAGCCTGATCATCCATATCCGTGGGATTTCAAATCTCCAGCAATGCAGAAGGCAGCAGACTGAAGAAAGAATCATTTAAGCGAACTCTGCTAAGTACATTTATCACTACAACCATTTGGGTGATGGGAAGTGCTACACTAGGTAATCTGCATGCCCTCCACTATAATTCAAGTCAAATCTGTAATATATGCATTTATCGCTTAATTGATTTATGTATATTTAAGCATATGGATGCTGCTTATACTGTTCTGATTTCTACTATGTTCCATGGAAAATATATTTGAATAAGGCCTGACATTCCACAAGAAACCAAGCATTAGTTCAACATTCAAAAGATTATCCCCCTCCCCCTGCCCCAAACACAATTTTAAAGTTCAGAGTTTGCACATGGATTTTCTGGCTTGGAATAAATGAGTAGCAATAGGATTTTCTCTCCCAACCAAAAAACTTCAGTCATAATTATAATAAACCTTATCTGAGTGTACGTGCACCTTTAGATGCTAAACCAACATCATGGATCAATCCTTCAAGGTTGTATTGTCTCTCCCCTGCCCCTTTCTTATTTGAGTTAAGAAAAAGTAGATAAAACATCTCCTTGTCTGCTTGCATTCCAGCTGCAAAAGTTGTGTAGAAGTCTTTCAATAAACCTATCAGCTCCACAAATAAGCCCTCTACCAACAGCTAATGTTTGCATTTCACCCAACACCTTGTTTGTAGTATGAAAAAATGCCCATCAGAGAAGAAAACATGTATTGGTGGATTAAATATGCCTTTGGGACATGCCAAGAGAACCCACATGCTAATAAGTTTTTGTATCCTACGAAGTACCTATTATAAGAGGAGCTATAGATAAATGCTTTGCATACAAGGAGACTCAAATTCCACACAATTCCATCAAAAACAAAAAAAAAAAAACAAAGCACAAACTAAATCTTCATCCACCACACAACTTTCCACAACCCAGTCCTGTTCAAATACATCAAACTACAATTCCCATAGTTTCCTACCAGTTTTTCCTTTACTGAAAACTAAAGATTTGCAGTTTAACACAACTGGTAGATACCAGATTGATGGAAGCTACAGTGGACAAAGGTTTTTCCTCAGTCCTAAAGGTCTAGAAATTTGCTATTAATAAAAGGGAACAATACTATACTAAACCAAGAAATTAGCTTTACTTGTAATCACACCCTGACGAAAAAAATGTTATTTTTAATTATTTCTTCATGAGTTCAAACCCTTTTATAGTAATCAAATGTATTACTGATGTGTCAATCTCAGCCAAGGTTTAATCCACATTATGTATTTATTGCATGTCAATAATAAATTGGAATTATTTTTGACAGGTTCTAATTTACTATAATGGAAATAATAGAAAACTTAAGACTTCAGGAAAATTTGAATTTACAGAGGCAACGCCACAATATTTTAAAATGGAAAAATTAACTCATGTAATAATTGATACATGTTTAATCTATTTGATTTGATAAAGATGCACATACATTTTCATATTAATTCTCTTATCTCTGACGTGGGAGAGTAAATTTCCAAATACATAACTTTTTTCTTGATAGTCCTGTGCTTTGGAGTAACAACAGTCTAACTGATCGTATGCTGAAGAAGCATGAAACATCTTGCAAAAATAAAATAAAATCTCTAATATTTATATTTATACACACACACACACACACACACACACACACACACCCTAACTTAAAACAATGCAATCTGTACATATACTTTTGCATGCCATTTGTACTTATCTCACAATGGCTTGATGGAAATAATAATAATGAAAAGAAAGCTTCTCAGTGAAGCCACTTTAAATAAAGGAGACTTTTTTGGGGACAAAGCTTTGTAATTAAACTTATCCCATACCTTTATGAGAAACATTTATTGAGATGCATTGTCTTTCATTACTTGAATTAGGGTGTTTCCCCCCCAGCCAACAAAAAGGCAAGCAGAAAGTCTTGTTTGCAATGGGGACAACCTTTCTAAAATTGATCTCTTTATAAGATAATTTTTCAAGCCCTTTTCTCCTTTTGCTATTATTGCTGTTATTAAATTTGAAATTATCCATTAATACTACAGTATGAATTTGTATTTTAGTTTGTTAATTAGTTTAGAAAAGGAAGGAAGAATTGTACCTTTGCTCCGCATGTTCTATGGAGCTATTCTTCTATAGAGGCGATTTGTTTATTCCTTATAGGATGGAAAAGTCTAATGTTTACTGAGTCTTCTTAGAATGGAGAACAGCAGTTACTGCTCTTCAGATATTCCAACATTTTTGTTGCAATTACATTTTCATTGGTTAGAATTTTATTCTATTAATAGTGAATTATGAATATGTCATTCATTCGTGTTATTGTATAAAATACATTTCTGTCCTACTTTACTTTCTGTATCATAGTTCAATTTTTGTCAAAATATTTCAGCCATACAACAGCAACATTTAAAGTTGAATATTTCTGCCTTGCAATGCTATTTTTTAAAATAATACATTTCTGTCTTGTATCTGCAGTGAAATATATTCCAAATTGAAAAATTTTAAGTGAGACAGATCATCCTACCTGTCTGCATCACCAAGACCCAGTGAGGTGTTGCGTTGTAAAGTTTCCCTCACAGCAGCCATCCCATCAGGAAGTCTGTTTAATCTTCGAGTATAAAGGCCCAATCCACCATCAGTCATGTACCTGTAAATAATAATAGCAATAATTCACCATCAGTCAATTTCAAAAGACAACTTTACTCGGAAAGCTTACATCCTGCAACCGATATCTATAACACCAACAAACATCCCCCTCTGCCTATCCCAAGTCCTTGGGAAGGACTCGATAGACGGACAAAAAATGCCACATTCAGCCTGAACATCTCACTGACTGTGCAACAAATCAAAAGCTAAGCAGGCAAATGGATCAAAATAACATGTACAGATCTAAATTCTGTGGATTACCATGTGTAGTTGAGCTAATTCTGGCACAAACTGCAACATATTTTGATTAGTTAGTTTATATTCATTATATAAAAGTCTGAAAAAATGAGAGTTTGGCAAAGATTATATGCTATCAATAACATTTTCTACCAGGAAATACTAGTATTAATTTGCTTACTGGCTTAAATCTGACATTTTCCTTTATAACTAAAGAGGTTAGATAAAACTTACATTTAGTACTGCGGAATGTATGTAAACTGAATTGTAAAAGTTTCTGTGATAAACTGCTTCCATGAAGTACAATGTAAGTAAGGTAATTAAGGTGCAGCAAGCATTCTACTCATAGTTATAAAGTAACTAGCTTCCAAGTTACTATTATACCTCTTGTTTGAGCACCACATCCAGAGCCTCAGCTAGTGCATATTTGGAGAACCAATGGCCTCTCCTTTACTGCACTGCCATCCCTAATATTTTCAGATAGAGAAATAAGCACAGAAAAAGGCAATAAGCCGAGAACTATTTGAAAGAATAATTTCCACATGAATACTGAATTACTTGGTTTTACGGATAGTATCTGGAGACTGTGATCTACAAGAGACTTTGGATGTAACGAATATGTGGTGGGATTCAAAAAATTTTTACTACTGGTTCTGTAGGCATGGCTTGGTGGGCGTGGCAGGGGAAGGATACTAAAAACTCCATTCTCACCCCACTCCAGAGGAAGGATACTGCAAAATCTCAATTCCCTCCCCACTCCTGGGGGAAGGTTACTGCAAAATCCCATTCCGTCCCCACCCCACTAACCTGCTTTCCAGCTCCGTTTTCCTGTGCAGGGCAACAAAAGAAGAGCCAGCCAATCAGCTGGGACTCGGGAAGCAGAGAATAGATGGGTGCGGGGCCAGTCAGAAGTGGTATTTGCCGGTTCTCTGAACTACTCAAAATTTCTGCTACTGATTCTCCAGAACTGGTCAGAATCTGCTGAATACCACCTCTGGTGTTAGCTCACAAAGGAAGTTCTGGTATTTATGTGAGCCTGCTTTCCAGAACATATTCTAGTGTATAGAAGTTGAACATTCCTGGCCTAGAAGACACAGCTCTCCAAAGGCCATTGAATACAAACCACTCAGCTCTACTAGAATTATTGCTTACTTTTAACCATTAGCAAGAAACAGTTCCTAGGAACTTTCTTGAAAGAATTTTACCTCTTGTCTGCAGACAGCAGTTAGGTGTAGTTCCTCTACACCTATGAACAAATGAATCAAAATAACACCTTTTATGTGTCAGTGTACAAATATTTAACTCTCCCAATAATTGTTTTGAGGTACCCATTAGCAATTAAGGATGAAACTGTTAAGTTTGCATGAAGAGTCAGACGCGGAGTGCTTCAGTGAAGAGTTTATTAGTGACTACAGCTCATAACAGACCCGATTTGGCTGGGCTGCGGCTGCTACTTATAGCCAGCCGCCGCAGTTGCCAGCCAATCAGAGTGCAGGATTTTCCCGCACTTTTTAAACCAATCATTTCTGACACTTTACAAGAACAGTTCAAACTAAACCAATGACATTCAAACCTGCATACATAACAGAAACCAAACCAACTTTAACAGAGAATGCTTTTACAGAACACTGATACTGGATATAGTCCCACTGAATTCCAGAAGTATCAGGATATTAGTGGCGTTAGAGAGTAAAAGCCTCTTGGGAATTGTAAAAAAAAAATTAGGAAATACCTCACATTGGTCTCAAAATCTACCACATACAGATTGTCAAGTCTGCTCAGCCAGAGTTTAATAATAGTAAACAGCATAGGAAACCTATTGGTATTTTTAAAACAATCCAAACTGGTTTGCTGTATTTTGCTAATTTAAACTTTGATCTGTTTTAGTTGCTTTGTAATATTATAGAGAAACTGAATCTTTATAGAAACATTTGTCATTCTGGTATTTTGACTCAATTACCCACTTTGATCCAGGAAAAAAAAGGGGGGGGGAGTTTAAAGGTCCCAAGAGGATATAACCAAAAATGGAGGAGAAAATAGTATGTCCCTATGTTTATGCGCATCTTGACTAATTCATGTAAGAGAGGAAACTCTACCTAAGCAAATTCTACTAATTTACCCCATGAATGCAATTAATGAAAGTCTTGGCAGGAATCCCAATCCAATTCCCATCACAACTTACTGTACATCAGATTAAATATCCCATCACAACATACATCAGATTAAATATTACCAGTCTGTTCCTTGTTATAACTTTTTGCTGTAGTATAGCTTCTATAAAGCCAAATCAGATGCCCTTAATTATTGCATCTAGGCATGAATTTCTACACAGTTCCCTGTAGTTTCCTACCATAAATCCAGAATTACTGTTAATTTGTGTGCTTTATTTTGTAACTTGCTGAATGACTGAACAGGAAGAACTTAGAAGATTTTGGCAACCCAACTGGAATAGCCAAACATAAGAAGAAGAGCCAGGCATGGGAGATTGTTCATTGTTTGCTAATGGTAATTCACTGCCAACTGCTGCTAACAATTTCCTGAATACAGGAAATAATTATTCCATTCTACTCTGCTCTAGCCAGATCTAATATGGAATACTGTGTCCAGTTCTGGACACCACATTGTCCACGTTGAAGGATACTGTTCATTCAAAAAGAACAGCAACAATTGGAGCAAATTCAGAGGATGGCTACCAAGAAGATGAGGAGTCTGGAAAGAGTTATAAGGAACAGTTAAGGGACCTAGGTACATTTAAACCATAGAAGAGACCAGCTAAGGGAAGTTATGATAACAGTCTTCAGATATTTGAAGGACTGTTAAATGGAAGAATGATAGACATTCTTTATTGTCCCAGAGAGCAGATCTAGAACCAGAGTTAAAAATATAATGAAGCCAGTTCAATCTAGATTGCAGAAGGCATTTCTGGACTGTATAAACTATCAACCAGTGAACCATGAAGTGATTGTGAGTGAGCTAAGAAATGAGAGGATTTCTAGATATAGTCAACTAACACATGGGAGCAGAGTTTGTTTGTAGTATATCACATAGGTGGTATGCAGAAAAACTAGGAAGAAGTGATTGATGAACTGACTGATAAAAGAAGGCAGAAGATTCCTATTGCATTTCTAAATTCTGGACTTCATCCCTAGTTTCTTTATTAAAACTTCTCAGTTTCTTGCTTGAGCCCTGAGATATGGAGCTTGACAGACATCTGAGGCTGAATAGCCATGTATCAGAAATAGTGCAAAAGATCCAGCACTAGGCAGAAAGTTTAACTAGAAATTGTGAGAATAATCAACCAATGGAACAGCTTGCCCTAGGAAGTTGTGGGAGCATCATTTCAAAGAAGATATTGGACTGCCATTTGTCAGAAATGGTGTAGAGTCTCTTGCTTGGACGGGGTGGTGGTGGACTAGATGACCTACAAGGTCCCTTCCAACTCGGATTATCTGTTATCTGTTAAATTCTCTAAATTGCCTTCTTATTCTATCTTTCCATGAATATATAAATACCCTCCTATCTGAGCATTAAGTATTCACTTAATTTTAATCTGATCCAAACTGAGGTTTGCTCATAAATTGTTCTTTATGTTCGTCCCATTTCTTACTCTGGTTCCAGCACCAAAGTTCTCTTTTCTTTTCCATCTGTGTATGTTTGTTTACCCATATAGATCCGGATACAGCTTTCCTCACCAAAGAAATAATTACAAGCTTCTCTAGCTAGTCCCATATGTGGAAACCTAATAATAAAGTGCAAGTTTCAAGTAATGTGTTTTGCATGGAAGATCTGGATAAATAGAGACTTGAGCAATCTATATACTAAAAGCTCTTGTTTTCATGACCTTTAACTGGATGAAATGGTCCAGCACAGGGCAACAGTTTTTGAATCATGTTACCTCAGATTGGCTAATTTACAGAATGTGTCCAAAATCCAGGATACATGACTCCTGAAGGAATGAAATATGGGGAAGTTGCAGTTGCTTCAGTGTTACTGGCTGTTGTTGCAGACATGTGACCTTCATATTCAATATTTTGTGACAGTTTCCAAGCCAGTCTCACAATCCCTCACTCTCTTCCCCACCAAGCAACAGCAACTTACCCGCCTGCTGGAAAGGGAAGGAGGAAGGAAATAAGGAAGGGACAGGGAGGAAGAAACAGTGTACAGCTTTCCCAGCCCTTTCTACCCCCTCACATGTGCTTCCCCAATTTGTGTCTTCTCATGTGTACTTTCCCTGACCTGCACTTCCTCATGTGCCTTCCCTGTCCCATACAGCACTTCTTGCATGTTCTCATGCACCTTTTCTGACCCACACCACTCCATGCATACCTTCCCTGACCCTTACAGCATTTTTTGTTCACTCCCATGCATTGTCCCTGACACATGCTCCTCCTGCCCATCTTCCTCGACCCATGCAGCATCTCTTTGGTAACCTGATCCATGCTGACCCCCATGCACCATTTTGACTGACTTAGAACCTCTCATACACTCCTGCAACTCCCACGCATTCTTCTAGAACTGCATCATTCTCCACATCCTACTTTATCCATGTAGCAATTCTTATACAACCCCATGACCCCAAGACAGGACTAGTACTGTCCTCAGCATTAAAATATAACAAAACGTCTAGATCCAAACCATTATTATTTAAGCAGGATAGTTTCAACAAATGGAACTCCCACAATTATTTTCACATTTAAAATAAATTCACAGCAATGATTAGAGAACAGAGTATTTCAGACCATAGGATAACATGCCATTTCCAAATTCATTATAAAATCCAAGCAGCAGACATTATTCAGTACCAATATTAATACTGTATTGAAGTATTTCTTATAGACTTTTTATAGATTTTCACTTAAGAAAAAACTAATCTGAATATGTTTGGAGTTTATGGTTCTCTACATGCTTTCTGATATAGTACACCAAACCATATCAATATTTTCAGCACACAAGGATTAACAGATTGTAAATTGCCACTGTGCCAAATTTTTGAATGAAGTTTTCATCTTAAAAATAGAAATGAAGGAGTAAAACAAACAGATAATGAAACAGAACCAAAAAGTTCTGATAGGCTGCATTTTAGAAGCTTTTTAAGTAATCTTAATAACCTTAATTCACATAAGGTTTAAGAGTTCATATTAAACTGGATTGCTGAAATTAAAGTTTCTTCATGTAACTAACACAAACAAATGAAGTCCAAACATAATTTTTTTTTTAATTATGCACATCATACTTAAAATAAATTATAAAGGTTTTAAAATCAACTGCAGTTTAAATGTCTATTGCTATGGACATTTAACAACAACAACAAATCCTTAAGCCAGCTTTCCTCAAACTTCCTGAGGCTACAACCTTCTGAAATGCATAGTCCAAAGAGTTTACAGTAGAATCCCACTGATCAAGTGCCAGATTGTGGAAAGCGATCCTAATTTACAGTTTGGTGAAAATGTCCCAGGCGTCTCTGAATTTGAATTCCCCCTTCTCTTCTGCTAGATTCTGTACAATTCAACAATACAAATCCAACTATGCAACAAGCAAAAAAGAAAACAGTGAAGTTGATACCTTTGGCAAACGTTCAGCAAAATAACATACTTCACTAAGTCATGAATGAAGCGTTATTTCCTTTCAATTTCTCTGTTGCCGGACTGAAAACACTGGCCAAATTATCTGAAGAGTCTGAATATGTTCTTCAGTTCTGCAAAGTTTGCTGCCATTGACTGACTTTTCTTTTAAAGACTCTTCTTTGCCAAAGAAGAGGAAGAGGAGGAGGAGGAGGAAGAAGAAGAGGAAGGAGGAGGAGGAGAAGAAGGAGAAGAAGGAGAAGAAGAAGAAGAAGAAGAAGAAGAAGAAGAAGAAGAAGAAGAAGAAGAAGAAGAAGAAGAAGAAAGGAAGCTTCCTATCAGACAATTTAAATGTTGCAGCTTCTATGCTGAAGTTCTTGCAGTAAATGGAAAAAATAGTGCTTTGTTCAGCAGTGACCCCATTTCTGCCTTCTGGAAAAAAAATCACTGAATTACACTGTCAGCTATAACAGACAACCCCAAACTATAATGCCCCAAACAAGATATAAACTTCAGAAGCAACAAGAAGAAAAAAGGAAAACACAATGGATGTAAGTCAGCTCTGAAGAATCTCTACTGGTGCAAGAACAATAAACAATTGTCCCTCTGGAGTTTCACAAAGTGGTTGCTAAGCTAGTTAAAACTAGGGACAGGGCTATTCTCAGTTCTGCTCTGCCCATGGGGACAAGACACAATACTTTCCCCTCAACTGCATAAACAAGGTCGTCAGTTTCAACGGCAGTGAGAGAAGCAAGACTCCAATCTTTCATTTATTACATTTGTTTGCAAGACGTTACAGACCTCAGCCTTAAAATGGGAAAAGCAAATGCAAGTGTTATGTAAGAAAAAAGGGCTTTACAATGTGATTTTTAAAAAAAAAAAATTAGAAAATGAATTTTAAAAAAGGATGTGCTAGTGAGTGTGTGTGCATGCATATTAGTGTGTATACAGAGATGCCCAGGCATTCCATAAATAGATTTGCTACCATCACTATATTCAACAGAGGTCTACAGTGAATCCTTTTGTGGTAAACAACTTTTCAAGGCCTGTTTATTATAGTCAATTTTAACTCTTGTAGAAGTTGATACAGAAATGTAGACCAAACATTTATTTGTTTGTTTGTTTATGGGATTTATATTGCCACCTATTCGCATATGGCGACTCAAGTCAGCTTACAAGAATATAAAAACATCATATAAAAAACAATAAAACTAATAAAAGAGAGAAGCATATATAACAATACTGTAATAAAACTGAAGCAAATTAAATACTTTTGAAACTCCACTGATTTTAGTAGAACAACTAATAATATACCTACAAATTTCTCTTAAGATCTGTGAGTAGATTAGATAATTACAGAATTATTCCTGTAAACCAGCATCCTCTAACATGATGCTAGATTGTTTTGACTCCAACACCCATTGTGCCTACTATCAGAGAACTGGGTAGGGGAAGGTAGTATCATTCTGGCAGCCATATTTAGCTGATTCAGGCCAGATGACATAAATCCAGTTAAATGTGCAATGAGTCTTCCTTTAAAAAAACAACTCTCCCTTCCCTTCTGCTTTGCTCACGTTCTCCAGACTTTATAATTTCAGGCAAAAAGATGCAATGTGGTGCTAAAAAAACCCTGACACATAGAGAGGTGGTAGTGGAGGGCATTCATATTTCAAATTGGGAGTCCCAGAGTGGTCAAGCGGACAGAGGGAAAACAGGACCAGGTAAAAACGGCATGAAGAAAGTACAGACGGATGCACAGATAGGAGGCAGCAATGGCAATTCACAGAAGAGGGAACAATTTGGGGTCCACATGCATCTAGTGTTCTTCCTCCTCAGTGCAAAAGTAATATATATGAGCTGAGTACCGGGCCGTCACAAAACAACAACAACAACAACTTTGAGCCTTAAAGCTTCAACATGAACAAAATATAGAGACTGGAGTTTAGAGTAATGCAGAAGCAAACTCCTGCATGTGTACACCAGACATACTCAGACTAGTACATCAGTGTGTACACAACAAAAGCTGTGTTCATAAATCAGAACTGGATTGCCTAATTTAAATAATAACCTTTTATCTGTGACAGAATCTTCTGGCCAGTCAGTTTATACACTACTTGTATAAAAATCTGGGAATGAAAAGAAAAAAAAAACCTCCACTGAAGTGCATTTTTGCCTTGCTCTTACCAGTCTAATAGGCAGATTTTTTTCTCTGTTCTGTCCTGAAAGTATGATACTAAATCAAAAATTAATGTTGAATAAGGTGACACTGTGGTACAAAAGTTAATATAAGTATCTTTAAATGGCTTTTGGAAGATTAAAGAAATACTGAATTTGGTGAGACTTAAATTACAGTGAACATAAAGACCTTTTTTTCTTCTGTTTTACCTAATATTTTCAAATGTTACTATATATCAAATATCATTGGAGGAGGGACCTTAATGTTAAACAGAATAATCATCTTTTAGCAAATGACAAAGTCATCATTATTTGATGTGGATTCTTGGTTCATCAGTTTGGGAATGTTAGGACCAATTTTTAAACTGTCAGTCTCCAAGGAGTCAAACAGCAGCCATAAGCCATAATCCCTCACTCTCAAAACACCATTCATGTCCCAAATATTACTTTAACCTCCCGCTATGAATAATGTACTTTTTTTTTTCCCCTCAGAACAAAGCCTCTGTGTGTATGTATATGAATGACAAATGTTTAAGGAAAATAACAGTTGCTGAAAACCTTAATATGAAAGTCAAGAGACTTAACATTCTAGAACAGGTGACAGAATGACATTGGATCCTGTTTTATGTTGTATATATTATTATGCTACCATTTGTTGGAATATTGCCTGTTCTGCTACCATTATTGAAATGGTACGATGTTATAATATATGGTAACATTTATAATAATGGTAAACATATATATGATGATGCTATCAACAATCTAAGAAAAATACAGGGAAGTTTAATATATAATATAGAAATTGAAATAAAGCAGCAGACAAATTCACGCTGGCCTACAAAGAAAGAAGATTTCATCCTGTTTCCTTTCCTAGAGGGAAGAATATTCACTCTCTGGTAACTACTCATTCATTTGCAAATTATATGAAACAATTCAAATGTGCATTTTTCTAAAAAATACATATTTGAAATTATTTCTTCAAATGTCAGTTTCCACAACATCATGCTATCACCTACTTAAATATCCTATAGCAGAAGTTGCATAATTTGTGTACCATTACAGAAAATTCTGTTTAAATTATCTGTTTAATCTGTTTAAATTAACTACAGGTGGTCTATTCAAAGTTATGACAGCGCTGAAAAAATATACACATAACCTCAAAGTTCCAGCCATCACAATGTTCCCATGGGCATATACAGAATAACAGAGTTGGAAGGGACCTTGGAGGTCTTCTAGTTCAACCCCTGCTCAGGCAGGAAACCCTATATCATTTCAGACAAATGGTTGTCCCATCTCTTAAAACTCCAGTGTTGGAGCATTGACAGCTTCTGAAGGCAAGTTGCTCCACCGGTTAATTGTTCTGTCAGGAAATTTCTCCTTGGTTCTAGGTTGCTTCTCCCTTTGATTAATTTCCACCCATTGCTTCTTGTCCTGCCTTGTGGTACAAAAACCAGACAAGGTTAGGAGCAGGGTGGAATTTAGAAAGGTTAGTGAAACTAACAGTAATAACTTTGGTAACCTATTACTTTTGGACCAGCCAATATGATTATAAGTTGGACACTCAGATGCCCATCTCACAATTATGACATTGCAGTGATCTGCAGTCACACGACCCTCATTTGTGATCTTCTCTGCCGCTTCCCACAAGCAAGTTTTAGTGGGGAAGGTTGCAAATTGTTTCACTAAGTCACTCTGTTACCTTTTTCCCCTTTCCATAGAAACCCTACTGCCTGTGCGTGGCCTGCAACCCACCCTTGGCAGGTCTTCCCCGACCCTCACACAGCCTGCAACCAACTCTCCCCAGGCTTCCCCAGACCCCACACAGCACCCCCATGTTCCTTACCTGGGAGTCTTGCCTCTTCCTGCCTAACAACCTGCGTGTTCTGGGATTATGACAACAACTGGGACTGCCTGGGATTGTTATCATTAAGCAATGAGATCATTTGATGATAGCAAATCTGGGCAGCCCCACTTGCTGTCATAATCCAAGGGTAGCTGTACTTTAGATGATGGGACATGGAACAAAATATTTTAAACTGTTATAATCATATGTTCCTTTAAGAGGAAATAGTTAATCTGTTTTAGCTTGCTTATTTCATCCTCTATTCTTCACAGCATTTTTGAACCAAAGTGTGACTCTCTAAAGATGTGTCTTCTCCAAAGTATCAATATTTATTTGTTTTTTTCATTCATCTTTTCCTTTCCCCTCTTTACTGCTCCCATTATTTTATTCTTTATCTCCTTTTACTCAGGAGGACTCTATAGCATTTTCTCCAACTAACAAATGTTACTAACAGGTGTAAGCTTTTGTCAGCTGCAGCCACCACAGCCTAACATAGTTCTCTTCCTGCAATGTACTGCTCTTTCTTCTTCTTCTTTCTCCCATCTCACGCCATTCCGCTGTCTTCCTTCTTAGAGAATTTGGCACTAACAGAATATAAGCATTTTTATTCTGACAGCTA
This sequence comes from Naja naja, assembly GCA_009733165.1. NCBI lineage: Eukaryota > Metazoa > Chordata > Lepidosauria > Squamata > Elapidae > Naja > Naja naja. The sequence continues at coordinate 282,715,786 of CM019148.1, forward strand.
ATCACACAATGTTAAGACAGCTGTATCTTGCGTTGTGGATGAAATGCTCTGTAAAAAGATCCTCCTTGTTGGTATTATATGGTTTAACAATTCCTATCAAGAAGTGAAAAAATGCCACAGATAAGCTTCCACTGCTTATTGAAACAATTGGGAAACCATGAACAAAGCAGCTACAATAAGAAAAATAAATTTCCCACATTCAAAAAAAAAGCATCTCATTGTATAGTTCTAAAACAGATTAATGCTACAGTGGTAGTAAGACAGAGTGCACCCTACTTTCTTGGAGGAGGGGAGGGAACTGTTTCACAAAAACACAAAAACTTTTCTTAACCTTGGCATACCTGCTGGAACAGAGATCTGAGAAATTCTAATACCACTTCAAGTTGCAACAAGTAATGAAGGGCAGCAGTTGTACATTTAGTGATACAAGTTCCATGAACTCCTCAATCACTGATTATCACACATCATTCACTAAACCAATATATTAATTGTCAGTACAGGTGGCTTCATATTTCCTGCATTCCGGTGAAAGTTTTGCCTGCTTTATTTCTTTTACTCTTCCAGGCATGTGGTTATAATATGCCTGTAACAAACATAAACCATTCAAGGGTAAAACAGAATGCAAGGCTGTCAGTTTATCTTTAGCAATAAATCAATGGGGAGCAATTAATTCTGGTAGCACCTTATTTAATTTTTTGCTTATATCTTGACTTCGTTGTACCCACCAAGAATCCGCCTGAGTTGGAACAAGCTACAAACATTGTAAGATAAATAAAAAGTAATTGCAGCAGAAAAAGGATACTTCAATAGTCTGTGAACTAATTCAGGAAACTGTCACATAAATAAAATAATGATTTATAGATAATCCCCAAAGGAACAGGAAATGTACACACTGAGGAATTTTAATTAAAATCCGAGTAACTAAGCTGGTTAATACTTGTTGAATTTTAGGAAATGTATATCAACAGATATAGCTATCATTTATTTCTTAAATAAAACTTTTAAAAAAGTCTCAGGAGAACACTAAAACAAAAAACAAAGCCTCACTCCTAACTTCAGGTCTATTTTATTAGCAAAGCCCAACTACTGCTGAATTCTCTTGCTAACAAAATTTTGTCCCATTCTGCCAACTGCTAGTGCCTCAAACATTTTGTCCTTCCAAGCCTCCTTTGTAAGCAACACTATTTCTCATTGTCACTATTCAGTGGAAAAGAGAACTTGAACAGAATTCTTTTGGAAAGGGATAAAAACAGAAATTAGACTGAACCAGGCCATGTCTTTAGAGATTAAATGCCTTATGTATATATGTGCAGGATTCTATAGTGGCCTATTGGCTGAAAAATTACTTTTACCCCAGTTGTTACAGCTTTGATTGCTCTTTGATTATCCCTGCAGTTTTCTTGGCAAGAATTCAGAAGTGGTTTGCCATTGCCATCTTCCTAGGCAGAGTAAGAGTGACTGGCCCAAAATCACCCAGCTGGCTCTGTACGTAAGGCAGGACTAGAACTCATAGTTTCCCATTTCTAGCCTGGTGCCTTAACCATTACAGAATCTTTCTAAATTATGTCACCTTTTTAAATTTTACTTTTATGTGTATTCTATACATAAAAATACCATTCCCAGAAGATTGAACATCTAGTGATTGTTAACATTGCTTTGTGTTGTACTCTAAATTGCTTTTAATAACACATGATAACACAAACATTTGAACATCTCTGATAAATCCATGGCTGGCATGGTTCTCTTGAAAAAGATGATATGTAGTTTAAGTCATTGTAACTAAATTTCTTATAATAAAAATTCAAAGACAGAATAGTTGAAATTTGGATTAAGCAAATTAACTCCACTACCCAATTTCTGTTTACATCTTGCAACTTCTAAGGACAATGTAGCAATCCAATGCTTAACTATTAGCAAGGAGGAGAACATATGAAAATATTAGCCATGATGGCTATATATTACCTCCCATATTAGAAGCAGTATTCCTCTGAAATTATTCATTGGGGGTTGCAGTGTTTCACAAACATCCTGCTTATGGACTAACTATTAAAGAAACAAAATGCAGTACATGGTCTCATCTAGTACAATTCTGATGTTCTTAATGTGGGAGTTAGCACTGTGGAATAGCACTATCTATGCACTTCTTCAAAGAGATAGTAATTGCTATGTCCACCTTAACTGTCTAACTGCAGACTATTCAACCTTATATCAGAATATTGTGCTGGTTTGACTCCAAGTGACCATATGTACAAATGTTTGCCATCCAGTTCTGTTTTTTAATACTGCTTTGAACAGCTGGTTGGCACTTTGCGCCAGCATCTAGCATGTCTTTGGCACTTTGCCATGCTTGGAGTTGAACAGCACTCAACATGGAAGTATCTATATCAGGTGTCCCCAACCCTGTCTCAGGGATTGGCACTGGTCTGTGGCATGCCAGCAACTGGGCCGCACAAACAAGTGAAGCCCCATCTGCAAGATGCAGGTAGCATGCAAAACCATCCCCTCTCTGGTCTGTGGATAAACCTCTCTCCACAGAACTGGTCCCTGGTGCCCAAAAGGTTGGGGGACCACAGATCTATATGAAGCAGCATATAGAAGGACATAGCTGATCTGATTTGATAATCATGGTAGCTTGTAATGCACTTAGTCTAATGGCACAAGTCATAGTGGCCAACACCAAATGGTGAGAAAACATTAGGTTAAATAAACCATGCTCTAACATATAGGTTCAATAGGATTAAAGTAATCTTTGATGAGCTATTTTAGGTCATAGCTTTTAGTTACTGATGTGTAAAACCTGTTGGTTTCACAACTGGAATGCAAAACTACTGAATTTTAGTTTGGAAAACATGTGGGAACTTTATATCTATATCTATATCTATATCTATATATATCTATATCTATATCTATATCTATCTATCTATCTATCTATCTATCTATCTATATATATACATACACACACACACTGGCTTTTAAAGCATCAGCGTTTAAGAATTACCATATTAGAACACAGTTTAAGAAATAAGAACAAAGGTCTTTAATTTTTCTAGTGAAACATTAGTTCACTGCAGATTTGCATTTTTCTGATTTTTCTTTCTCGTAGATTAATGTTAGTGCCAAACCATGCTTTTTATTCCCCTATTTTGTCCACTCATCAAACCTAACTGACCACCATCTCTTGGCAACTTGATCTTTCTGGTCAAAGACTGGAATACAAAATCTGCCCACAAGCCCTGCCTTTCAAGAGAAAACAAAGAAATGAATAACCAGTTAGCTAGAGTCAATTCAAGTTTCAGTCTGCACAAACATGAACAGATGAGTGAAATCAAGTTCTCTCATAAGCTCTAATGTTGTATTTTGTTGTCATGTAGCCAAAATACTCAATTAACCCAAGTGACTTTTTAAAAAAGATATGAACGAAGTCAAAATATCCTGAACATCAACTTCCCATCTAATTACAGGGTTCAGTACAATCAAACCAACATGTGAAAAACATGTAGTTATATTAAATATGTTTAACACCACATATTTTTTCGCATGTACATTTTCAAAAGCAGGCTCTGTTTTGGAATGGGAAAAGCCTGTGATGAAAGGAATGAGCAAAAATGGGCCACTAAACATAAAGAGAACATAAACAGTTCTAAAAGTTTCTTATATTTCAGTGGGGCAGTCCCATTTAAAGCCACCTCTTGAAAACATTCCGAGGCATTCCACACGCCTACTTCGCAAGCATCCTAAGTGACACAGGATTACTTTCCTTCTATGAATCAAGACAAAGAGAGAGCAAGGATGAAGATTAAGCACAGAGCTTAGCAGCAATTTGGATTTGAGAGGGGAAAAGTGATTTGGAGGTCACACACCCTACCTTTCACCAAGAACTTAAAGAAGCCACAATTTTTCCTAGAAAAGATGCATTTGATTTAAAGAGTTGTCAACAGATATGATGGCATGCCCACATTCACGCTGAATCCCCTAATTTTATTTATGAAATTTACATGGCTGCCCATCTCACAAGAAGTGACTCTGGGCAGCGTACAACAATTAAGAAAAGCAATCAATATATAAAAACAATCAATATTAGAAACTATATTTTGTATTATTTATAAACATAAAAATCATTAAAATATACAAAAACTCCACACAGAAGAGAGTAAATATTAACCACAACAAAGGAGCCATTTAAGAATGTCACAAGTCCCTTGGGACTTCCAGACCAGATGACATAGCCAAGTCTCGAGGGCCTTATGGAAACATTAGCAGGGATGGGGATAACCTCACTTCTGGGAGGAGAATGTTCCATAAGGAAGATGCTATAGTACAGATGACCTACTATAGGAGATGACAAGGCTGAGCACAAGGGAGAAGTCAAACGTGTCATCAATCATGAGTCCCTTCACGCCCACAAGAGATCTACCCACCTTGAATTCCTTTGATTCTTATCTACTGCCAATTTGCTTGGACTGTTAGTAGTTCAGATTCTTATAGAGAGCTTAAGATTGCAATAAATCTTTATACCCATATGAACTGCTTGGACTTCCTGATTTCCCTGGTAGTTGACACCTACCTCTTGGGAGACATCAAGTTTAACCCCTGGCCAATGGGAATCATAGCATGTCTCCTCTGCCCGATCTAGTGGGATGGACAGATATAGCCGAGAAAAGACAGTCCTTAGGTGACATTTATTTATTTATTTATAATTGGACTTATATGCCGCCCCCTCTCCACGAGGACTCGGGGCGGCTCACAGTTAAAAACACAATACTTCAACCAATAAATATTTAAAACAGAATTAGATCAACAAGCCCAATCACTAAAAACCCATTAAAATACTTTAAAATCCCCAGGAGGTCAGCCCAGCCCGGCCTGTTCAAACAGCCAGGATTTCAGATCGCGGCGGAAGGAGCGGAGATCAGGAGCCAACCGGAGCTCCAAAGGGAGTTGGTTCCACAGGGCTGGGGCCGCAACAGAATAGGCCCTTCCCCGGGGCACCGCTAGCCAACATTGTCTAGCCGATGGTACCCCTGCGCATGCACAGGGCGATCGGTGTTTGATATTGGCAGGAGATGCTCCCGCAAGTACCCCGGACCCATATCGTAAAGGACTTTGAGTGTTAACACCAACACCTTGAATCTCACCCAGAGGGCAACCGGCAACCAATGCAGCTCATGCAGGAGGGGTGTAACATAGGAGTATCGGGAAACTCCCATCACAACCTGCAAAGCCGCATTCTGCACCAGCTGAAGCCTCTGGATGGTATGCAAGGGCAGTCCTAAGTAGAGAGCGTTGCAGTAGTCGAGTCGGGACGTCACAAGTGCATGAGTGATCGTGCGAAGAGCATCTCAGTCCAGATACGGGTGCAACTGGCGAACCAGTCGGACCTGACATGATCCCATGCCAAGGAAAATCTTAAAACCAACACTTAAAACCAACACTTAAACTGGACCTAGAAGCAAACTGGTAACCAATGCTGCTTGTGGAACAGAGGTGTGATATATGCTATTTTAATACATCTATGCCACTGCATTCTTACCAGTTGAAACTTCTTGATACTCTCCAAGGGCAGCCCCATTTTACAGTATGCTGCATTACAGTAGTCCAATCTGGAGGTGACTAAGCACCAGTGACTGTGAGTTTAATATTAGCAAAATCAATTATACTTAATTGATTTCTGTTCCAGTTATAAAGTTGGGCTTTCACATGATTGTAGTATGCATTTCCCTTAGACACATAGCCTCTCAAAATGGGGAAATTACTCCAATGCTACTGTGCGTGTAGGATATCTCAAGGTTAATTAGTGATCAAGGTTATCTTGGTGATCAGGAACAGTACTGGGAAATCAAGGTGATAGGGATGTAATTATGCTTCCACAGTTCATTTATCACAAGAATTCTGTATCAGAACCTAAGATGATCTTATTTTGGTACTCACTTTAACAATGTTTCTAATAGAAGCTGCATGTTGAAAACCATAGCATTTTGGAGCCAGCTTTTATTGATGCATTAAAATTACATTAAAGATAGTTAACTTAAAAGCAAAACTGTTAAGATGTGTAATTAAGAAATACAGGCTGGATTTAGAAAATGCAAATTAAAAATGTGGTTTGCTTTATATGGTTTGACATACAAACAGAATCATTCTGGACCACATATTGTAAAGCTTATGATTTACAATATGTTGCGTGAACTCATACATTATAGTTTGTTTAACAAATCAGAATGCAGTACTGTATAGGACTTAGCACAATGAGACTTCTTCTTTCACTGAGTGCTATCAAATGATAGAAGCTACTACAATAACTTTGTCTAAAGCAAGAACAATTTCTACATTTAATCAGTAATTTAAGCTAGCAGCTTGCAAGGATATATTGCTTAGATTCAAGCTTCAATCAAACTTGCAAGTAGCTAAGTTGACCCACAAAGCCGCATATCCAAAATCCATGTGGTACTCATTTTTGCATATTATCCATAAGTGTGATATGTCAGCTTGTGGTTTCTACTTAACATCTAATAGAAAGTAAATAAAAATATAGCAACCTGAAGAACGTAGGATTTATGGCAGAAATAAAATGTTCATTACATTTCAGAACAACCAGTGCAGTTAAGACTGACCAGGGGATAGATAGGAAAGAAAAGAATGCTAACATTTAGAATATTAAAGCTCTTCAAAAAATGTGTTCCTCTCTTCTTTTAAAAGATGTACATGGGAAGATTACAGGAGAAAAAAAAACCCTGAAATTTGTCCAGAGCCAGTGCTCTAGTTTCACACCCACTATCTTGCAGATTGTTTAAAATGTAAAATGAACAGAACTGAAACTATTTCTTCTCATCCATCTTTTGAATGGCTGGGGGCAAATAAACTTGCAGTGACCTTGGGTAGATCTAGAGGGAAAGGTATTGCCACATATTCATGGCTAAAGTACAGTTGAACTCTTAGGTATGCTAAAAAGGAAATAAGCAGCCTGGCTTTACTTCCTCAAGAAGGAAACAGATTGAAGAAACAGCACTATGTTATTGCACTGAAAAATCAAAATGGAAATGCTGAATCTAATATAATAAGGCATGCATTCCGCCAAATTTTATTACCTTTGGAGCTCTTGATCACATTTCCCTCTAGTGGACAAATCTGATATGCAATGGATAGATTGTAAAGTCCTGGGATCATCCAAAATATTTAGGAATGCACAATATTATTTTTAAAATGCATATACTACTACTAATAATAATAATAATAAGATAGTATTATGCCACAATTAAATACCACGTGATTATGATTTGTACCTGAATTACTGTTAATATTTTTATTCATTTATTCATTTGTATCCTGCCTTTATTATTTTTACAGATAACTCAAGGCAGCAAACATCTCCAACATACCTTCCTCCTCCTATTCTTCCCACAACAACAACCTTGTGAGGTAGGTTGGACTGAGAGAAAGTTATTGGTCCAGAGTCTGGCTTTTATGGCTAAGGTGGTACTTGAACTCATGGTCTCCTGCTTTCTAGCCTGGTGCCTTAACCAAGAGACCAAACTTGCTCTATTAACCCCCTTTTTAAAAAAAAACCATTCTTTTTAAAATCCCAAGTAATAATTTTATAGAATAATGACCAAATGCAGAGATTGATCCACAAATTTTCACCCCAAGTGAAAGAAGAATAAAAACGTACAAGTGATGATTTCCAGACAAAATTTACACACAGCACTCATCAACAGAGGCACTAAATACACATCAGTATCTTGTCATGTTACACAACACTCAAAGAAATCCATGCTTGTTCCACTAGCCTTGCAGATGTATTATCTTCTAATTTCTAATCAGCCTTTAACTGATGACTAAGTTCAATGACATTTGTCCTTTGACAGGCTTCATCCTCTTTCTAACTGAAGAGAGAATAATGTATCACAAAATGAATGAGAAAATGTAGGTTCTAGGCCGTCCAGAAGGTTGCACATGCAATTCCTTAAACCAGAATTCCGAGGTTCTTCAAAAAAACAAAACGAACCTATCTTAAACAGTCATGCAAAGTCTATAGCATTTTTCTGAAAATCTAAACTGACAGATAAGTGAAAACAATAAGAAGCAGACTACTAAATGACATCACATGTCGAGACTGAATTAAGAAAGTGAGCATTTAAAAATACACCATCTGAGACCAGTCAGTGACAAAGTTGGAGGAAAAAATTGAACCCATTTATCGGTTGAGGAGCCCCACTACGGACTACGAGTTTCCAGTGACCTCACACTCTGTAGCATTTCCCACCCACCTGCACACTCTAGCAGGCACCCACCTGCAGCAAATCCCCTGCTAATGACCCTTGCCACATACCCTCATTCCTTGGCACCTGCCCATGTGCCTAACTGGCTTGCCAATGCTTTGTAACAGCCACCTATGGCCCCCACTGGCCTGCACACACCCGCTAATGCACACCTGCAGTATTTCCACCTCTCCCCATAATGCTTGCACACCCCAGCACTCCTTGTTTGGGACTCCAACCTCTTCCCACTTAATGACCAGCACAATACTGTGATGATGGCAGCAGGGACTCTCATAGCTAAACAATGTGGTCAAGTGACATCCCACATTACAAGTGAATTGCTTAATGACGGCAATCCCAGTGCCAATTGTAGTCATAACCCAAAGACTATCACTATTTATATAGGTGCATCCTCTAGAATTTAAGAGGAATGGATACAGTTGTCTTATCCTGAGATTGGTGAATTAAATGACTATGATTTTAATTTGTTCCATGAAGAAATGATTCACCATGGAAGACAAGCCTTTGCAGTGGAAAAAAATCCCCATGATGTGTATATATAAAATGAACTTAAATATTGAAAAGAACACATTCATTTCCTGTTATTGTCTCCATTGCTCTTTTCACACAATTTGCCAGCTTTTTTCCATGATGCATAACCATCAACCATTTTCTTATTGCTTTGCTTTTGGTTGGGCTATGACTGCACATGCATGTTAATGTTTCGTTTTACAAAAAATGCATGATTTTGCTTTCGTTAAAGAACCTAATTTCATATTTCTAAAACATCAAACAAGGACCTCAGATCTATAAGGCAATATAAGGACTACAATGAAGAAGGTGCACAAGCTGCTGCTAGAGAGATTGTATATTCATCTTTAACTTTTTCATGTTGTAAGGGCTGTACGTTGGATTGGTACTAATTGACTAAGGTAACCAAAATGAGCTTCAACTTTTCAGAACAGTTTTGGTAGCTTTAAGCAGAGATGAGAAGAGCATCAGAATGATAAAGGGGGCATAAAGCCTTGATGATGTTTTTGAATGTGTACTTCATTATGCAAAAAAAACCCCACAAAGTAATATGTTGCCAAGTTGTGATCGGCACTGGATGACTACATGGACAAACTGCAATTTTCTTGGCCATAGTGTATTGTTGTCTTCCTAGTCAAGTCTATATTCCCTGATAGCCTTCCATTAAACTGATAACTAGGCCTGATCTTCTTAGGTTTTAAGCTGGACAACATTAGTGAGATGCTGCCACCTGCTGAGACATTTTAAAAAGCAGATTCAAAAATTTACAAATGAATTAACACCCCTATTTTGATCATTATTTTAAAAAAAGGAAAAGGAGAACAGCAATATCCAAACTGGCATTTTTATTATTGAAATCTGGGGATAAGTTTTGGAACTGTGAATGGGATTCTAGGGATCTAGGTGGAGTTTAAAATCATAAGTAATCTGTCCATAGATTCTAGAGCAGCTATGGACAGAATTTGATATTATTTGGATAGGGCAGCGACCCTTATATTTTACAGGCAGTTCAACCCATGATTATACTTAGCTTCGCCTTAAATAGTTTGCTTAATGTAGCGGCCCTCATGGTTTTATGCAGACCCCGGTGTGCACATGTATCACCTCTCCTGCAGGAGCCATTGGCTGCCAATTTGCTTCCGGGTGCAATTCAAGATGCTGGTTGTCACCTTTAAAGCCCTTCATGGCTTGGGTCCAGGTTATCTGTGGAAACATCTCTTGCCAGTGACATCTACCTGACCCATTAGAGCAAGGAGGCAGGGAATGCTGTGGGTCCCACCCCTGAGGGAGATACCCCTGGTGGGACCTAGAAGAAGGGCCTTCTCTGTGGTGGCTCCATCTCTCTGGAACATCATTCCCCCAGAGATTAGAATGGCCCCTTCATTAATACTATTCCGAAAGGCACTGAAGACCTGGTTTTGCCAGCGGGCCTGGGGAACCTAGAGAGGGATGGAACCCATCAAACGGCTAGTGTGATCCGCTGTCGTCAGGGTGGGGGTGGGAGTTGGTTTTTGTTTTGTTTTGTTTTGTTTTTTGTTTTCCCAAATTTTATTCTATTGTACTTTACTAATTTATTTGATTCTTTTTGTTAGTTCTTATTGTTTTTATTTTTATTTTTTGTTTTAAATATGATTTTACATTGTGTAAGCCACCTTGAGTCGCCATGGGCAAATAGGCAGCAATATAAATCAAATAAATCAAATAAAAAAATAAATAAAAACAGTTTGCTTCAGTGTGAGGATGAATAGCCTGGCAATTAACTGTTAAGTTAAAAGGAATTGTAAATGAAGAATGGGTCATCTCACATTCCATGTTGTTCTGCAACTATTATGTGAACTACCAAGAAAGGTGAACCTTCCTTATACTGTACTGACAAAAGAAACAGAAGGGAAACACCCTTCTCTGCCAACACCTCGTACTTCTAAGTAAGGAGATCACGTTTGTTTGTGTGTATGCATCCCAATCTACATTCACATGCAATTAATTGTGATAGCTGAATTTATCTCAGTCCTAAAGAGAAGATTGAGCTACAGAAACATTTTTATAATCTGTATGAAGGCTGATTGTCTTCAGTATCCATGATAAGACAACTTTCTATGCTGAGTTGATTGATTTCAGTCCAAGCACCTACGCCTCTTACATTTTTCAGGACAAGCAAAGTCATAGATATTTTCAGATAGTGACAAGCCAGGGGAAACAAATTCTAACCTCAAGATACCCTACAAGGCTGCCTGCCAGAATTTGGCTTGGATAGACTGGAAATGAAGTCTCTACAACATTTCCCATGACCCAACACAGATAGGGGAGGTGTAACAATTTTTCTTGGCCACTGGATTTGTTGTGGCTGTAACAAATATTTTGGCACTCTCTCCTATCTAATTGCCAGTAAAAATATAAGAGATTTACCACTTAGAAAATGACAGCAGAACACAAATCGTTTAAATGAAAGGCATTCATGCTGTAAACATATTCTGAAAACTTAGACATAGCAAAGGATTTTCCTGAGCAGTTTCCATAACAGTACTTCCCCTCACTTTTTAAAATCCTCATTTCAAAGTGCACATTCAAAAATCAATGTTAATTAGCCAGAAAAAAAACTTAGGTAATTTTTGTTCTTCACTTTAAAGGAACATAAAATGTTTCTGCAAATTCTCCTAGGCTAGGGTGTAGCTTCTTCTACACTTTTGATTTATTCATCTATTTTTCTCACGAGATTTCTAACAAACAATAACCACACATTTTCCCAGCTTAGAAAATGAGATGGAGATCAGACAAGAAATATTAGTTCCCTTAACAGATGAAGTAGTTACCACTTTTCTTTCTTTCAAATAATGTAATAGTTGTCAAATCAATGCTATTTTTTCAACAAAGAGACCTACACGTTGTGGTACAGATGTTCTTTAATCATGTACATTGGGTACAGAAGGTATACTGTAAATTTGGAACCAAATGAAGACAAACGGTGTGTGTTTGGAGAAGATGTGTTTTTCTACTGAATAAATAAAACTTGCTCTGTATCTAAACAAGGTCCTGTATCATGTTACCAATTATGTCCTGGCTTTCTCACTCCTGATTTCTTCCCTACTTTTTAAAAAGGTGAGAGTCAGGTGGTTTGCTTTTTATTATTTTGAAAAGTGTAAACTTTTCATTATTTCATTTTGATATTTTGCTTTTCATTATTTTGAAAAGTGTAAACTGCTAAATGTTGATTGTGTAAAGCCCGGAACTATTGAAGGCTACAAAAATAAAAACAGGATGAGAGTCCTTTGCTGTAGGGACTAAATGCTGTAGGGACTAAATCTCACTACTAAATCTTTTGGGTAGACATACTTCAAAATAAAAGAATGCTACGCATCTTTCCAGGAAGGATAATTTTTTCTACTACTTCTCTTCAAGAATGACATATTAGATATTTTGCAAATGCATTTGCTTCAAAAAAAAAATCCCACACAGCTTACACACATCTAGATGTTTCCTGAAATACATTTAATTGAAAAGACAAGTGCTACCCAAATTAATTCCACCACAATAAGAAATATGGCTTCCTCATTTTCTCTTGTTCTACATTATGGACATCTGGAAGGCATGAATCATAAAAGTGATGTTACAAAAACATCTGTTTGTAACTGTGTAGACACTAGTCCAGTATGATTAGGTGATTGCATTGTTTAGTGTGTTAACTCCCTTTCCCTGAAGGAAAAACAGTTTATGTCCCACATTACATTTTGAAAGCTCAGCCAAAGCTGTCTTTATAATGATGATAGTGGAATGCTGACTTCCTTTGGGCAAGCATTAATATTAGCCCATACTCTATACAATCCATAATCAACTTTGTAGAATTTAGTTTCCCTGGAACTTCTATTCCAATGTTTCTTTAATAACAAATTTTATTCAATTTTTAACCATTTTTTAAAACAGCTCTTTTCAGTAGACAGCATGTTCCCGGGTCGTCACTTTTACATGCAAATATGACAGTAGATCTATATTCATTTTAAACATTTAACTTCCTATTTTATCCCATTTTTCTTCTATTCCATTTTAGCAGACAAAGGGTGAGAGAAATTAATCCTAATCTCAAATCTTAATCTCAATCTGTATAACCCCCCAGTTCATTTCGAGTTAATTGCCAATATATATATATATTTTAAAAACATCATTTATAAATCTTACAAATAACAATATATTTGCCCATCATATTAAAGATAAAGTTCATCCATATCTATCCTTTAATTATCTTCACATTGTTAATACTCTTTTATCATTTACAGAATTCTTTTATCCGTCAGATTTGCCCTTTCATCACATATTCTCTCCATGATTCTAAATCCGTACAGGTTTTAACACTAAAAAGAATGAGAAGAGAAAAACCTAGACTTGCCCCTTTTACTACTTTGAAAGTGACACCTCAGTGGTTAATATAGTAGCATAATTATAATCATTCCCTTTAAAGCGAAAGATAGAGAAAAAAAAAAAAAAAGGAAAAAGAAAAGCTACCTTACAATATATCTCTAATCAATCGGGTTCTGCAGCACATATCCCCCTAAGGTTTATTTATGGTTCCAAAATAATAATAAAAATAACTAATCTTGGTTATTGACAAATCTCATTTTAAACATTTTCTAGAAACATTTCAATTAATTCAATTTATCTAATCAACATTTACCTTTCTTTTGTAAATAAGAAATAAAAGTGTGACCTTTTACCAGTAAAATTGTCAGTAACCCCTATTGTTTTACACTTTTATAATTGCAATATATTCTTATTACCACTTCTTCATGCAGAACCCCTCCTTAATGCATTAGCCATTATCTCTATGCAAACAAGCTTCATTATGTAATTTCTCTATCTTCTGTTCTTGTTTCTTGTTCCTTCTCCACCCTTTTATCCCACTATCCCCTTCTCTATCCAGTTTGAATCCCTCTCTCTCTTTACCTTTCTGCTCCCTATCCTTCTGGACCTTTCTAACATGCCTAATTTCATGGATGTTCCCCTTTTAATTACCCTCTTAAGTTTCATTTTTGACCATCCTCCCTTTCCTTTTATTTGTGTTAATCTTTGTGATAGTTGTCTTCTTAAAATGGCTTTCGCTTGTGCTGGCTCTCCTCCTATCCTGCTCTCCCCCTTCTCTATCCAGTTTGAATCCCTCTCTCTCTCTTTACCTTTCTGTTCCCTTTCCTTCTGAACCTTTCTAACATGCTTAATTTCATAGATGTTCCCCTTTTTAGATACTTTCTTAGGTTCCGTTTTTTTTCCCAATGTTTCTAAGCAGACTATGACATTTGCTTATTCTCAGACTCCAACAACCTCACATTCAGGAATTCACCTGACAGTCAGAGAAGACTTGCCAGTAATAAAGAACTTGAATCTTTCTAAGGTGAATTATCAGTCAAGCCAGAGAAACAGTATGAATGGCAATGAGTGTTCTATTTCCTAGACCCGCTTTCCCAGCCAGCTAGATATGTGAACTTCAACTCCCAGAAAGCTCCAAAACTGAGATAAATCCTTTAGTTTGATCCCTGGGAAATTTCTGAGAAACGTACAGGCTAATACTTAACATCTCAATCACTTTTATATATGGGAAGTCTTTAACTTATGACTACTTGCTTAGTGGCTGTCTGAAGTTACGGTGGACTTCCCCAGGGGTACTTATAACCTAGTTCTGAAATTCTGATGCCTCCTTCACCACCGTGATGAGACTGCATGTTGGGCACTCAACAATAGACTCACATTCCTGGCTGTTTAAACATCCCATGGTCAGGTGACCACATTTTATGATGGTTTTGCCAAAAACAGACATCTATTTCTGTTTTTTGGCAAAACTGGCCCAGAGCAAACAATGGGTTCACTTTATGACCATGGCATTCACTTTATGACTACAGCAGCTTGTGTGAGTGACCTCCTTTACAATTGCCACAACTTAAGACCATAATGCATAGGCTCCATTATGGTTATAAGTCAAGGACTACTTGTATACATGGGATAACTGATGAAAGCTATACCTTCTATTGTATCCAGAATAGCATTTCCATTTATACTGTGGTTGGGGCACAGTGACAAGCAAAATGCTGGACCAAGACAGGCATCAGCCTCATCTAATATGTCTGTTCTAATGTTCAAATATGTCAAGCATTGGATGTTACTTCTAGCTAGCACAATACTTATAATTCCTATTAAATAAATGTGGGTTACTATCTGGAATTTAGTTATTAAAGAACAGATTTAGTTATAGTAAATAATTTAGTTATATAAGAGCGTCGGTGGCACAGTTGTTAGAGTGCTTTACTGCAGGCCACTTCTGCTGACTGTCGGCTGCCTGCAATTTGGCAGTTCAAATCCCACCAGGCTCAAGGTTGACTCAGCCTTCCATCCTTCCAAGGTGGGTAAAACAAGGACCCAAATTGTTGGGGTCAGTATGCTGACTCTGTAAAACTGCTTAAAGAGGGCTGTAAAGCACTATGGAATGGTATATCAGTCTAAGTGCTATTGCTATTGTTATAAATCCTGTTTATCAGTATTTAGTTATAAATACTGTTTATCAGTTAAGGACAATTCAGCCATTGTAAATGTCAGAAGCAACCTTCTCTTCCTGATTATTTTAATTTTTACATGTAACTCAAAGATAGAATTTCCCCTTCTGCTCTACAATAACAGTTAAATGGAAGGAAACTTAGGGTTCAACTTAAGATGCAGATTTACTAAGGAAATTGCTCACCGCTAGATGGAGCTATAAACAAATAAGAATTGCTATAAAAATTAGAAAAAAAAAGACAACCATAGGCAAACTTATCCTGGTATATAAAAAATAGCCAACAATAAAATATAATTCATTCATTCCTATTCTGACTTACATGGTTCCATTGTATTATTTTGTACAAAACTGATGTCTGCAATAACTTTATTAGTATAAAAAATAAATAGAATGAGTGTAAATTTTTTAAAAAATAATAGAATGAGAAGCAAAGTATCTGTACTTCTGGAAAAAAACAGAAAGTTTAAAAATGGTCCATTTTTAATGGAATATTTTTGGTAGTTCATGCCACATATCTCAGGATTTGGTTTTCTTCAACATTGCTGTTCAAACAAATCATTAATTTGTTCTATTCACATGCATCTTTCTTGATATTTCTAATACTTGTAATGGAGTATGTTTAGGACATGCACACAATTTGGAAAGCAAATGCACTCTGAATTCCATAGTTTGTAAGAAACAAAATACTTTTTAAAAGTATATTCAGATACTAGACAATATGCAAAGTGATTCTTTGTTATATCTGTGTTTCTCATGTGAATAGTTTTATTCAGGAATTAAAATTTCTGTTGCAACTTGGATTCCAGCTCTTCCAACATTTAACATGTGTAAACACAGCTATTCTTTTGATCCAAAGTGCTGCATTTCATCATGCCTGGCACCCCCAGCTGACTTTCATTGTCTTTCTCCTTCACAAGGCAGCTCTTCGTTTTGACAAGGTCTCATGAAGCCAAGAGCTATCTTAAGAAGGTCTAGGCTGGATGCAGCTCACCAGTAATGGGAGGAAGATGGCAAAGGTCAGTGAAGGGCTAGGGAGGTAGATGTGGATGGAGCACAGGGCAGCAGGGGTAACAGGGGTAGTGGAGGGCGGGATTGCTAAAAAGGAACAGATGGGAGGAGATAGGATGGTAGGAGGAAGTTGAAGCACACCCCAAGGTAGTAAATGCAGATAGGCTGCCAAGGACCTGAATTTTGATCACATGCTCACAGAATTTTGATCACTGCAACAGGCATAACTTCAAAGACTCGTCATAACTCCCATTAATTCAACACTATTGTAACTTAGATTGCTAAATGGATGATCATTAAAGAGGACCACCTGATGGAGCATGATGAGTGGAGAGGCCCGTGCCAACTCCTACATGTCTCTGCAGTTGGGTTGAAAACTTTCTCCAACATGTCTCCTGCAAGAATCCAGCAAGCAACTGAATTGCAGATTGACATTAGCTGGACAAGGAAAATTTTAGCTGGCCTCTTGGAAGTGCAAGCACAACATATATGTATACTAGTGCAGAGGAGGCATGGGCCAATTGAGGAACTAGTGATTCAACCTAGAAAGGTTGAAGGTGGAATATTCTACCTACAAAACTATATTATATCATTGAGTTACACAGTCCCTTGAGTTAAACTCCATTCTATATGTATGCAAATAGAATAGGCTGAATCAGACTGCATGCTTATTTGTGTAGGGCTGATCTTGGAGAACTAAGAGTGATAGTAGGAAAGGTATGTCCTAAGAACTTTGCAGAATTCTGCAGTTTAGTACCATGCTGCAGTTTGCCCAGGAAGACAACATATACAGGAATGGTGTGTGATAATTTGCTACAGCATTTCTCCATGTAGAACAGACATAAGCTTGAGAATTTAGGCAGTTCAGCATAACATCATTCAATTAACCAGTTTTTTGGAAAAGGCTCCTAAGCTCTTAATATATTATCTTATTAAACCCCATTCAGAGGCTCACAACTAAACAAAATTTTCAATGAATTAGATAACAATTTCATATAAATGGAAAAGGCAATTTAAATTAACATATCTATCTTCTGAAACACCCACAACAAATGGCTGTATAAACTCTGTTTGAAAATGTGTACAGAAAGGGAACCCATTACTTCAAGTGGTTTCACAATCATATTGCTCAATCACATACTATCAAACTATCTATGTGAAAACTACTCTTATTTTGTTATCATCACCAGCTTTTTTCTGATCCTTACTTCTAAATCTGGACTATCTCATCAATAACCATAATGAGCTGCCATATATTTAACCAATATATTCTTAATATATCACACTGTTTAAACTAAATTTAATTGTTGAAACTAATTTTATCTCAAAAGCAGAGAACAAATGTTTTTTTAAGTAACAAACAGAACTGATTGTACTCACCCACTTGTAATATCATCAGTCCTTATATTTTTCCCAAGGACATCTCCATCACTCATATAACCTGTTGCATCCATGTTGATTCCTTCAAGATCTACTTCATCACCTCCTTTGTCAGTGATATCCACGTGGCAAATATTATTGTCCCGAGATGGTGGCTGTCTTCTCAATGGTGCTGAATACATGTAACGTCCTGGTTCTGCATTGATGAATCGGCTGGCGTTGGCTCTTGGAGGATACCCATTACCCACTGATGGAGCATCACCTGCCTGGAGGCGGGGACTGGACTGCCCAAGTCTCCAAGATAAGGGTGTTGGCCTACCAGTCAAACTGAGGATGCTGCGTCCACTTATTTCAGTGGTGACATTGGTATCGAAGGTGGTCTCCAAGGTGCTTAAATAGGAAAAGATTCAAGATGTAATACATTCAACAATGTTTATGGCAAATGTTAGAAATATTTTATTTAAATATTTTAAATACTAGATATCTGAGATAAAAAAAAGCCAAAAAAAGTTTTTTTTCCCATTTTACTAATAAACTATGAGGCCAAGGAACATTAATTTTTGGCTATAGAGGGCAACACATTTGCTCAAGGGAACCTACAGAAATCCATTTATTACACTTGTACATCTTAGATAAAATTGTGTTATGGTTCTTCTTGATGAAACCTTTGGTTGAAAATGTCAACCATAACTATTTATTATTAATAATTGCATTATTTACCAATGATCTGTATAGTACTGAAATTTCCTCTAAAACAATAAATGGATGTGGAACTTTAATGAATAAACCTATCAAACTGAACTTGTTAGGGAGCCTTTCCAACAGTGAATTTGTTTTGGGCTCGGTATAAAATCTAAAGCTTCTTCTCTTATTTTTTTTATAGTTAGGACAGAAAGCATCTTTAGAAATATTACTTCTGAGAAAACTATTTGGCTTTGAGCTTTCAAGTTTTAGGTGGGATTTAAGGACTTTTTAGTTGTATTATGTTACTGATGGCTTTTTCATATTTTGTCTTCTGTTTGTTCTATTTTTTGAATTTTGATTGTATTATTTAAAAACTAGGAGGGCTTGGATGAAATATGTGTGTCTGGGTAAGTAAAACTCCACAGTTGAATCATACAACTTCTTTGATGTGGTTTCTTTCCAAGCATTTAGCTGATTGCTTAAATTTGCAATTTTATTATGTGCTATAATGCAACAACAGACAATTCTGATTTCTGTTTGAAATATGACTACTGAATATCTTTCACTGCTTTAAAAATATGACCATGCATACCTCATTAATAGAATTATAAAGCTTTGTTTATCCAAAGGCCAGGTAGGAATTCAAGCTATGTGTCTTATCAAATAGGTCAAATGCAGTTCAGCTGCTTGTTTAAACACAATAATGTAGATCTGGTTGAAATACGTTAAAAGAGTTTCAAAAGTAAACCTAGGTAACTTTTTAAAAAGTAACCTTTGTACTTTTCTATTCAAACATCACCTAAAAATGTTTAACTAATATTTTTGCAAGACTCAGCCTTTATATACAGCCCTCTCTAAAATGGTTTCTTCCATTTCCTAAACTTACTCTTCATTAATCTCAGTTATGCCCTAATATGGTACAGATTCTAGTTTTTCACATAAAACAAAAATAATGAAGTGCAGTGTACAGGTGAAACTCAAAAAATTAGAATATCATGCAAAAGTTCATTTATTTCAGTAATGCAACTTAAAAGGTGAAACTAATATATGAGATAGACTCATTACATGCAAAGCAAGATAGTTCAAGCCATGATTTGCCATAACTGTGATGATTATGGCTTACAGCTCATGAAAACCCCAAATCTACAATCTCAGAAAATTAGAACATGACATGCAATCAATAAAACAAATGATTGTACATAGTTTCAAAATAAGACCTACCCCGAAAGTAAGACCTAGCACTATTTTCTAAACCTGCCCTAATATAAGACCTACCCCGAAAATAAGACCTAGTGTAAATCTCCAGTTCCAGGAAGACTTTTCAGGGAGCAACCATTACCAAAAACACCCCTACACACTCACACCCACTATTTGGCACCATAAATATATAAGACCTACCCCAAAAATAAGACCTAGTGTGTTTTTGGGAGCCAAAAAATATATAAGACAGTGTCTTATTTTCGGGGAAACACGGTAGAACAATATCGGACCTCTGAAATGTATAAGCATGCATATGTAGTCAGTACTTGGTTTGGGCCCCTTTTGCAGCAATTACTGCCTCAATGTGGCGTGGCATGGAAGCTACCAGCCTGTGGCACTGCTGAGGTGTTATGGAAGACCAGGATGTTTCAATAGCGGCCTTCAGCTCTTCTGCATTGTTCGGTCTCATGTCTCTCATCTTTCTCTTGGCAATGCCCCATAGATTCTCTATGGGGTTCAGGTCAGGTGAGTTTGCTGGCCAATCAAGCACAGTAATCCCACAGTCATTGAACCAGGTTTTGGTGCTTTTGGCAGTGTGGGCAGGTGCCAAGTCCTGCTGGAAAATGAAGTCAGCATCCCCATAAAGCTCGTCTGCAGAAGGAAGCATGAAGTGCTCCAAAATCTCCTGGTAGATGGCTACATTGACCCTGGACTTAATGAAACACAGTGGATCAACACCAGCAGATGACATGGCTCCCCAAATCAACACGGACTGTGGAAACTTCACACTGGACTTCAAGCATCTTGCAGTGTGTGCCTCTCCATTCTTCCTCTAGACTCTGGGTCCTTGGTTTCCAAATGAGATGCAAAAGTTGCTCTCATCAGAAAAGAGGACTTTGGACCACTGAGCAACAGACCAGGTCTGTTTTTCTTTAGCCCAGGTAAGATGCTTCTGATGACATTTGAAGCCCATGTCCAGGATCTGTCTCTGTGTGATGGCTCTTGATGCACTGACTGCAGCTTCAGTCCACTCCTTGTGAAAGTCCCCAACACTTTTGAATGGTCTTTTCCTGACAATTCTCTCCAGGCTGCGGTCATCCCTGCTGCTTGTGCACCTTTTTCTTCCACACTTTTCCCTTTCACATAACTTTCTATTAATGTGCTTTGATGCAGCACTTTGGGAACATCCAACTTCTTTTGCAATTACCTTTTGAGGCTTTCCCTCCTTATGGAGGGTGTGAATGATGGTTTTCTGCACAACTGTCAGGTCAGCAGTCTTTCCCATGATTGTGATTCCTACTGAACCAGACCGAGAGACCATTAGTTGATTAGAGTGGGACACTTTGAGCCTAGAATATTGCACCTTTTCACAATATTCTAATTTTCTGAGATTGTGGATTTGGGGTTTTTAGGAGCTGTAAGCCATAATCATCACAATTATGGCAAATCATGGCTTGAACTATCTTGCTTTGCATGTAATGACTCTATCTCATATATTAGTTTCACCTTTTAAGTTGCATTACTGAAATAAATGAACTTTTGCACGATATTCTAATTTTTCGAGTTTCACCTGTATAGTCAAATTAATCTTTGCCATTAGTCATTCATAATAATCTTGCAGAAATAGAAATAAAGAATAGACAGTTCCTTGCAAAGAAATAATTAATGTGTCTCTTACCTATGGGACACCTGAGTTCCTCGTAAACTAGACATGGTCTCTTCTAAGTTTTGCCGAAGGTCAGCTATATTCTTGACAGTTCGTAACCTGCGCGTTTCTGGATCTTCCGCTATGGAAAAATGCAACTTTTAGATAAGAAGTAATTAGAGTTTATCAGCAGAATATGCACATGTGTACATAATACACGTTTCACATTTCCAACTCAAAAAATACTTTTCTATTCTTATGCTGTCTCAGATGCAGACTCTTTCTTTTTATTTTGTTTTTTTGTAAGCGGTGTTTAATCTTGGGTTGAATGAGATATGGTAGGGGATAATCAATCTGACGAACATAGGCCTTTGTTGTACACTAATCTGAATTGTATTTAAAATTCAAAATTATTTGAATTATTGAAGAAGCCCTGATGGTGCAGTGGTTAGAATGCAGTATTGCAGGCAAACTCTGCCCACAACCTGGAGTTTGATTCTAAAGGGGCTCAAGGCTGACCCATCCATCCTTCTGAAGTCACTAAAATGAAGAGCCAGATTGTTGGAGGCAATATGCTGACATTGTAAACTGCCCAAAGAATGTTTAAAGCACTATGGAGTAGCATATAAACTAAGTGCTATTGCTATTTATGAATGCATTCATTTCCTTCATCCCCAAACAATCTCAGACACTTGCTATTATGTTTGTATCCTAGTCTTATAAAGAAGTTATAAAGATCAACATGAGTTTGAAAAATTCTGCAAGTTTTCTATTTGGATTCCCATTTCTTAAACATGCAATTTATCATCTCTGGAGATATCTAATGTACAGTTGAAACAAACTAATCTCATTGTTTCTGAAGGAGTGGCTTCTTTAAAAAAAAGAATATTTATTAAACATTTTATGGCAAAAACATACATTGATTTAAACTAGCTGAATGTAAGAATTTATAATTTCAGGCAAATTGGAATTTACCATTTATTGTAAAACTGAAATGGAACATTATGTTATCTATCAGACTGCATTCTCAATAGAAAAGAACTTGGGGAACACAGAAATACTGGAGTGTATCAATCTGATAAGAATATCATCTGGAAACTCTCTAGGAAATTAATAAAGAAAGGATATGTGACTTAGAATAAGGAGTAATACTTTAGTGCACCACCCAAAATTCATTTTTGAATGTTATAATCATAAAAACAGATTGCAGCAATTGTTCACTCTTTATGTTTCCAAAGGGAGAGCAGTTCTTTCTCCTTTATTTAAATATGTTTTAATTATCTCCAGATCAAAGCATGTCTCTGTTCAGAAGTTTCATTTCATTCAAAAGGTTCTCCTCAAAGGTAAACATCCATGGAGTAATACAACCTTAGTCTACAAAAACATTTCAAGTGATCATCATAAAAGGCAAGTCTGAGCTCTACAAGCCTGGGGAGAAAAAAACCCCTCTCTTCTCCATACCACTTATTTCAATGTATTTTATTTAAAGTATTTTACTCCAGGTTTTTGTGTGTATTTAAAATGCACTTAAAGCAGCTAATAGAGATAGAATACATTTTAAAACATCAGTCAATCAGAAGTGTCAGCACTAATTAAGAAATCAACTGAATAAATCCAGCAAAAAGCAGAGGAAAAAAACCACAAATTCACCAAATTCAGGAAATGGAAAGAAATGATGCTGGATTCCACAACAGTAGTGGGATTCAGCCAGTTTGCACCACTTCAGGAGAACCGGTTGTTAACTTTCTGAGTCATTTGGTGAACTGGTTGTTGGAAGAAATCATTAGGGCAGAGAACCGGTTGTTAAATTATTTGAATCCCACCACTGGGCCACAAGTAGTTTTACAAAGTTGGAGCAGCCAATGAGAAATCCACCTGCTGTGAAGATACTGGTGTAGCTTCATAGACTCCAGGTGGGACACATTGACTGGGAGGCATACCTCTTTTGCTCTTCTGATAGACTGAGTAAATTTGTGCAGGTACAAACACTTTGTTAATATTTGTCTTAAATCCAGGTTTAACACAAACTTTGTGAAACCTGAAGAGCCCTTGGTAAACTTAGTTTTGAAACCTGTAATCATTTATTTAAAATGTGAATAACTTCCTTTAAAACTAATTAAGATTAGTGAGATTGATAAGGAAAAGTTATAATAAAGAATACTAGCATTTGGTGAAAAAAAAAATAGCTGGCAGTTTGGAAAGTGCTGATAACTGCACGGTACATTTCTGTCCATTTTTTAAAATTAAAGATGCTTCTTTTTTAAAAAAAGAAACTTTCTGAAATCATGGAAACTTTAATCTCAGTTTACAATCAATGCAAATTAGCCCTGCATCTTGTCAAAATTAGGAACTTTGAAAAGAAATATATAGGGCATAGACCCCTACCATGGACAATCCACTCCCTATTGACCCTTGAGTTCTCAGCAGCTGCCCATCAATGCAGAGAGGTGGGGATTCTCCTGGACTCGTGGTTGCTGCTTGATGAGAAGGTGGCAGCTTTTGGCTAGGGGTTTATCTTGTGCACTAATGAGCCCCTTCATGGACTAGGAAGTCACGTTCACAGTCATCTATACCTTAGTCACTTCCCAGATGGATTATTACACTGTGTTTTACTTGGGGCTGCTCTTGGAAACCACTTGGGAAGTTACAATTGGTCCAGCAGGCAGTGGTGTGTACAATTTTGGGTGTTCACAGGTTAGTCATGTTATTCCTCTATGATGCGAGCTATACAGGTTCCCAGTTTCCTTCTGGTTATAGTTGGAGTTGCTTGTTTTATCTTTAAAATCTAAATGGCTCGAGACCTGACTATTTGCAGGACCATCTCTCCGTCTGAATACCTGCTTGTTCCTCTAGGTCAGATAGGTCCAGGTCTCTTCCCTGAAATCTTACTACCTACTTGGACCTTGGAAGTATACCTTTTTTGTGCCTGCCCCTAATCTTGTGGAATATCCTCCCTCAAAAAAATTTGGCAGTATAAACACCTGGCTTTTTACTGAGGTGCTAGGTAGGACTCTATAGGTAGGAAGTATGGAATGAGGTTAATTGGAGGTTGCTGCAGGGTATAGTAAGGGGATGCTTAAGGTGCACATTTTTGTTTTAATATTTTAGGATTGTTTTATGGTTACCTGTTTTGTTGTTGTAATCTGCTTGTTTAAGAGAGGCGGTCATATAAATCTTTTTTTAAAACAAATAAAATACGATTGGAAGCACAACGAGAGGCTCGTGGAGTTGTTAACTTAGGTCCATGTAATTCAGCCTTCTAAATCTATTGCCATTTAGATATGCTGAAAACAGCAACTTCTAAAATTCCCAGGGACTGATGATACAACTGAATTTGCCAAATGTATCTCTGGGCTGAAATGATAGAGCTTGGGTCAGTTGTACAAATACCAAATCCCATTCGTTATCTTTAATTGCTTCTTCTATACCTGTACTGTACATATTTTATTAAAAGTCTATTCAGAAACCCACTGAATAGCACTAGCCACTTCTCTTCATGAAAATATAGTTCACATATGGCTAAATAATAATCTATATATTAAAATCTTTACTAGTCTTTTGTACATTCATAACCTGGGTGGATGATAAATTAGGTGCAACTATACAAAAACTGAACACTGGGGTGAGTAACTTAGTGGATGAAGGATTTATTGTGAGAACAGAAACTGTTGGAAACTTTCCAAAATCTGTGTAACTTCTAAATACTAACCAGTCTCTTAAAGATAGACCAACCTAATTATCCAAACACAGAAAACTAGTTTTTTGAAAGACAAGAATAATCAAATGAATACCATATGAAACCAAGAGAACAAGTCTCAATTTCCAGCCTAAATAACAAAATAAACTTCTGGAAAATTCTCAGCACCAACTCTGATAAAGAGCATGTTGAATAATTGCTAATTGCCTTTCCATGTATTTAGCTGACTACAGATTCAGGAGGTACCATTAACTACTTTTAAATTCTTGATAAAGCATTGGAAAATGTATTCTCTAATACATTTCACTGAGCTGAAGATACTTAAAAGAGTTTAGGGGTGTATAGATAAAACCCTGCTTTTAGACAAGGCACTTAAAGCTTAAACATATTTGACATTGCAGCCAAGTAAGAATATATGGCTTAGAGCTTCAGTAATGTTAGGCTATTTAGGCATTTCCAGTCTTATATAGAAACTATTGCCATCATAGGTGGCTTTTTCAGCATAAATATCCTGAAATAATAGGAGTAGTTAGCATTGTATTTCCATTTTTAGATATACACAAAAATTTGGAATACTTCTATTTTGAATGCAATGTTTATAGTTTTCCCCCCAGAAAGGATTTGCCAGTGATATCACCATTGCCTGGGGAATACCCAGTTGAGGGCTGCATTCATTTCCCTGTGTAGTTGCCCACCGAAGTGATATCCATTAATCTACTTGCAGTCACCTGCTTTCAAACTGCTCAGTCAGCAGGAGCTGGAGTGTGTGATGGGAGGTGTTATGTATGCAGGTTTAAAGTCATTGGTTTAGTTTGAACTGTTCTTGTAAAATGTAAGAAATGATTGGTTTAAAAAGTGCGGGAAAACCCTGCACTCTGATTGGCTGGCAACTGCGGCTGCTGGCTATAAGTAGCAGCCGCAGCCCAGCCAAAGTGGGTTCATTCTGAGCTGTAGTCACTAATAAACTAAGAGCTTGAAGCACTCCGCATCTGTCTCTTTATGCAAACTTAACATTGGCGACGAGGGTGGGATCTCCCTGAAGAAGAAGGCAATGCGGAACAGAAGAAGAGAGATGGCTGCGCTGAACACCCCTCCAGCCCCGTTCGATCCGACGGCAGAAGACTGGAAGACGTATGCAGATCGTTTCCAAATGGAAACGATCTTGCCGACATTTGCGAGAAGCGGAAGAGAGCGGTCTTTCTCATGCACTGCGGTCCGGCAGTTTTCACGATGGTGAAGGCATTGGCGGAGCTGCAGACGTGAAGGTAATGGAATGGCCTGACTTAGAAAAGTTGTTAAGAGCCCATTACACCCCACAAGTATCGTGCCTCATTAAGAGACACGAGCTTTACCGTCGGGATCAAGGGGAAAGCGAAAACGTAAACGACTTCGTGGCAAGTTTAAGAGACATTGGGGGTGCATGTGAATTTAACAATTTAGAAGAGGCCATGCGATCGATTTGTTCTAGGCCTCAAAGACAAGGTGCTTCAGAGCAAGTTATTACTAAGACCTAAGATCACGCTGAAGGAAGCAATAGAAGAGGCCTCTTCAGCAGAAGCTACCAAGTCCTCAGCAGCAGCCATGAAGAAAATTAACAAGGCCACAAGCCATCCTGATGTGGAAAAGTCCACAACAACTCATTGTGAGCAAATAGATTCTGAGTCAGACTGTAGTGAGGTGGAGGAAGGAATTTATAGACTCAGAATGGAGTGGAAAAAGAAAGACCTGGGAAGAAAGAGGCAAGATTTCTACTGCAGAGGTTGTGGGGAAGCCACCCCCACTGAATGCAAGTTCCTAGATACCATCTGCCTCCGTTGTGAAAAAAGAGGACACCTAGCAAGAGTCTGCAAATCATCCAGAACTCCACCCAACAGAAGGAAGTTTCCTGACAAAGAATTCAAGCCCAACAACCTCAGTGAAAAATGGGGCAGCAGCACATAAGCAAAGGGAAGAATGAAACTCATCAGACAGTAACTATTGGTCATTCTTCTTCTATCAATAACAGAAAAGTGCATGTCAAGGTACTAATTGAAGGAAGGCCTTGCCAAATGGAAGTGGACTCAGGCTCATATTTATCTATGGTGTCATGGGACACTATTCACAGACTACTCCCAAACATTCAGAAGAAGCATTTCAAGAAGCAAGCACTGACTCTTAAAGACTACCAAGGGAACAAGATTCCAGTAGTTGGAACAAGAGAATTCAATGTGAAGTTCAAAGGCCACACCAAACGCTTGCCCCTGACCATCATGGACAAGGATCGCCAAGCTTGCTGGGACTTGAGTGGTTCAATCCACTAGGCATCGAGGTGACTGGCATCAATCACGTGAGCAACACTGAATGGGAGGAGGCCTTGAAGTCTGAGTTTCCAGAGGTCTTCAGCGAAGGATTGGGCAAGTATATGGGGACCCCTATCACTTTCAATCTAGATCCCAAGGTGCCACCAATTTAAAGCCCAGAAGGGTCCCATTTGCCTTAAAGGAAAAAATTGATGCACAATTAGATAAACTAATAGCTCAAGGAGTTTTAGAGCCCACTGACCACTCCAGGTGGGAGACACCCATAGTCACACCAGTCAAGACTGATGGGTCAGTGAGAATCTGTGGAGACTATAAGGGGACATTGAACCATGCGCTTCAACAGAGCATATCCAGTTCCAGTGGTGCATCATTTACTACATTCACTTGGCAGGGGTACAGTCTTTGCCAAATTGGATCTGGCCCAGGCATATCAACAATTAACAGTTGATGATGCCACTGCAGAGGCCCAAACCATTGTGACTCATAGAGGTGCCTTCAAATGTAAAAGTTACAGTTTGGAGTAAGTGTGGCACCAGGCATCTTCCAAAGCCTTATGGAAAGGATGCTCCAAGGACTGCCAGGGTAGTACCTTACTTTGATGATGTGTTAATCTCTGCTGAAAATGACACTCAGTTACAAGAGAGACTCAGAGAAGTCCTTACCAGATTCAAAAAGCGGGGTTAAAAATCAAGGAAGAAAAATGCACTCTTAGAACTGACAAGGTTGAGTTCTTGGGCTATATGATTGACAAGCATGGTATCCACCCCACAGATGCCAAGGTTCAGGCAATCAAAGAAGCCCCTAGACCAAAATGTAAAACAGATTTGCAAGCCTTCCTTGGACTCATTAACTTTTATCACATGTTCCTACCTCAGAAGGCAACCATTGCAGAACCACTGCACAGATTATTAGACAAAAGTCTGCGTGGGTCTGGGGCAGAAAAGAACAATCTGCATTTAACAATATTAAAAGACTAATCACGTCTGATGCTGTACTGATACAGTTCTCTGAGAATTTGCCTGTTGTACTGACTTGTGATGCATCCCCTTTTGGAGTGGGGGTTTTGAGCCACAGGCTTCCCAGTGGGAGGAAGCTCCTATTGCATTTTACTCTGCACCTTGACCAAAGCAGAGAGGAACTACAGCCAACTGGACAAGGAAGCCTTGGCAATTGTTGCAGCTGTCAAGAAATTCCATGAGTATTTATATGGGAAAACATTTACCATTGTCACAGATCACAAACCTCTGTTAGGCATTGTGGCAGGAGACAAACCTCGCCCACTATCCTGTCACCAAGAATGCTGAGGTGGACTGAATTTCTTGCTGCTTATTCATACAAACTCATCCACAGGCCTGGCAAAGACATTGGGCATGCAGATGCTTTGAGTCGCTGCCCACTTCCTTCTCACACTGAGGACTTTGCTCCTGAGACTTACACCTTTTCCTAGAAACTGTTGCCAAGCTTCCAGTACACGCTGCTGAAATTGCCAGAGAGACTGCCAAAGACACTGTATTGGCTCCTGTTATAGGCTGGATTAAGAAAGGTTGGCCTCTTCAAGATCTACCTCAACTTGCCCAACCTTTTAAATCCAGGCAAACTGAATTATCTGTATTAAGAGGATGTATTTTGTGGGGTAACAGGGTGGTTATTCCTGCAAAACTGCAAAAGAGGTTTTGGAATATGTTACATGAGGGTCATCCAGGTATTGTCAGAATGAAGGGATTGGCCAGGAGTTATGTATGGTGGCCAGGTATTGACAAAATGGTTGAAAACTGGGTTGCATCTTGTCCCAACTGTCAGGTAGTCAGGCCTGCCCCCCTCTGCCCCACACAGGAATGGGAATGTCTAGGGGCCCATGGTCCAGGATTCACATTGATTTTGCTAGCCCTACCAGAGGGCACACTTTCCTTATTATAGTTGATGCATATTCCAAATGGCTAGAGGTTATCCCTATGGCATCCACCACAACTGAAGCTGTCATCAAACAGCTTAAAAGCTTTTGTAACTCACGGGTTACCTGATGTGCTTGTTTCTGACAATGGCCCTCAATTTACATCCAACCTTTTGAATCATATCTAGCACAACAGTGTATCAGACATGCCCTGACAGCCCCTGGGCTAACGGCGGGCTGAATGTATGGTACAATTTACCAAGGAAAAACTTCAGCAATTGGGTCCAGGGGATATCACTGAGAGAGTTGAAAAACTTCTCAGTGTTTAGCATATCACTCCCAACCCATCAACTAATTTGTCCCCAGCTGAATTGTTGATGGGTAGGAAACTCAGGTCTCCCCTTGATTGCCTTCATCCCACTTACACACCCAACACACCACTAGATTCCACTAGCAAAATTCGCACATTCACTGTGGGTGATTCTGTTTATGCTAAGAACCTTATGGGTGAACCATTATGGATTCCTGCTGAGATAACCCAAATCACAGGCCCCAGGTCTTACAGGGTACAAACAGAGGATGGTGTCCTCTGGAGCAGGCACATTTATTTATTTATTTATTTATTATTTGCACTTGTATGCCCCATCTCCTGCTCATAATTAAAATATAATATAATAAATACTTAAAAAACTATTAAATTTAAATACAAGTCCAAATATAATAAACTAAAACCATTAAAACAATCCCAACCCGAGGGGGGGGTCACAGCCCGGGTTGATCAAACAACCATTGATTAGTTAAGATCCAGACTGCCTCAGGAGCATCGCTTTTGCTCCTCTCTGG
Source organism: Naja naja (assembly GCA_009733165.1). Lineage (NCBI taxonomy): Eukaryota > Metazoa > Chordata > Lepidosauria > Squamata > Elapidae > Naja > Naja naja. The sequence continues at coordinate 282,745,746 of CM019148.1, forward strand.
TTCCCATACCTACTGCCTCTTCTAGGGGGGAAGGGGAGGATCATGAGTGTAATGAACAAGCAAGAATCAACCCCATGTGTAATGAGCTAACATGCAGGAACCATCCCAAAACCTGTCACAATACCAACAACCATTTTCACAAATGGAAGATTGCACATCATTACCTGATTTAGGTGCTGAGATTGGGTTGGAGATGGATTGGGAGGAGAGACCAGGTTGTAGTAACCAAACAGGTTCTACCATTACTACAAGTCCTAGTAAGGAAATGTCAGCAGACACATTTCCTCCCTCACAAGGTGAGAACCTTAAAACATCTGAACCACGAGGTCTCAGCGTGAACGTAAGAGCCCCACCTATTTAAAAGAATACATTAGATAGGCTGGGGTTTGAGTATGGACTAAACCTAGTGGGGAGGGGTGTTATGTATGCAGGTTTAAAGTCATTGGTTTAGTTTGAACTGTTCTTGTAAAATGTAAGAAATGATTGGTTTAAAAAGTGCAGGAAAACCCTGCACTCTGATTGGCTGGCAACTGCGGCTGCTGGCTATAAGTAGCAGCCACAGCCCAGCCAAAGTGGGTTCGTTCTGAGCTGTAGTCACTAATAAACAAAGAGCTTGAAGCACTCTGCATCTGTCTCTTCATGCAAATCTAACAGGAGGCCACCTCACCCCACAGCAGCAATGGGTCTTGAACACAAGCCTACAATTGGTAGCCCAGCATTCTAACTTTGTGAGCCACTGTATTCCTCCTATATGTTTATAGTTAACTAGTCTCAATGTAACATACATACATACACTCAATTTCTTCCTAGAATTAGTCCTTCGAATATACAATTTATATTTCAAGAATCAAAACACTTTACTTAAATATTAGGAGTTCAGACAATGTCTAGAGCAGCGGTCCCCAACATTTGCAGATTGGTGCCCCAGCTGGGGGAGGGAGAGGGGAACTGGGCCCTATGAGCAGCCCTTGTGCAAATGGTGGGCTGTTGGGAGTTGCAAGCACATACCCAGCCCTTGTAGGAATGGTGGGCCCATGCAAGCATACATGCACCCCGTGTGTGAATAGTGGGCTAGCACATGCATGCACATAGCCCTTGCACAAGCAGCAGGCTGGCATATGTGGCAGATCGGCACACATATGTGTAAGTGCCCACTGGCCCACCGCATATGGAAGTTGAACTGTGTGTACGCTCCAGCCAGCCAATCACACAGCCCAATTCATAGTAGGCCATGATGGCTGCAACCCAGGGGCTGGAGACCCTTGGTATAGAAAACAATACTTCAGATTCACAGTTTTGTGGGGTTTTTATTTTTAAATAATTAAACATTCTGGGTATTTTACATTAATTCCACAATAGTTATTTAAGGCAGAATTAACATTTAAAAGAAGTACATTTTCACTAAGTTAGATATAAAGTAAAAAAAAAAAGCTCATTGGTAAGGATTTACATAATACCCAACTGCATTCACAAAAGTGTTTCCTCTTTTGACTTTCCTGAATAAGAACCTGAGATTAGCTGCTTCTGCAGTGAAGATACTGAAAAACTCAGTAAACATAAAATACTAAGAATAAATATGCATGCTGTCCTCACTCTCATGAAAGCAACAGCCTAAATAACAAAGTAAACCTTTTGGAAAAGCATATTTTCATAATCCTCTGATTCAGAGAGTCCATGCACTCAACACATTCTATTGCTTACCAGAAAGATCTTCTAAAATAGGTTGTCCAGTTTTTGTGCAGGGAGCAGATTCCATGTTTGTGCTTCCTCCTCCAGTACCGGACTCTGCTGTTATGTTTCCCTCATTGTCTGTCTGGGATCTGAAGTACAAAATAGAGGTAAAGGCAAAAGGAAATTCTTTCTTTCTTTCTTTCTTTCTTTCTTTCTTTCTTTCTTTCTTTCTTTCTTTCTTTCTTTCTTTCTTTCTTTCTTTCTTCAAAAAGAAATCTGGCATCAATATAACAATGCTTTCCAATATAGCATTGTGCCTTTACCGCAGGATACACTAGCCTGCTGACTGTGCATAATTTATTAGTCCCACGTTGTGCTATGTCCTAGAAATAGAAATAGGCACTGAACTATAAAAAATATGAAATTTCTGCTGTCAAAAGGCCTTCTGCCATCATTTTAAATAACTTCTGTTCTAAATTAAGTTTCCAATCAGATCAATAGTCTACAGTGGTGGCCATCATCCAAGAGAGGACAAGAAAGTTCAATGGAATATGAATTATTCATGCCAGCTATTCTTTATCTACCTATTTTTTCATTTCTATCACAGCTTTTAAAGGAAGAAAATATTTTACAAAAATTACCTGAAATTCTGCAATAAAGATATGATACCATTTGCAAATGGTCAATATAATTAGAATTTTCTAATTAATTCTTCTAATGATTCTTTGAGGAATCATTTAGTTGAAACGCAATAGGATAAGAAATATTGAATACTGGTGGCGACTGCCTGTTCACTGATTTATATCTCTCATCCTGGCATTATAAACAAACAAAATGGAATATGAATTGTCCATGTTCCCACTTGTATGCTGGATTTCATATTCCTTTGGGTAGCATTTCAATAGTATGCTGGAATCCTTCTTTTCCCCACTACATTGGTTTAGACCAACGAACACCATTGCTTCAACAAAATAGAAAGCTTCAATGCATTTTTTTAAAAGCATAAACAAAGATCAATGCTACTGCAGTTCAGTATAAGACATAAAATCACATGGCTTTTCATCTTCTATTTCAATACCGTTTTGGCTGAATGTGTGAAAGAAGACTATGGATGCATTCTTGCTCTGTTCTATTCCATCCAAATAGCAGGGGGCTGGACTAGAAAACCTCCAAAGTCCCTTCTAGATTATTCTATTCTGTTCTGTTCTGTTCTGTTCTATTGTATTGTATTCTATTCTATTGTCTTTCCACTTCATTCCACTCCACTCCACTCCACTCTTTCTAATCCTATGCTATGCTATGCTATCCCTCTTTATCTGTGGAATGATGTCATAATGTCTGTTAATGATGGATGAAATTGAGCTAATAAAATATTTGGAGTGAGACAAATGGTGTTAGGTAAAAACTAGTCTGTTGAAAATTAAGCTCTTATGATGGTCTTTCTTCTTAGAAGGATGTGGCATACTATAGATATATTATTATTTAATTGTGTATTCTATTCTATTAATTCATACTTCACCTTTTTGACTTTCTTCTTGAACATTTTTGCTCTCAATTTTTTCCTACCAAAATATATCTACCTATAATCACATAATGTCTTAGGCACATCAGACAAGACTGAATTCACTTTTTCAGCCTCCAAAAATGTTGTCCAGGTTATGGCTTTGGTTGATGCTGGAATGTAGCAATTAACTGATTAGTTGGTTACCCTCCAATTATGTCAATGAAACCAGTGGAGCTGGCATCTACTTTTCACCAATGTATCAAGCCAGAACGTTTCTGTAGATACCATATAACTATACAGAATAACTTTTTAATTCTGAACCCAAAGCATTTTGGCACAAAGATAACAAAACTATGATTTGATCATATAAAATTATTGTTTATGTCATAATTAATTTTCTCCTTACCTACCTATCACTTTTTCTTCAAGAAAAAGAGAAGGAGGAGCAGCATGAGAAGAAGGAAACTTTTCTTGTATGTAATAGTACATTGCCCTCAGCCAAATGGTGCCATATTTTCTCAAGTCAAAAGCTACACATAACTGTTAACTGTTAAGCCAAGGTCACATTACAAAAAAAGTAGCAGAGTTAGAACAAGGTAAAAAGGCTAAAATTAGATAGGGCTGCAATTGGCCAACCTTCCAAGGACTACCTGCATTCCCATAACCTCAGAATATGCACAATGGCCCATGTCTGTTTAAAATAAATAGCACCAAGCAACTCAGCAATGACTATAGTTTTCTTCATCCTTCAAAAAAGCTACATGACAAGTCATGATTAAAAGGTGTGCCTTACCTGTACATGAATGGAGCTACTGTGGCGGTATTTGGATGGCTGTATTGCTGTTGCGGATGAGGTAGCTGAACACTCACAGTATTGCTTCCTGTTGTCTGGGTGGTACTATTAGTTGGCCCATTGACAGCATGGCTGCTGCTGCTGGAACTTAAAGCTGACCACCCTCCCATTCCTCTCCCATCAGTGGAGGCTAAACTTGACGTGGAACTTGAATTCTTGCAATCCAGCTGTGCTTTTGGATGAGAGAGGCTGGAGGCCGGCTTTGCGCTTCGGCTTCTCTCACCTTCCTTTGTAGAAGAACTTGGGGCACTTGAGGATTTCCCTGTGGTGTTTTTCATCCCTGGTTTTGGTATTCCACTATGTGAAGGGGCAGCTGCCTCTTTCTTGGCACTGTTGAGCTTTCCTCCTTTTGGGATAAAGCTTGCAATCTTGGAGGATTTTTTTGGCATTTCGTTCACAGCAGGAGGGACCTGTTCTTCCTTCAGCTCTTCTTTCATGTCAGCTTTTTCTATCACGGAAGTTCTCTTGGCCACATCTTTGTTTTTTTCTTTTTCTTTCTCCTTTTCCTTTTCTTTTTCCTTCTCCTTCTCCTTTTCTTTTTCTTTCTGTTTCTCTTTTTCTTTTTCATTGCCCTTTGGGGAACTCTTTTTATTGGTCAGAGCCCGACTAAATGTCCGTTGTGCAATTCCCTTAAGTGCAATTTTGGGACTATTCGATGTGGGTCCTGGGGTGTTTAAGTTCCGATTTGCAGCCTCCATCTCCTCGCTTTCTTCAAAGTTTGAGAGGCCCTCTAATCTTTCACAACTAGTGTCCCGAGACCCTGGACATTCAAGAGATGACCCTACCGCTTTGGAACCCCCTTTTGTATTGAAGAGTTTCAACTTCTCTAGCATTGATTTCTGACCGTTGGGAGTAGTTTTGACCATCTCCGGGATGGGTTTGGGAGATTCCTGAACCTGCTGTTTTACAGTTAATGTGGATGTTGTGGTTGTGTGCTTAGCACTTAATGATTTGCTGCGCCAGGGTTTAACTGCAGAATTGGGCTGGGGGATGGCTGAAGAATTATTGCAACTGGCAGCATTGTTGCTACTGCTGCTTTGAACCAAAGAGGTTGCATTTTCATTCATTCCTGTGGGTTGGGAATCTAAACTGTCTGCTGGTTCTGGGGAGAGAGAGAGAAAAAAGTAAGATACAAGATTGTTGGCACTTTGGATTGGACATCTTCAGGTCAACCTGATTTCCTTTCACAGTAATTCAGTATCTAACAGTATTTCAAAAATACAGAAATGACATTATATATTCTATCTATCTATCTATCTATCTATCTATCTATCTATCATCTGTTTTTGAACTTGAAATAAGACCAGTGTTTTTGGGGGTGGGTGGGAAAGAGACTAATATAATCAACTTTTGGTAATTAAAATTGTTAAAGGTTTTATTTCAATTGCAAGTTTACTGCAAGCTCCATCTTTCTTTCTTTCTTACTACTCTGGATCACCCAATCTATATTTAACTGTTTACCTCAATTATAGTGATAAAGTTTGGAAGTTGTCTAATCAAAGCTATATTTCAAATAAACAAACAAACATGAACTCAATGTGTATGGAACCATCCAGCTGGATAATTCTGAAAAACAATTAAACAAACAATTCCAAATGTAACAAGAATCAAACAAAATAAAACCAACATCTGCATACCAGAATCACCACAAACAAAACCAAATCCCACAACCACCAAATCTTAAAGATATATTTCATTTTCTAATCCACAAAGCTAAAATGTCTTATACCTTTATCCTGACAAGAAGTTATGTATGATCAACTTTATCTTAAACTGACAGCAGCTTTATTAAAAAGATATAGCTGAAAGTTTCCTTGATGAATTCAAATTGCTTCTACATTCTTTTTTTCTGAAGGCATTTCACTTTTTTTTCTTTTAAAAAGAGAGCTTATAAATCTCCCTTACTCACCTTCGAGAGAACCACTGCTTTTTAAAGCTACTCCTTGCAAACTTTCTCTTCTGGAGATATTACATCCCAATTACTGCGAAAACGTCTTCTGTTAGATTGCTGATGCTTCCAATTAACTTTTGTCATCTCTCAACTGTTAGCCTGCCCTGCAGCTTGCTGGGGATTAACGGCTTTTACCTGCTATCCTGGATCCTTTAGCAATAAACGGCAACTAGAGCTTCTTGTGCTTTTTGAACTTAAAAATAAACAGCAACCAGCAGTGAACGTTTGCAGCAGTTTGGAAAAAGAACTGTGAATGTTGTTTTCTGAATCATACACTGCTGAAGTCACAGAGAGTCTCTTTGACTTCACTTTTAACTGCTCACAGAAGAGACAGCTCTGTTAATCTCACCAGTGTGATTTGCATCAAACTGCTTCATATTTCTAAGCACACCCATCTTCCTTACTTAGCAGAGATTTAGGTTTCTAAGAGAATTCTCTTGCAGTCAACTCCCACTGTCCTAACTGAAACAGCAGATGTGCACGCTCATTTTATAGAGAGCAGGCATTGCTAGGATTGGAAGATTTCCAGAGTGTCATTAATTATAAATGATTAAACTAGATAATCTCTATTGCACTTTTTCCCACCCTCACCCTTATAACCAGAAGTTTGGAAAAAGGGAATCAACTCAGGTCCAAATGCCTCACAGAATGAACTAGATTTATAGATTATTTTTTTAGGTGTAGTTAAATACTTAAGCAATCCCTTTTCATTTTGCAATTGGGACAGAAGTTAAAAGTTCATTGGAGGTATGAATACACATTACACGGCTATGCAGTCAATACATACAACTCAGTTCACAGGTTATGCCAGCCTACTAAACATGTGATTTTATACCCAACCATATAAAAACTTTAAATTACCCGTACAGATCAAGAAACTAAGTTAATCCTAAGGCATTATCTGCAGCAAGGAGGAATTATTCATTATTTTATGCAAAGTTCTGTATCCCATCCTTCTGATGAGTATGGATCATTCAGTTCAGTGGTATGATTCAAAATTTTACTACTGTTCTGTGAGCGTGGCTTGGTGGGCGTGGCAGGGGAAGTATTCTGTAAAATCTCCATTCCCACCCCACTCCAGGGAAAGGATACTGCAAAATCTCCATTCCCTCCCCACTACTGGGGGAAGGTTACTGCAAGATCCCATTCCCTCCCACCCCACTAACCTGCTTTCCAGCTCCGTCTCCTGTGCAGGGCAACAAAAGAAGACCCAGCCGATCAGCTGGGACTTGAGAGGCAGAGAATAGATGGGGGCAGGGCCAGTCAGAGGTGATATTTGCCGGTTCTGCGAACTACTCAAAATTTCCACTATCGATTCTCCAGAACTGGGCAGAACCTGCTAAAGACCACCTCTGATTCAGCTGTATGTGGAATTAAGATATTAAAGACTGCTTTGAACATTTCCAGAAAACGCTAAAATCCTGAGTACTTTTTTTTAAAATTTGGTGCCTAAGATCAATGCTGACTCCTGGACTAGCCCCTGCAGTTTTCTTGGCAAGATTTCCAGAAGTGATTTGCCACTGCTTCCTTCCTAAAGTCACCCAGCTGGCTTCATGCCTATTGCCCAAGACAGGACTAGAACTCACAGTATCTCTGCTTCTAGCCTCATGCCTTAATCACTGCACAAACTGGCTCTCTTAGTCCTATAATATTTGCAAACATTTCCCAATTACCCCATCCCATTGTATCTTTTATTATACGTAGACTGTTAATTCCTTAAAACAGAAAAGGGCCTTCTGTTATTTTTGTGGGAAATTCATGATGATGGAGTTGCATGAAGACTAGTGAAGTCAATGGTTCATTGGAGGGCATTCATTTTGGGCTTCTACTTCTCATTCACCTAAATCAGAAACCGTAGAAATAGTAGTCATGTCTAGATGCCTGATGTGACTTGATTGTACAGAATTTTTTGGAATTAGACTGAAGTTTATGGGCAACTGGGTAAGAGTTATATACAGCCCTTGGGGCATTAATTTCCCAATCCTGCCTTCAGTAAAACACCTGTGAGTTGTATATGGGAAATTGATGGCTCGAACTATGGATGGAATCTACAAAATGGACCCGTCCCTTCTTTGCCTCAGTTTCAAGCATGAATGTGAGAAATCTTCACAGATTTGGAGGCTGCAGAGGTGTCAAGTGAAATTTAATATCACACTGTCCTTAATATTTATCCTTGTTATGGATAGATTGCAAAACTTTATAGAGATAAAACATTCTCCTCAGTTCCCAAACTAGAGCTTTGGGAGATCCTTAGATCCTTCTGTTAGGATTTTACCATGTACCTCCCTTATGAATGAATAAATGCCAATCATTATTTCAGCTGCTTTTTCAGATCATTGATTTTGGTTCTACTTCATTCAAACATTTCATTTTTTAAAAAAGTTCTTTGCAGTAAGTATCTCAGGTTGTCTCATTTTGCAGTGCATAAAATTAATTCCCACCTGTCATCTTCCCTGAGGGGTTTTTGTTTCTTCAAGTGTATTTGCCAGCTTTACTCAACAACAAGTGAGACATGTTTAAATTCAAAATATGGTTAGGCTAAATGACTACTTTCTCTCCTCCTTTCAAAGCAAGAGCTCGGCTTGGAATTTATTTAATTCCCAGTGTTTCTGTTACAGATTCGCTGGTGGTCCTGTTTGAATGCCAATGCATACTGTACCACAATTAGCTTGAATTTCATCAGCTCCTGCAATATCTCGACTGCAAATTCAAACCTAGCCACTCACAATAAAACTATGTCAATAGTTTAAATTGTTCTGGGAAATGTTTGTATTAGAAAGAACCGGTGAAAACACATAATTTCCCATCATTTGTCAACTTAAACCTCAACACAGGCTGCTTCCTTATGGTTACCACTAGCTGTAGAAATTTGACAGAAATAAAGAAAATTACTTCTAGAACATAATTCTAACTAAATTTAGTCATTGGGAAGAGCCAAAAAATGAGTTTATAAACATTAGAGGATGGGATGGGGCAAGTGTGTGTGTATGTGAAATCTGTGACTTCCCAGATATCATAGCTGTCTCTGACAAACACAGAATCATAATAGGGTGAATGGAATTATGGATCATGCTATGACCATCATTTGCAATTGTCAGTTAAATGTAGCTGGTCTTTCTGAAAGAAAGCAATGGTTTCTGACAGACAACATGTATGCTTTCTGCACATGCTCCGCTATGGCTGCTTGTGGTAACTAGAGCTCCGTTGCGGGGAACAGTAGATTTGTCCAGCTGAGAGGGTAGGGTGTTGGTTTCCAGCCCCCACAATCCCTGGATTTGACAGTATAGTGTCTTGGGGTGCGGAGGATGTCATCTGCTCCGACCCCCGATTCACCGGGAAAGATCAGCCCACGGTTGTCAGTGGGTTGTCATGGGTTGTGATGGGAGTGTCCCGATACTCCCGTGTTACACCCCTCCTGTGTGCGCTGCACTGGTTACCGGTTACCCTCTGGGTGAGGTTTAAGGTGTTGGTGTTAACCTACAAAGCCCTTCATGGCTTAGGACCAGGATATTTACGGAAGACCCTGCTGCCAGCAACTGTTTCCCATCATCCTGTGCACTCCCACAGAGTGGGCCTCCTTGGGGTTCCGTGAGCCAGACAATGTTGGCTGGCAACCCCTAGGGGTAGGGCCTTCTCTGTCAGAGCACCCACCCTATGGAACCAGCTTCCCCTGGAGCTTTGGGTGGCCCCTGACCTCCGCTTCTTCCACCGGGGCCTAAAAACCTGGTTGTTCCAACTTGCTGACCTGGGCTGAGGGTGGGGAGGGGAGTTTTAAACAATGGTTTTACTGTTTTTAGCTTTTAATTGGGTTTCTCATTTAATTGTCTTTTAATTGTATATTTTGTATTGTTTTTATGACTGTACGCTGCCCCAAGTCCTTCAGGAGATGGGGAGGGTTAGAAATCCAATAAATATGAATGAATGAATGAATGAATGAATGAATGAATGAATGAATGTGTCTTCTCCTAGAACTATTCCTTTAAAGGTCCAGAGGTATAATGAATCAAGGAACTGCAATTAGTTTGCTTCCCTCCTTGCTAAACAAAGTATTACATGAAAAATGGTGCAACTCCAACCGGGAATAAACAAAGGCCAAGTTGGCCAGTTTGAGAATACTCAATTCTACAGATATGATCTTCTAGCAGTGAGAATTAGTGATGCTCCATGTAGCCTGTCAGTGTCTGTGGAAAGTATGTATATGCCCTACCCTCTTTCTCATTGGTGACAGAGAGCAAGTGCCAAAAGTGTGGGAATCATATGGCCTCAAACCAGAGGTGGGATTCAAATTTTTTAACAGCCGGTTCTGTGGGCATGGCTCAGTTGGTGGGTGTGGTTTGGTGGTCATGTGACTGGCTGGGCGTGGCCAACTCAACATCACTTACATCAAGGGGCACTTCTCCTTGCCTGGCTTCTTGTGACTGTGGGGATGCTGCAATGGTCGTAACTGTGAAAAACAGTCATAAGTCACTTTTTTCAGTGCCATTGTAACTTTGAATGGTCACTAAATGAACTGTCGTAAATCAAGGATTACCTGTACAAAAATACAAAAAGCTTCTTTGCTTGCAAAAAGCTGCCCTAAATACCAATCATTAGATTAAAAATACCTGCAAGCCAGAGTTACAAATCAGGCAGGGTGTCAGAGCACCTTGAGGAATTAAAATAGTTAAAATGAAATGATAACTATCAGCAGCCAACTCTTGCTCATTAGCAGAGAGGTCATTTAAGCTCTCCAGAAAGAGCACACCCATGAGAAGCAATCCTTAGATCCATTTGCACCACTTAAAGATACCAGCTCCTCTCACTCACCTCACAAGATATCCTAAGGAAATCACCCAGATTTAAGGAAAGGTCACATGCCCCTCAGAAAGGCAGTAAAAAAATCAGTGCCAAGCTTGCATCCTGCCTCTTTGAAGTACACCCCAAAAGTGCCAGATAGCACTAAAGCAGTGAAGGAAGACCCCCTCCCCAGATAGAAAAAGAAACCATGAGGCAGGAAAAAATTCAAACACAATACAAATAAGTCACAACAGTAGCTGTTGCTTGTTAAACCAATTACCAGAAAAAATAGACACAGGAACTAACTAGATTTCTCAACCCAGTTTCTTTTTCAGGAACAGAGATTAACCTTTTTCCTTCCAAACAAAGCTGAATAGGGAAAATTATCCCATCAATAAACACAGGATTAAATGTCACCAAGGACAGAATGAAACTTCACCAAAAACCAGTTTTAGAACAAAACTCAGAAAGGGTATGTAAACTCACGTTTGAATGTCAGTCTTTCTAGCTATCCAAGAAGCCTTGCTGAATGTCACTCATCTTGGTTCCTTGTCATTAAAAGCTTCTTTCCAGTAGCTCTGCTTCATTATTCAATTATTTCTTCAAAGTGCTAACTCCAACAGGGGATTATTTTTTCCCAACAGCAGTGTAAAAAGCTTAAAACAATCCTTCCCCTTTAAGAAAGTCAATCTGTCAGGTTTCCAAGTGAAATGGCTACACATATGTCAATTTCGGGCTCCACACAAGCAAAGTACCAGCAAAGGAGAGAGAAAAAACCTCCAGAGAAGCTCCAGAGACATGAAGTCTAGTCCTGCCAAGAATGTAATAAGGGTTAATGGAGAGGCAGTTTCTGTAAGCAACACCAATGTTTCCTTCCTGCCTTCCTTACAGGATTGGGCCAGTAAAGTGGAAAAAAACAAAATGAGATTTCTTCTAACAACCGGTTCTCTGAACTGCTTAGAATGTTAACAACCGGTTCTAACAAATAGGTGCAAACCGGTAGAATACCACCTCTACCTCAAACTTTTAAGACCTGGCTCTTCCTTTAGGCCCTGGGACAGAAAATTATGTAACTCATTAAAGTGTATCATTATGTGACTTTATTGAACTTAGTGCTATATGTGGCTTCTAGTGATTTTTATTGCATGTTTTATTGTTATTTTTGCTGTTAGCCATACAGGGTTGCTTGGCAAATGGGCAAGCATGCAAACTGAATTGTATTAATTATATAAAATTAGGTTATATTAAGTCAATCACCACACATATAATAATGAGTTTTGTTCTGGGTTTCTTGAGGTAAGCTCAAAATCAGAATGTTGCAATGTTGGTATGTCCAACCATGGCCCTTGGGCCACATGCAGCCTTGGAAAGCTACTAATGTTGCTCCACAGGATAATTAAAAAATGTAAAATAATAAAGGATTTTAATGCATATAAAATTTATATTAACTATATCATATATCTTATATGCAACTCAACACAATTTCTCTTTGCTCAATGTGGCTTGGGCAAGCTAAAAGGTTGGACAACCATGTTTTAGAGCAAAGTTCCCCAACCTTTCTGGGTTGGTGGCCCACAGTAGGGTGAGGAGGGAAAGAGGTGATGGTTTTGTGGGAGGGACAGGTGTGCTTATGTGCGAACATCCATTGCTTGCATGAGTGGGGCAGCAAGAGCGTGCATGTGCTCACTGGCTGGCTACCATGTGGCCCAATGGCCAATAGGCCACGGCCCACTACTGGTTGCTGCAATATCCTTGCCATGATTGTAGTATAGGTATATACATTTGCAGAGGTAACTGTCAGTCATCAAAGGATAATCTTATTCTCTAACCCATTTCGCAGGAAAAAAGTGTGAGACAGCTTAAATTAGCAGAGATGTGAAATTCACTGGTGAACAAAAAGGTTTTGGCAGGGAAAATGGAACAGCCCAATCTTGTTTGGGAAAATCTGATCAATTGCATATGAGAGAAGCAAAACAGGGGTGTTGAGTTCAATATGATTTACATTTGAAGGTACATTATTGAAGATTCAGTAAAGGACTGTAGCTATTCAAATGAAATAGCCAATGGGTTTGCTTCTGTTCTATAAATAGTCAGAATGTTCTTCATGGCCTAAGGCTTAAGAACGTTTTATACCAATTATTGTGGATGAAATTTCCATTCAAATGAATGGAAAGTATCTTGAGCAAATATTTGAAACTGAAGCAGGATATTCCTATATGGAACACATACCTGTTGAAAGTGATGGATTTACAGTAAGCTGTAATTTATTTGATGGGATCCTCAGTTAGCCCTCAGTAGTAACACAAAATTAGGATAGTTATAGATCTATTATAGAAGACGGATTGCCCATTTTATTGTCCCCACAGCCATTAGACTAATTATAAAACTTACTAGGATTCAGTGACAGGGAAATTGATCAGGTCTCAGGGGACAGTTCAAATTGAAAAAGGAAAGGAGTGCACGTATTTAGATTGTTTTGTCAGCTAAAAAGGCAGGTATTTAGAATGAAAGGACCATGGCTGCTGCATTGTCCCTTAGACTGGACTGATATGGAGACCAACAGCTGTGGTCTATTCTGTTTCACCTGTAGGTTGTGATGTGGGATAATAATTGGTTCATCTGAGTTGCCACTTGATTTCAATAGTGGAACGGGGTACTGAAGATTAATCAACAGTTCTCTGGTCACAAGAGAGTCTGTTGTCATAGTTAAGTCCTTGATCTCTAAGCAAAGGCTTTCTTCTTATACTGATGAGAGTAGAAATAGGTAATCTAGCCTCAGGCCTTACACAAGGCTTGGATGTAAATCTCCAGATTCTTAGTTCAGGGCCTATTTGGCAGATATGACTTGTTTAAAATAGTGTCTTTATAGTAGACAAGAATGAGGCTACATCTACATAGATGACTCACCCACCAGTCATATACAGAACCAAAGACATTATAAAGTCTGTATAGATAGTTCTTGACTTATGAAGTTATTGAGTTTTGCATTATTTTATGATCTTTGTTGCCACAGTTGTGAAGTGAATCGCTGCAGTTGTTAAGTTAATAACATGGTTGTGAAGTGGATCTGGCTTCCCCATTCACTTTGCTTATCAGAAGGTCACAAAAAGTTATCACATGTTATTTACTGGGATCCTATACTTACGTATGTATGTATGTATGTACATACATATATACACAAATGCATACATATGATCCTGGTACACTGCAACCATCATATGCATGACCTTCTGAGAAGCAAAGTCAATAGGGAAGCCAGATTAATTTAACAATCATGTTACTAACTTAACAACTACAGTGATTAACTCAATAACTGTGGCAACGAAGATAAAATAATTGTGCAACACTCTTTTAATAATTCATTTAATAACTGTCTTGCTTAACAGCGGAAAATTTCGGCTCCATTGCAGTCATTAAGTTGAGGACCAGCTGTACAAACTTTATAATATACACATACCAGTTGCCAAGCATCTGAATTTTGATCATATGACCATAGGGATGCTGCAATGGTTGTAAGTATGAAAACTGGTCATAAATAACTTTTTTTCAGTGTCATTGTAACTTTGAATGGTCACTAAAACAAATGGTTTAAGTCAAGGACTACTGGGCTCTATGATTTGTACTTTTTTCCTCCCATAGATATGATTCAATGGATACTTGGCCATTGTCTTGATAGCTTTAGAAGATTCCTAATTTATAATGACATAAAAGTTCTTGTAACTTTTAGGAAGCCCCAGTTCTAATTCCTAGTTTAATTTCATGCACATAGCCTCTTTGGAAATTCAAATGTGCTTAAATATTTCTCTTCAATCCTGTTCTGTACCAAAAATCAAACAGCCAGAAAATCCAGCCCTGATGTAACACCCCCAACCATGCTCTTCGCAGCCACTCACTATAACAGAAGGAACAAATAAAACCCATAGATTGAAAGAGGGTCCAACTTGATCTTAAATTGTACAGTCCTTTCCCACTCATACATTTAATAGAAAATCACTCAGTAAAGCTGATGGTTCCACAGGACACAGCTTGCATAATTCTGCCCTCCACTTCAGCAGCATCACTTGTATCTTCCTTTTTCCTCATGTTAAAGGCACATAAAATAATAGTGAAATTATTCACAGTTGGCTTTGCTTGGCACCTGATATATTGATGAAGTTATTTCTTTAGTTTTAAAATTTGTTGATTTATTATCTTAGGGACAGATTTGGAAGAGAAAGAGAGAATCTAAACCGTTATCTCTCTCCCCCCCCCCTTCCCTCCCTCTCTCTCTGTGTATGTACACATCAGTAGCCTACTTTTCAGTTTCTAAGTTGCTTTTGAATAGTTTTGCCAGCTTATCAGTCTTTATGCATCCCATTCTAAAGATTTAGTTTCTCAGTCTCCCTTGTGGCATCTTAGTCAAGAGATGACAGTTGAGAAAATTTCTGTTCCTTGGCAAGTATCGGTCTGTTGAATAATCATATTCAAATATAATTTTGTTTTGCACTAATATTCTTAGAAGTTCATACCTAGTATGGTAGTCTTCCAATATTTCAGTTGCTAGTGAAACAGCCTCTCTGTGTTTAAATAAGAGGCTGAGGCATGATTCAAATGCCAAGTCTAGCCTATTAAAAGCAACATAAGATTAAACAGTAGATGTACTGCTTGTTTTTGAATCCTGTCCGCTAACACCATTGGGCCTCTGGATTTACGGTGCCCTGTGGCACATCCCCAAAAGAAATAAGCTTAAGCCTGACTCAGACAAGCAAACTTTTCTCCTAAGTCTCAGCAAGTTTCATTTTAAAAAACCCTGATACATAATAACATAGAATAGATAATTGCATTTTTCAGCAGCTGATTACAGCTGATCAATTTTTCTTTCAGGTGCCTTTTCAGCTCATTATTGAATGGCAGTAGTCCCAAACTACTCTTCATGTAACGATGAGGAATTCATCATCAAGAGTCATCAAGACATCAAGAGCCGTAGTGGCATAGTGGTTAGAATGCAGTATTGCCGGCTAACTCTGCGAACTGCCAGAAGTTCAATCATGACTGGCTCAAGGTTGACTCAGCCTTCCATCCTTACGAGGTTGGTGAAATGAGGACCGAGATTGCTGGGGGCAAAAACAGCCAGGGAAGTGATTGAAGTCTGGGAAAAGGGCTCCTTGTCAATCAACAGGAGTGCTGATTTACCACCAACTTATCAAGTACTTAAGAGGCAAGGGCTTGGCAGCAGATGCAAACAACAGCCAATGACTTCATAGCCAGCCAACAATACCCCAATTGACATCTAAAAAGTCACATACAACAGGTGCCATATAAATACCATACACAGAACAATCCAAAGCATACACTCTGCTAGTTCCCTGAAAATGGCCTCCAGTACAAGTCCGAAAGGTCAGAAGACAAAATCTATGGTCCCAGTGACCGATCCAGGTTGGATCCTGCAACATTATCCTGGGACACGTATATTCACTTTCCTTCGTGCAATATGCTGAGTTTGTAAACCACTTAGAGACGACTGTAAAGCACTACAAAGCGGTATATAAGTCTAAGAACTATTGCTATTGCTTACTATCATTAGCTTGGACTATGCTCATTTGTAGTTGAGCAACAGCTGCAGAGCCATACATTCAACATGTCTTCTCTTTAATATAGATTCATGTTACCTTCTCAAGCAAAATTGAAGTCCCTGAGTTGTTCTGTGCCATCTGGGTTTTAAATTCAGTTCTGATAATTCAAAAAGAGGTGAATGAAAGCAATCAAAATTATCCGAGAAAATATTTTTCAGTAGGAATCTTGACTAGAATATTATATCAGAACAATCAAGAAAAGTTCCCACTTTAAGGTTTTGGAAAATCTTTACAGGAAGATGCTTCTGCCTATTTTTAAATACCGTATGGGAAACGGTCCAGGACATTTAAATTATTTTGAGCCCACCCAAAAAATGAAATCATACTTTCTTCGATCTTTAAAGTGTATTATGCTTTCATGTTTATAGGAGTAAACATTGCAATCTAGCCCTACCACTTATCAGGTTGCTATCTTCAGAAGCAA
Organism: Naja naja; assembly: GCA_009733165.1. Taxonomy (NCBI): domain Eukaryota; kingdom Metazoa; phylum Chordata; class Lepidosauria; order Squamata; family Elapidae; genus Naja; species Naja naja. Next base: position 282,762,537 of record CM019148.1, read on the forward strand.
AAATGGTGTAGTACAAACATTCCAGGCTACTTATACTTGTACTTGTTTGTTCATACAAGTGATATTAAAAATAAAGAAAAAACTTGCATGATTCTGTATTTGAAACAATATTTACATTCCACTTTCCAATTTTTAACACCCAAGATTGCTGTTGGAAACACATTTAAATATAAATTGTTCATGGTCTAAATAGATTTTAGATATTTACCAAAGGTATAAACCATCCCAATCAAAATCTGTAGGCACCCTTCTCAAATATACTGGAGAAATGAGCTAAATATTGGCAACGGGACTGGAAGTTATACAGAAAAAGTGGGTTTGTTTTCTCTTATATGGATCCAAGCTGAGGAAGATTTTAAGTTGTTTAGTGTTTCAGAAAACATATACAAGAGAAAAGGTACATAAAGCATATTCTTTAAATAATATTAACTTGTATGTTGATACATTAATAGATCTGGCATTTGTCTTCACCACAGTTCTCTTCAAGACTGGTTTCAAAGGAATAATGTTTAGACACAAGTACTGTGCGTAAGCTCCACCAACTCTAATGTTTCCTATTATGTATGTAGGTTTGAATGTCATTGGTTTAGTTTGAATTGTTCTTGTAAAATGTCAAATAGGATTGGTTTAAAAAGTGTGGGAAAACCCTGCACTCTGATTGGCTGGCAACTACGGCTGCTGGCTATAAGTAGCAGCCGTAGCCCAGCCAAGTTGGGTCCATTCGAGCTGTAGTCACTAAATAAACTCTTCACTGAAGCTCTTCGCGTCTGACTCTTCATGCAAACTTAACACTGGCGACGAGGGTGGGATTCCCCTGAAGAGAAGACGACGCGGAAGACAAGCAGAAGAGCGAGATGGCTGCGCTAAACACCCCCCCAGCCCCGTTCGATCCGGCGGCAGAAGACTGGAATCGTATGCGGATCACTTCCAAATGTATTGGAAGGAAACAACCTCACCGACATCTCCGAGAAGCGGAAGAGGGCGGTCTTCCTTATGCACTGCAGTCCGGCAGTCTTCAAGATGGCGAAGGCATTGGCGGGAGCTGCAGACGTGAAGGTAATGGAATGGCCTGATTTAGAAAAGCTTTTAAGAGCCCATTACGCCCCACAAGTATCGTGCCTCATTAAGAGACACGAGTTTTACCGTCGGGATCAAGGGGAAAGCGAAAACGTTAACGACTTCATGGCAAGCTTAAGAGACATTGGGGGTGCATGCGAATTTAATAGTTTGGAGGAGGCCATGAGCGATCGGTTTGTTCTAGGCCTCAAAGACAAAGTGCTTCAGAGCAAATTATTATTAAAACCTAAGATCACGTTAAAGGAGGCCATAGAAGAGGCCTCTTCAGCAGAAGCCACTAAGTCCTCAGCGGCAGCCATGAAGAAAATTAACAAGGCCTCAAGCCATCCTGATGTAGAAAAGTCCACAACAACTCATTGCGAGCAGATAGATTCTGAATCAGACTGTAGTAAGGTGGAGGAAGGAATTTATAGACTCAGAATGGAAAAGAAAAAGAAAGACCTGGGAAGAAAAAGGCAAGACTTTTATTTCAGAGGTTGTGGGGGGGGCCACCCCCGCACTGAATGCAAATTTCTTGATACCATCTGCCTTCGTTGTGAAAAGAGGTCATTTAGCCAGAGTCTGCAAATCATCCAGAACTCCACCCAACAGAAGGAAGTTTCCTGACAAAGAATTCAAGCCCAACAACCTCAGTGAGAAAATGGGGCACATAGGCAAAGGGGAAGAATGAAACTCATCAGACAGTAACTATTGGTCATTCTTCTTCTATCAATAACAGAAAAGTGCATGTCAAGGTACTAATTGAAGGAAGGCCTTGCCAAATGGAAGTGGACTCAGGCTCCTATTTATCTATGGTGTCATGGGACACTATTCACAGGCTACTTCCCAACATTCAGAAGAAACATTTCCAGAAGCAAGCACTGACTCTTAAAGACGACCAAGGGAACAAGATTCCAGTAGTTGGAACAAGAGAATTCAACGTGAAGTTTAAAGGCCACACCAAATGTTTGCCCCTGACCATCATGGACAAGGATCGCCCAAGCTTGCTGGGACTTGAGTGGTTCAATCCACTAGGCATTGAGGTGACTGGCATCAATCACGTGAGCAACTCTGAATGGGAGGAGGCCTTGAAGTCTGAGTTTCCAGAGGTCTTCAGCGAAGGATTGGGCAAGTATATGGGGACCCCTATCACTTTCAATCTAGATCCCAGGGTGCCCCCAATTCGTTTAAAGCCCAGAAGGGTCCCATTTGCTTTAAAGGAAAAAATTGATGCACAATTAGACAAATTAATAGCTCAAGGGGTTTTAGAGCCCACTGACCACTCCAGATGGGAGACACCCATAGTCACACCAGTCAAGACTGATGGGTCAGTAAGAATCTGTGGAGATTATAAGGGGACACTGAACCATGCGCTGCAGCAGAACGCATACCCAGTTCCAGTGGTGCATCATCTGTTACATTCACTTGGCAGGGGTACAGTCTTTGCCAAATTGGATCTGGCCCAGGCATATCAACAACTAACAGTTGATGATGCCACTGCAGAGGCCCAAACCATTGTGACTCATAGAGGTGCCTTCAAATGTAAAAGGTTACAATTTGGAGTAAGCGTGGCACCAGGCATCTTTCAAAGCCTTATGGAAAGGATGCTCCAAGGACTGCCAGGGGTAGTGCCTTACTTTGATGATGTGTTAATCTCTGCTGAAAATGACACTCAGTTACAAGAAAGACTCAGAGAAGTCCTTACCAGATTCAGGAAAGTGGGGTTAAAAGTCAAGGAAGAAAAATGCACTCTTAAAACTGACAAGGTTGAGTTCTTGGGCTATATGATTGACAAGCATGGTATCCACCCCACAGATGCCAAGGTTCAGGCAATCAAAGAAGCCCCTAGACCAAAATGTAAAACAGATTTGCAAGCCTTCCTTGGACTCATTAACTTTTATCACATGTTCCTACCTCAGAAGGCAACCATTGCACAGATTACTTGACAAAAAGTCTGTTTGGGTCTGGGGCAGGAAGGAACAATCAGCATTTAACAGTATTAAAAGACTAATCACGTCTGATGCTGTACTGATACAGTTCTCTGAGAATTTGCCTGTTGTACTGACTTGTGATGCATCCCCCTTTGGAGTGGGGGGGTTTGAGCCACAGGTTTCCCAGCGGGAGAGAAGCCCCTATTGCATTTTACCCTCGCACTTTGACTAAAGCAGAGAGGAATTACAGCCAATTGGACAAGGAAGCATTGGCAATTGTTGCAGCTGTTAAGAAATTTCATGAATATCTGTATGGGAGAACATTTACCATTGTTACAGATCACAAACCTTTGTTAGGCATTGTGGCAGGAGACAAACCTACACCTACTATCCTGTCACCAAGAATGCTGAGATGGACTGAATTTCTTGCTGCTTATTCATACAAACTTATCCACAAGCCTGGCAAGGACATTGGACATGCTGATGCACTGAGTCGTTGCCCACTTCCTTGCCACAAGGAGGACTTTGAACCTGAAACACACACCTTTTCCTAGAAACTGTTGCCAAGCTTCCAGTGCATGCTGCTGAAATTGCCAGAGAGACTGCCAAAGACACTTTATTGGCTCCTGTTATAGGCTGGATTAAGAAAGGTTGGCCTTTTCAAGATCTACCTCACCTGGCTCAACCTTTTAAATCCAGGCAAACTGAATTATCTGTATTAAGAGGATGTATTTTGTGGGGTAACAGGGTGGTTATTCCTGCAAAACTGCAAAGAGAGGTTTTGGAAATGTTACATGAGGGTCATCCTGGTATTGTAAGGATGAAGGGATTGGCCAGGAGTTATGTATGGTGGCCAGGTATTGACAAAATGGTTGAAAACTGGGTTGCATCTTGTCCCAACTGTCAGGTAGTCAGGCCTGCCCCACCTCTCACCCCCAAACAGGAATGGGGATGTCCTAGGGGCCCATGGTCTAGGATTCGCATTGATTTCGCTGGCCCTACCAGAGGGCACACCTTTCTTATTATAGTAGATGCATATTCAAATGGCTAGAGGTAATCCCTATGGCATCCACCACAACTGATGCTGTCATCAAGCAGCTCAAAAACCTTTTTGTAACCCACGGGTTACCTGATGTCCTTGTCTCTGATAATGGCCCTCAATTTACATCCAACCTTTTTGAATCCTATTTAGCACAACAGGGTATCAGACATGCCCTTACTGCCCCTGGGCACCCTTCGCTAACGGCCGGGCTGAACGCATGGTACGTTTTACCAAGGAGAAGCTTCAGCAACTGGGTCCTGGGGACATCACTGAGAAAGTTGAAAAACTTCTTAGTGTTCAGCACATCACTCCTAACCCATCTAATAACTTATCCCCAGCAGAGTTGTTGATGGGTAGGAAACTTAGGTCTTTCCTTGACTGCCTTCATCCCACTTACGCACCCAACACACCACTAGATTCCACTTCCAAAGTTCGCACATTCAGTGTGGGTGATTTTGTGTATGCGAAGAACCTTATGGGTGAACCTTTGTGGATTCCTGCTGAGATAACTCAAATCACAGGCCCTCGTTCTTACAGGGTGCAAACAGAGGATGGACTCCTCTGGAGCAGGCACATTGATCAACTTAGATCCAGGTTCTCTCAGGAACATCACACTTGTTCCTCTCTAGTTCCCTCACCTGATGTCAATTCTAGGGGGGAAGGGGAAGAACAGGAGGATAATCAGCAAGCAAGAATCCACCCCATGTGTAACGAGCCATTACGACAGGAACCATTCCAAAATCTGTCACAATGCCAAAATCCATCCTTAGAAGTGGAAGATTGCACATCACTACCTGACTTGGGTGCTGACATTGGGCTGGAGATGGGTTGGGAGGAGAGACCAGATTCTAACAATCAAACAGGGTCTTCTTTCACAGGAAGTCCCAGTGGGGAAATGTCAGCAGACACATTTCCTCTCTCACTGGGTGAGAATGTTAAAACTTCTGAACCACGAAGGTCTCAACGTACACGTAAGAGCCCCACCTATTTAAAAGAATATATTAGATAGGTTGGGGCTTGGTATGGACTGAACCTAGTGGGGAGGGGTGTTATGTATGTAGGTTTGAATGTCATTGGTTTAGTTTGAATTGTTCTTGTAAAATGTCAAATAGGATTGGTTTAAAAAGTGCGGGAAAACCCTGCACTCTGATTGGCTGGCAACTACGGCTGCTGGCTATAAGTAGCAGCCGTAGCCCAGCCAAGTTGGGTCCATTCGAGCTGTAGTCACTAAATAAACTCTTCACTGAAGCTCTTTGCGTCTGACTCTTCATGCAAACTTAACATTTCCCATTCTTTTTTTTTCCACTGAATGTGCCAGGTTCCATCAAAATATAATGCTGGCTCGGTAACAATCGCGGTGTTTGGATCTTTGTGCAACAAAACCATTGCATTTACATTGGAGGCTTTAAAATTATTGGGGCTTGTTGGCTGGAGGATTCCAAGGCTGGAGTCTCAACATAGCTAAAACATATAAACTGGGGAAGCCTGGTGTGTGTGTGTATGTGTGTGATGTCCAATGAAATTCCATAACTGCACTTATTCATATACACATGAATGGACACACACAATAAATATTGCTATGAAATGTTTTAAAACAGCTTCATTGCAACTCACTGCAGAGTGAAGGGCTACTTAAATGACCCAGAGAAGCTCATTTAAACACAGTTGCTCAAATATTTAGTATGTGGGGAAACCTCCTATTAAGGAGAGTCATTTGACTCACTCTCTCTCTGTTAATATTTAGAAAGAGAGTAAAAACATACCTTCTGCCAAGCTCTTCATTTTTAATTTATTCCAATGTGTAGTTTAAATTCTGGTTTTAACTGCACAACACTGTCTAGTTCAGTGGTTCTTAACTTGGGCGATATCACCCCCCAAGGGGCGACTTTGTTTTTCAGGGGGGCGATAGAACGAAAAGGGGCGACATGGGGGCGAAGGAATGGAAGGGGGGCGATATGGGGGCGATGGAGGGAGATATATTGGGAGGGAGAGAGAGAGAGAGAAGCAGTGGCACGTTACATGCTGCCGTGGCCACGTTCGACATGCCGCCCCCTGCCACCCCTTAGCGCCCCTCTGCTGGCCCCCTTGGCTTTGGGGACGCTAAGAGGTGACGGGGGGCGATGTGTCGAATGCAGCCACGGCGGCACATAATGCACCACCTCTTCCACATTGGAGGCACCGGCTCCGCAGCGTTACTAGTCAATGGGTGAATGTGCAGGGCTGGCGGCTTGAACGCCCCCCTGCTGCCTCTTAGCATCCCCAAGGGGGCCAGCAGAGCAGCACTAAGAGGTGGCAGGGGGGCGTTCAAGCCGCCAGCCCTGCACATTCACCCATTGACTAGTAACGCTCCGGAGCCGGCACCAAAATGGATGAAACAGCAGAGCCGGCCAGCGCCTCGAACACCCCCCTGCCACCCCTTAGTGCCCCTCTGCTGGCCCCCTTGGCCTTGGGGACGCTAAGAGGTGACAGGGGGCGGCGTGTCGAATGCAGCCATGGCGGCACATAATGCACCACCTCTTCCACATTGGAGGCGCCAGCTCCGGAGCGTTACTAGTCAATGGGTGAATGTGCCGGGCCGGCACCTTGAACGCCCCCCTGCCACCTCTTAGTGCCGCTCTGCTGGCCCCCTTGGCCAGGGGGACGCCAAGGGGCGGCAGGGGGGCGTTCTCAGGGTCCATCAGACACCTGGGATGGAACCACCTTGTCATCTTCCAGTGTCTTGAAGGTCTTTTTTTGTATTATGTTTCTTTTCCTTGTATAATCTATTATCAAACCTCTTGTGTAGGCCTTCATAATGTCCCAGAGATTCTGTAAAGATGTGTCCTCTTTTTTGTTTTCTTTGAAGAAGAAAGTCAACTCTTTCTCTATTTTCTGCTTAAAGTCTTTGTCTTTTAATATCATATTATTCAACGTCCATCTAGATCTCTTCTTTTGTCCTTTCCATGTAACTGTTATTGGATTGTGGTCAGCCCAAATGCTTGTTTCTATTTCAATTTCTTGTATATTCAAAATTAATTCCACTGACATCCAAATCATATCAATTCTAGACCAAGATGTATGTCTATTTGAATAAAAAGTGTATTGCTTATTCTCCACATTTCTCTCTCCAAGCGTCTTCTATCATTTGAAAGAAGGATTTTGGCAGCGTCTTTCTAATTTTCTTCGTTGATTTCTGTTTTATAGTCCATTTGTTCATTAATTATTCCATTTAAGTCTCCCATCATGCAAATATTCACATAGTCCAATTCAATTATTTTCATATGTAATTTCCTGTAGAATTCTTCTTGGTTATCATTTGGGGCATAAATTGCAATTAAAAGTGTTTTAACATTATTGTCCATCATTTCCACCATCAAAATCCTTCCTTCATCATCTGTGTAAATTTGTTCTGTCAAAATTGTGTCTCTAATATATATACATAACAATGATGGAATTAACATAACTTTAAAAAAAACAGAACGTTGGAAAAGTACCAGGTCCAGATGGATTGCCAGTGGAATTTTACAAGACCTTCCAGGAAATATTGAATCTTCAATTACTAGAAGTTACGAATGAAGTTATGTTAAAGAAGAGAATACCCCAAACATGGACAGAAGCATATATTACACTTATACCGAAGGAGGACACAGACCTGCAGCAAGTTAAAAACTATAGACCCATATCTTTACTAAATTCAGACTACAAGATTTTTGCTTCAATTTTGGCAGAAAGATCAAAAAGATACTTAAATAACTTTATTCATGTAGATCAAAATGGATTTCTGCCAAAGAGACAAATCAAAGACAACATGAGAATAATCCTGGGTACTTTGGAGTATTACGAGGCTCATCCTGAAAAGCAAATGGCCCTGATGTTTTTAGATGCACAAAAAGCCTTTGACAATGTGAGTTGGCGATTTATGCTACTACAATTGGTGCAAATGGGCTTTGGCAAAAAATTTATTCAAGCCATTGAAACAATATATTATAGACCAACTGTGAAGGTTATGTTAAATGGAGAACTAACAGAATCGATGTATAACAAAAGGGACTAGACAAGGTTGTCCGCTGTTGCCTCTGCTGTTTGTTTTAACATTAGAAGTGTTGAACAGGAATATTAGAGAACAGAAAGAAATAAAAGGAATGAAAATTAAAAAGGAAGAGTATAAGTTACAAGCTTTTGCAGATGACCTAATATTCATATTAGAAGATCCACTGGAAACAGCACCTAAATTAATAGAAAAGATAGAAGAATATGGAAAAGTAGCAGGCTTGAAAATAAATAAAGATAAGACAAAGATATTAACAAAGAATATGTTAGCAAGACGAAAGAAAGAATTGGAAGAACTTTTAAAAATACAGGTCACAAACAAGGTTAAATATTTAGGGATATATATATATATATATATATATATATATATATTACATCAAGATGTAGCACACTGAAGGAGGATAATTACGTTAAACTCAAATGGCAGATTGTGACAGATCTGAAAACTTACAATTATCATTGATTGGGAGAATATCTACAATTAAGATGAATGTATTGCCTAGAATCTTATTTCTATTCCAGGTGATTCCAATTCGACTAAAGAAAGAGTTCTTTGATGATTTAAATAAAATTGTGTTGAAATACATCTGGCAGGGCAAAAAGCGAGAATAAAACTTAAACTACTGTAAGATGCAAGATTAAGAGGTGGGTTTGCTTTACCCAATTGGGAATTATATTACCAGGCGACAAATTTGATGTGGGTAAAGGAATGGATAACATTAAGGAATAGTAGATTATTGACTTTAGAAGGACATGACCTGCTGTTGGGCTGGCATGCCTTCCTTTGATATAAGGGAACAAAAACACAGGGGTATTTCAGAAGACATTACATTCAAGAGGCATTGTTTTTAAACTGGGAGAAGATAAAAAGACAATATTATTTAAAAGTTCCACTGTGGATTTCTACTAATGAAGCTTTTTCTTATCCAATAATATATAAAAAGGAACAAACAGATATGCTGAGATATTGAATGAAAAGGGTGAACTTAAATCTATGCAAGCGTTGGAAGAACAAGGTGCAAAAATGAATTGGTTTTCATATTTGCAAATACAATCTAGATTTGATAAAGATTTTAAAACAGAAGGTATTTATGATAAGATGACTGTTTTAGATAAAATTTTGATGGGTACTGATGAAAAGGTAATTTAAAAACTTTATGGATACTTATTAGAATTTAAATTGGAGGAAGAACAGGTTAAAGAAACGATGATTTCTTGGGGGAAAATTTTTGGATATGGAATTGATTTAGAGAAATGGCAAAAACTGTGGTCTCAAAATTATAAAATGATAATGTCAACTGCATATAAAGAAAATTTGTATAAGATGTTTTACAGGTGGCATCTACCCCCGATGAGAATCGCGAGAATGTTTAAGGATAAATCAGACAAATGTTGGAAATGTCATCAGATACCTGGTTCATATTACCATATATGGTGGACATGCTCGGATGCAAAAGGATATTGGACTAAAATTCACACAGGGCTGGAAAAAATGATAAAACAGCATATAGACTTTAAACCAGAGATATTTTTATTGGGAATTATACCGGAAATATACAATAAAGAACTGAAATACTTGATTGTAAATGTTTTAACAGCGGCTAGAATTGTATTTGCTAAGAATTGGAAAAATGAAAAAGTGCAGGAGGAAGTTATCAAGAAAATTATGGACTGTGCTGAAATGAGTAAATTGACATTGAAATTAAAGAACAAGAAGATAAACAATTTTATTTGATATGGGATTTGTTTTATCAATGGTTGGATAAAAAGACATGGTAATGTAATAGATTAGGAAATTTTGCAATAGATATTTAATAGATTGATATTAATTATAATATAAACATACATAACCATTGGGTGAAAGTGTAATACAAATCTTATAATGAAAGTTAGAATATCTCATATTAAATGACGAAAAAAATAGATTAGTCATGAATGATTAATAACTGACAAATATATAAGCATATGTCAAATTGATAATATGAGAATTTATATAAATTGTGAGTGATGACTATGAAAGGATAGCACAAATGATGTGTAACCAACAGACACACTGTACAAAATGGAAGATGGTTTTATGTTTTTTATGTATTTGTTTGTTTATGTTTGTCTTAAAAAATAAAAAAAAATTAAGAAAAAAAAAGCTATAGGTGGATAGTTTTTACTCAAAAAAGAGAGAGAGAGATGAGAAGTTTAAAAAAACACACTGCCATGTGTAAAGAAATGTATAATGAGCCTAGAAGCAAGAATGGTGTGCAAGTACAGTATAGAAAAGGACAGACAATTGGTGCCTCTTTCTTTCTTTCTGTTCCCCTCTGCCATGATTGTCCCTTTGTTTTGCACTGTTTTTATGTTTTCTGCATTGTTCCTTGTTTTTTAAATGTTTTAACAATTGTAAACTGCCCAAGGTCATTGGGAGTTAGGTGGCATATAAATTTAATAAAATATATTCTATATTATATTAATTATAATTCGTGAATGACATTGTAAATCAGGTTTGTGCTTCCACTCGTTTTTCTTATTTCATGCCTTTGTAATTTCTTTGGTTACTGTTTCTGACTCCTTTTCTGTATTCTGTATAATGTTGCTTACTCCAAAAAGGCATAATGTAATAAGTACAGATATATTATATTCAGGAATATCAAATGAGTACATTGAAATTTTTTTAGTGTGAATTTGCATTTTTATTACAAAGGGTTTTTTTCCCCTCCCCTTTGGCAGCATTGCAATACCTGAGGAAAAAACTTTTGCTCTTCAACTGTTGCTAGCTTTGCTCTCTTTGCCTTCAAAGTAGTATAGACATAATGAATCTGAGCTTCATTTCATAATTTATTGAATTTTGACAGTTGGGCAAACTAGCTAATCCCTTTCAATTACTGGAAATTTACCACCCCTCACCCTTCATGCCTCATTCAACTAACACACTTGGCTTCAGTGCTACTGAATTTGGCATAGTCAAATATCAAATTTACTGATGATCTGGCAGTTTATCCAAAAAGTGACAGATAAATTAAAGGATAAATTAAAGCATATCAGAGTTTTTGCTGGGAAGTCACATTAATGGATAGGACACACAAAAGATCTTAGTAAAGCTATCTATCTTTACAATTACCCATTGCTAGCATTTGTTTTAGGAAGAACACATTTATTTATTATGCCAAAGAGCTTTTCTGGGAAAACATTAGGAAAAAATCTTAAAATGTTAAAACATAGTGTCAAAACATATATTTACAGATAATATACATATTACAATACCAATACAGATGGAGTTGGATGAAATAAAGTATTGAATAAAGATATCATTTCTTAGAATCAGAATTCTTTTATTGGCCAAGTGTGACTGGACACACAAGGAATTTGTCTTGATGCAAATGCTCTCAGTATACATAAAAGAAAAGACAGATTCGTCAAGAGTCAAGAATCATAAAATACAACACTTAATAATAGTCATAGGGTACAATAAGCAATCAAATCATACTAGGAAACAGTTAATATAAATTGTAAGGATACAAGCGACAAAGGTACAGTCATACAGTCACAAGTGGGAGAGGATGGGTGATAAGGAGTGATGAGAAGATTAATAGTAATAGTAGTGCAGACTTTGCAAATAAATAGTTGGACAGTGTTGAGGGAATTATTTGTTTAGCAGAGTGATGGCATTCGGAAAAAAAGTGTTCATGTGTCTAGTTGTTCCAGTGTGCAGTGCTCTATAATGTCGTTTTGAGGGAAGGAGTTGAAACAGTTTATGTCCTGGATGTGAGGGGTCTGTAAATATTTTCACAGCCCGCTATATCCTTTTGTATACTTTTATGTCATAGTGGGGTTTTTTTTATATCTAAAGCATGAAACACTCATTTTGTATGGTGTTCTGGCAACTACAAATAGGGTTCATAGGAGAGAAAGGAAAGATGAAGTCAGTACTAAAACTATTTTTAAAATGACTTAATTTTCATACATATTTGGGAATAAATTTTAATGATTGACATGAGTCAAACTTACATTTAGGGTTGTATTGTTATGAAACTGCGAGAAAATTCTTTGCACATATTTTTATATTCCAGGTTCTGGTTTTCAGAATATGAATGAATATATTCTGGCCTTCAAAATGGTACATGGGTATAATTTAGTTCTTCTTTGTGGTAGTAGTGAAGGAAGGAAATTGGGAATAAAAAATTGATTTTCATCAAAAAACGATTAAGGACTCTTGTATGTTTGCTCAAGTGAAATTCAGACATTTCCCAACTACATTAAAAAACTATGCAACAGAACGTTAGAAAACAATTAAATACATTCTGATGCCTTTGATAACTTGGTGTTCTCCAGAAATTACTTTGATACACAATTCCAGATGAAAGGGTATTTGTTCGTAACTGGGAATTCAGGAACAGTTGTCCAATACATTGGAGAACATCTGATTAGAAAGTTTGCACTACAGACTGACTGATAAAGAATGGAACTATTTCTCCAGGTGTATACTGCCATCTGTAGGATTATTTTCAGGCCCAGATTACAAAGAGAGAAACATTTTAGACAAAATAATATTTCTCTGTTAAAAAACATTACAAAGACTTGTAAGTTGTAACATCAAAGAAGCAACATGATTCTATGGCTAAATGAAAAGAAGGATTGGCACATAACCCAACCAACCATTGCAATTAAACAAGTAAACCACTTTGGACAGAACAAACTTAATATTTGATTTCAAAAATGCTATTTGTTAGTTCAGTTTAATGATATGTTTGGATCTGATATTGAGTTGTCTTGTCATGCTTTGTTAAGGTTTAATTTTGATACCATGTTTCAAGAAGCACTTATTCATTTTTATTTATTAAATTTCTATACCGCCCATCTTACCTAAGTGACTCTGGACGGTTTATCGCAAAATTGTCCTGCAACTAAAACTATGAAAGGAACAGTGTTTAATGGGAACATACTTCAACTGGAATTAGAGCACTTCTATGATTATATACAGCAAATGAGAAATATGCAATGGGATACTAAATGCAAGGGGTTTTAAAAATAAATATACCCTAAGAGATACAGTATAGTACAGAATGATGAATGTAAGGCTTCTATACTGATAATATACATTTATTTAGACTATACAGAAATGCTTCAAGTAATTAAAAAGATTCCAGCATCTGAGGGCAGAAGCTTCTGATGGCACAGTTTATTCAGAGGAAACAGAAAAAAAGACAATGGATACTTTAGATAAAGATGCCTAAGTGGAAGTGACAATTTAGAAATGAAGCACAATGTTTAATTACACCGACGCTGACAGGCAGCAGTTCACATCATAAGCTTGAATGCCTCATTATTTTCTTTATAAAACCAAGTGCCCAAGATGACATTAAAGCTATGTTCAGTTAACGGCAAACAAACAAGAACCCTCCTTAACAGGTCAAAAATGTTCAACAGTTCACATTCAAAAGCACAATATTTAGACTGTCCATTATTATTACAAAATCATCAATTATAGTGACAATGAATAGAACATTAGAAACTAAGGAAGGCTCACATGATATGATATTGGTACAGTATGTTAAATAAATCAGTGTTTTTGATTTCTACAGTACTCGCTTAAACAATGAGCAGTGATGTTTATATAAGGGATAAATGTATAATCCACATTGAGAACTAGGGGTGAATGTATAGATCACAACTAGCAACATTTTATTTCTAGCAAGATTTCAAATACTAGAGATTTCAAGTTTTTCAACTGCCACGGAGCCATTTTTTTTGTTTTGTTTTAATGCTTAAATACTTCATAAGTTAAGAGTTCAGTCTTTTTTTTTCTTTAAGAAAGTAGACAAGTTATTGATCCGCCGTAGATTCCCATCCAAACCACAGAGCTCCTGATACAGGTACATAACCTTTTGTGTGGCCAGGCTCACTTGTTTTAATCTCTCCAATCTACTTTTATTCTGGCTTTTTGGAGTATTTTAGTCTCATTCTTGCTATCATTTCTTTTTCAAGCTATATAAGAGCTTTTAATTAAATTCCAATAATCTCATGGAGCTCTTACACTGTGGCTCCTTATCACTAGACAAATGCTTGTCATCTAAAATCCCAATGTGACTAAAAAATGCACCTGTATAAAAAGATTAAAACAACTTAGTTACATCTATGCAGAAATGACTTTGTTATTTTTTTTGTGAGAGTTATGCCTTTCTCAAAATGTCTTCACATACAAAGGAAGAAGTGACACTTTACCTGACAAAATGAGTCTTTGATTTTTGAAGATTATTATCGTTATGTATTTTTTGATTTGTTTTTAATAAACCATAAAGTGGGGAGGGGGAAAGAAATATGCACACATTGCCAATCCCAGTTGGGTATTATTCGCACATAGGGTAATTTTTCTTTGCTATTAATGTGTTGATGAGTAGGAATGCTTCCAGAATTGCAACAAAAGTATTACCATCCCAAATAGACAGAAAATAAGAAAATGGAATTTAGTAAATAGGGAAGGAAATCTGCCCTGAGAACACTTGAGCTGAGAAGTTATGACGATAGATTTGTAAGAAACACATCAATTTTCAATCCCACCACTGATCTTAAGGAAAAAACTTCCTAACAGTGGAAACAATTAACCAGTGGAACAGTTTGTCTTCAGCAGTTGTGGGTGCTACATCACTGGAAGATTTTAAGAAGAGACTGGCCAGTCACTTGTCTGAAATGGTATAGGATCTTCTGCTTGAGCAGGGGGTTGGACTAGAAGGCCTCCAAGATCCCTTCCAGTTCTATTCTGATTATGATTCTTATATCAATCCTTGCTCATAGTTACTCACATCCAGGTCACCTTCCGTCTTGATTATTATACATGATCTACATGGGGCTGCACTTGAAATGTATCCAGAAGCTTCAATTGCTCAAAATGCAGCAGCCTGTATGGCTTTTGTGCAGGCCTAGATGTGCACCTGTGTCATCTCTCCTGAAGAAGCTGCATTGGCTGCCGATTTGCTTCTGGGTCCAATTCAAGATGCTGGGTGCCCCCTTTAAAGTCCTACACGGCTTGGAACTGCAATATTTGAAGGACCTTCTTTTCCCAGTCACATCTACCAATTCATCAGAGCAGGGAGGCAGAGAATGCTACAAGGCCCCTCCCCTAAGGAGGTACATCTAACAGGACCAAGAAGAAGGGCCTTCTCCATGGTGGCCCTTCTCCCTCTCTATGGAACATTATCCCTGTAGTAATAAGATTAGGTCCCACTTTGACAGTCTTTCTCAAGGCCCTGAAGACCTGGTTTTGCCAATTGACCTGGGTAACCCACAGTGGGATGGAGCCCATCAAGTGACTTATTTGATTGACTGATTATTGTGAACAGGAGTTTGGGAAGTTATTGCTTCATATTGTTTTTTATATTGGGTTTTTATCTTTGTAAGTTGCCTGAAGTCACTGAGAGTGAGCTTGGCAGCCATAAAAGTTTTCTTAAATAAATTTAAAAAAAGGTATTCATTTCTTTGCTTGGATCATAATTTGGATATTTTTGAAAATCATATTTTACCACATTGCATTTGTATTTTAATGAATTTTAATTTTGTCTTTTAATTTGCTTTATTGTGTAAATCACAATATTGCTTTGTGCAATAAATGCATTAAATAAATATATATATTTATACTCTTTAAAACTAGCATTATATCAAAATATATAAAACACTAAATCGTATTTTGCAGCCTTTTGACTCAAATAAAAAGATATTTTCAGTAATTCAACAGAGCATCTTTTAAGAATACATATAAAATCTGCATTCATAATGAGTTCTTCATTTTTATGTAACAATAGAACACAAGAGCACATTTACAGCTATCAACTCTGTACTCAGTGGTCCTTGAAATTAAATTTAAATCATGTGCATTCAAAATCCCTTCATCCTCTCCATGGAAAACAGGGAGTAGAAGTCAACAGGCTAATTTATTATACAAAAACACCGGAGATGCACTTGAGATGTTTACTTTTGCTGCTGCTCTTAATTAAGGATATACTACTTCAAAGGGACCAATTTTCTCCTCCTACTACTGTGGACTGATAGTGTTTTCCAAACAACAAAACACAATTACATGGATGGTGGTGAGAAAGGTTATAGACTAAGAAGGAATCTGCTTCAGTTATTTTGAACTGCAGCCAACTGGTTTCAAATAGAAAACTTTATATGCAATACATACCCTTTCAATCTTAACTTTTACTTTATTTTCTAGTAACAAAATAGAGCACAGGTGTAAAGCTAAATCTAGAATTAGCAGGGCTAATGTGAATGATTCTTTTTTTAATCCTTTTAATGGATCTCTTAAGAACTCTAAGGTAAGGAAGGTAGGCTTTTCTGTTCATCTGATCGTAGCAAGTAGGCATTAATTTCAGATAATAATTATTCTCTGTAGGCTCCCTTTTTTGTTGACAAAACTCTTCTGAAAGCTCTATCCCAGGGGATCTGTGGCAGTGGACATCGGGGGTGGGGGGGATGTCATCACAGGGGAGAAGAATGCATCATGGAAGGCTGGAACTGAATAGCTCATAAAATGGCCACAAATCAGGCCATACCCTTCAAGTGACAGTTAGAACAATTAATCAGTGGAACAACTTGCCTCCAGAAGATGTGAATGCTCCAACACTGGAAGTTTTTAAGAAGAGATTGGACCACCATTTGTCTGAAGTGGTATAGGCCTGAGCTGGGGGTTGGACTAGAAGACCTCCAAGGTCCCTTTCAATTATTCTATTCTATCTATCTATTCTATTCTATTCTATTCTATTCTATTCTATTCTATTCCATTCCATTCCATTCTATTCCATTGTGGGAAATCAAGGAAAAAATCAGGGAGAAGCAATTTCATGTCCTTCTTCAATACAGTGTTTTATTCTATTGTAAGTAGTCCTCAATTTACAATAGTTCGTTTAGCAACTAGTTTCAAAGCACTGAAAGTGACTTAGGACCATTTTTCACACAACAGTTGCAGCATTCCCATCGTCACATGATCAAAATTCAGGTGCCTGGTAACCGAGTCATATTTATTATGGTAACAGTGTCCTGGGGTCATGTGATCATCTTTTGTGACTTTCCGACAAGCAAAATTAATAAGGAAGCCAGATTCACTTTACAACTGGGTTACTTAGTTAACAACTTTAGTAATTCACTTAACAACTGTGACAAGAAAGGTTGTAACAATGGGCAAAACTCAGTTAACAAATGTCTTGCTTAACAACAGAAAATTTGGGCTCCACTGTGGTCTGCCTGTATGCAGCAAATCCAACCAGCTAATTTCCTCTAATATCAATTAGAAGGTAAGATTCTCTGAACCCCCAAGTTTTTGTACCATTCTAATATCTTCAGCATATCTGATAGAGACCAGGGGTGTCAAATTCGTGGTGTCACGTGACGTATCAGGATTTCCCCCCCCTTTGCTAAACGGAGTGGGGTGGGGCCAGCACGTGATGCATCTGGCCGGTGGGCCATGAGTTTGACACCCCTGATATAGACCAACCTATGTGAAAAATATATCATTCAGTTCTTAAACAATACATATATGGTAAATGTGTCACATCTTTTATTAAGATAGACTTACTGAAGAAGAAAAAGGAGAACAGGAGAACATGTAAACTTTCTAGAAATTCCATAGCACCACATCAAAAGGGTCTGCTGGCCAAATTAAGTTGTATTTTAAACATGCTTGAAAATGATTAACTCTGGCTGAATAGTGTCATTTATTTATTTATTTATTTATTCATTCATTCATTCATTCGTTCATTCATTCATTCATTCATTCATTTATTTATTTATTTTTTGGATTTGTATGCCGCCCCATCTCCGAAGACTCGGGGCGGCTCACAACTAAAAGCAACAATAAATAATTAAAAAGTGATTAAACTAGTTCGCGAGCCCAAAAATTACAAAACTAGAATAACAATAATTAAGATATTTTTTTTAAAAAGCATCCCCCCCCCAAATGATCAGGTTTACAATTCCCCCCCCCCAAATGATCAGGTTTTTATTCAGCTTTTGAGAACAGCACATGTAGCGTACTAATGAAAAATTCAGGTCACTTACCTTTCTCACTGCTACTTGCTAGAAGGGAAGGTGGGCTTGTGGGCTTGGATTTGTCATAATTGTTAAAGCTCTGGCTGCGCCGATTGTTAGCACTTGCTGGGCCACGGGTTTTTATTTCGCTGCCTGCAGCTGAAACCCTCGTGGTGGGACCTGGAAGCCTGTTTTCAGGGTAAAAAGAAATAAGTAAACAGGCTTGCTCTCCAAATGTGGATGGAGTTGGTTTAATTCAGTTGGTTTGATATTGGTTTAATCCAATATAAAAATGGAGGAGGGTTTACCTCTTCTACAAAGACCACTGACCAAGTGAGACTCTAGTGTGTTCATGCAGTTTCCAGTGCAAAAGCTTCCCTAACTAGATGTCTAGGCATTTATATATTGACATTTCTGTATCTAGATATGCAGGCTGCAACATGCCACATGGTCATTAGTTACCCTGATTTCTTCTCAGCCTATGCTAGATTATAAATGAAGGCTGTCATTGAAAAATCCTTATGTAAGTTTGTTATATATATATATATATATGAGAGATAGAGATAGATGATAGATAGACAGATAGTCTTGCCTCAAAGAGCAGCTTCTAGAGTTGATATTCAGTGCTCCTGACTGAAAATATGCAGCATAATCCTTAGCAGTTTTGCTTTGGTACAAGCCCCACTCATTTCAGTGATTTCCAAATATGTGTATTTGTGGCTGATGCTTTAATGTTTTCATGCTTAATGTTCATATTTTTACTCAAGTAAGTTACATAGAACCTCATCTTCATTTGGCAACAATGTGTGTGCAGTACAGACATTTTCAGCAGTTAATAATACCTTATCAACCAGAAAGCAATGCTCCTGAAATATATCACAATCCTCTCTGATTAACACATTACAAACCTTTGTTTCTCCAGTGGCATTTTTATGACTCTAAAAAAATGTTGACAAGATTTCCTTCCCAACAGTTTCTAGAGAGTGACCAGGAAGTGGAAAGGAGAGAAAAGGGAGCCAAGAAGACCGGTCAGCCTAGATGCATGCACATGCTTTCAAAGCTTATTAATAACATGTTCAAACACAAATCAACATCTTTAGCTCTCTACTTCTTTGGATACTGAAACAGAATACGAGACTTGCTTTTTCTAAAGGTGAGATCTTCTGTTTTCAGTTGCTTCTGAAGAAGAAGAAGCCAAGGTAAGCAATTAAGACAATCATTAGAGAATTGTACGTGGCAGTCATCACAAATGCACACATAAACAGCTTTAGATAAAGAAGGAGACCCAAATAAAAACTGTAAGGGTGGTGTCGGGACAGACTTAGAAGGAAAGGAACAAAAAAGAAGATATTTTTTCACTTTGCATGCTTTGGTGAGGCTGGCATTGACTAGAGCAAGGGCATTCATGCAGGTCTAACATTGGAGAGAACAGATTTAATAAAGAACTTATATCAATCCATATCTACCCATGCTGTTTGCTTGGTATCTAAGAACACTTCTCCCATATCTGCTTCTAATCATATGAGATGGAATAAAACTACATAAAGACATTCCTTCTTAAGAACCCAAACATGGACAATTTCAAAAGACAGATTTACTATGTACAGGTAGAAGCAATGTTCAGTTTGATTTAAAATATCTCCTAAAGTTTTCTCTCTTGCTGTGGCTGCATCTCAGTTTGTTTATATCTATCTATCTGTCTGTCTGTCTGTCTGTCTGTCTGTCTGTCTGTCTGTCTAATTTCTAGTCTTGTATTGTGTCCAATTTGACTGTAATTGAAGAAGATATTTTGAACTTACAAACTAGACAAATGTAATGGTGGTGAAGCAAGAGTGATGGAATGGATTTTTTATTGTAAAAATCTAGCAATTTTCTGCACCAAAGAGTGAATAGGAAGCTGAGAAGGAGGCAGATAAATTACAGAACAGAAGTAATATCTTGCAGTTTGTGGACAAAAAGGCATAACATAATGGTGCATTCCAAAATACCGATTTATGGGGCATTTCTATTAAAGTTTGTCACAAGAAACTTAATCTGTGATAAACAACATAGGCATTTCTAAAGATTAGAGAAAAATGAATGAACTGAAAACCTTATTACTCATTCCCAGGCAGATTAGAAGTTTGCTATTATAAGACTTCCAGAAAAAAGATGGCATGTATGCCACTGTGTTCCATCACTTGACACAGGAGATACCCTCACTGCTATTTCTTAGTGTTGAGGAAACTATTAGTACTTTAAATGCATCAGCAATAAAGAG
Organism: Naja naja; assembly: GCA_009733165.1. Classification (NCBI taxonomy): domain Eukaryota; kingdom Metazoa; phylum Chordata; class Lepidosauria; order Squamata; family Elapidae; genus Naja; species Naja naja. The sequence continues at coordinate 282,782,866 of CM019148.1, forward strand.
TAATTAGAAAGTTAAAACAGGGGAAAGGATATGATTAACAATTTTCTTTCTTTTTCCACCATGGAAAATTGATAGCATTTACTTTGTCATTTAAGACCCTTTAGGCATAGATAGTAATAGCACTTAGAATTATGTACCATCCCATAGTGCTTTACAGCACTCTCAGAGCGGTTTACAGAGTCAGCATATTGCCTCCAATAATCTGGGTCCTCATTTTACCAACCTTGGAAGAATGGAAGGCTAAGTCATCCTTGAGCTGGTTAGGATCAAACTCCTGGCTGTGAGCAGAACCTGCAATACTGTACTCTAACCACTGCACCATCATGGCTAGATGATATACAGAAGGCCTGATATGACTTCCACATTGCCTCCATATATTTGTGCTTTTGTGAAAGCAATTGAAATGCAAACATCTAGCTGTGTGGGAAGAGCTGCACCTACATCAAAACTTCTATGTGTTTGGGATTCCCTGGACCCGAGAGCATGACAGCATGCATTCATTGTGCCTTAGCAATTCAGGTGCCCATATCCAAGATAGCAATAGCAATAGCACTTAGATTATGTATCACTTTACAGTGCTTTACAGCCCTCTCTAAGCGGTTTACAGAGTCAGCCTATTGCCCCCAACAATCTGGGTCCTCATTTTACCCACCTCGGAAGGATGGAAGGCTGAGTCAACCTTGAGCCTGGTGAGATTCGAACTGCCAAATTACAGGCAGCAGAAGTAGCCTGCAGTACTGCATTCTAACCACTGGGCCACTATGGCTCAGTGATCCCAAACAAGTATGTTATGTTGGGATTGGCGCTGGTAATGTGCCATATTGCATTTTACTAAGCTGAAACAAAAATAGGATTCAGATTTGATATAGACTGTTGCATTACTATTATGTACTAGAAATCCTCCAAGGTCCCTTTCAACCCTATGATTCTTTGCCTAGTTTTATCTCACATTTTAGCACCCATCTTCTAGCTACAGTAATAATAAATCTGGGTATATTGCATTTATTATTATAACATATATTCTGATATAAAGATCAATAGAAACCAAGCAGTTACTAGAATGCCTTTACTCAGAGCAGGGGTCTCCAAACTTGGCAACTTTCTGGGAGTTGAAGTCCACAAGTCTTAAAGTTGCCAAGTTTGGAGACCTCTGACTTAGAGGAACTAGTAAAGACTAAGTAGGACACTAACCAGTCAGCTAATAAAAAGGAGTTCTCTCAGATTATTCAGAATATTTGGTTTAAAATCAACAGGTAAGCATTGGTGAGGCCTGAACCATGCAGACTGGGATTGCGCAAATAGGGTTATCCATGCTTTACATTAGAGGAAGAAACGCTAACCTAGAATTCTTTTTCTGACCGAGAGTGAATCGGATGATTTTGCTTTGAGATGAGTCCCTGGGTGATGCACTGTACAACAAGAAAAGGGAAAAAAATTGGAAGATGCAAGTGAGTAAAGAAGAAATATTAATATAGAAAGCCTCCGAGCTAAAAGGTATGGAAAAATAATTCATCCAGATGTTTTCCAAGGAGAAAATAATGTTGCTCACCCCCGTCAAATGTCTAGACATGATACCTACTTTAAAAAAAAACCCTTCTATGTATCAAAGCAATAATAGTAAAGAGTTTGAGCCTCCACATTTATATCACAATTTTTTTTTTTTTTGCAAAATGTCACAAGTGAATTTACATTGTAAAAATAAATGGTAAAACCCTCATAGGATGATATGATGAGGCATGCCCCATATAATTGGGTACATTTTAGTGCTGTTCAGGTAATTATTTTTTTAATTATTGTAACAAATACCAAATTTCACCACATGAGGGTGCCTGCCAAAGAAAGCTTCATGAAAACGAATTGAGGAAAACCTCATCATGTAAAAAGTAAAAAAGCAATGGTAAAATTCAATGTGTATGATCCTCATATTCTCCCTCTGTCCTTCCCTCTCCTTTCCCCCCTCTCTCTCATACTTCAGGTTCATTTTGTTATTGACAAAGACAGGTACTATGCTATGCTATGCTGAAAATAATGCTAACTATATTTCTTGCAGGCAAGTAAGCTTTTTTCTTATATGAAAAGATACTTTGAATGTTTCAGAGAGAGGTGCATTTAAAAAGACCGGCCCCAGCCACCTTATTACAAGTGCAAAAGCATCAGGATCCTGTTCTTGTTGTATGTGTTTTATATTTCTTTGTCTCCTATAAAACTAAATAGTTGTTTATATGGCAAGGACTTTCAATGAGGAATCAGCATGGGGCTAGCATTCTTTCTTCTATCCTGGCAACTGCTTTAAAGCATGAAACAAAACATTGGGAAATCCAATCATCTCTAGGCACTGGAAGATCCAATTACCTGACTGTAATGACAGTAGAATAAAGCATACACAGTTGTGTAAAGAATTAAAGAAGGAATTCTCTTGTCGGTAGCCGCAACCATATTGGACTTTGCATACATTCATTCCAGCCCAATTAAGGAATACATATTTCTGGAAAGCAATGTCTGCACCTAGTCTCATGACTGGAATCCCAAGCATATGTGGCTTTTATACATATAGGTCCTTCCCCTACAATCCAATTGCCAAGACTGCACAAATGGAGTCCAGTTGCAAAACAATAATTGCACGATCAGCTGTTCAGAGGGCGGGCCTGAAATGCAGTTCTCTCCACCTCTGCTCAATTGTTGAAAAGCTGAACAATGTGACCTAGTATATATTCTTTTGCTCCATCTCCTTATAAAATTTATCTGATTTTCAAATCGATTGCCAGGATCAGAAACCCAGGTATTATTTACAGTGTCCATGAGCATAATGGCACCGAATGTTCCTTCAGAATTAATCCACAGAATTAGATTTTATTTTTAAAATAGAACATTCCACAACTTGGAAAAAATTAAAAGAACAAAATTAAAATGAGAATAATGGCCGAAGACTTACAAGACCGCCCTAGATCATGGAATTTTGAATGACACCTCATAAATCTCATATAATAAGAAAGAATATTTGTGCAATCTCATGCTGAGATTTTTCATCACCTTTTAAGATTTCTGTAGTCTGGAAAGGCATATTAGCAATTACAAGTGATCCTCATTCAACAACCACTTATTTGACTAATATTCAAACTTGTGACACTGCTGAACAAGTGCTACTTACGTCTGGGCCAGGGTGAAATTCATTTTTTTCCAACTGGCTCTGTGGGCGTGGCTGTGGGCATGGCTTGGTATATATAGTAATAGCAACCAGGGGTGATTTTTTTATCAATTCAAATAATCCCTATCACCTCTCCTGAGGTGGACCAAGGTGGTTGAATTTCACCCCTGGTCTGGGCCTTGAAGTTCTGACCACTGCAGTATCTCCACAGTCACGATAGCAGTCCAGGCCCTTCATAATTGGTTTTGTTGTCCAACTGTCATATCATATCATGATAATGATTTGAGATCTTCCATGCTAATTTCCCAAAGGGGAAGCCGGCAGGAAATTGGACATTACAGTCATGTGAGGTTTGTTTAAGAATATGCACGGTCCTCACTTAATGACAGTAAGAAAAACTGCTGTTGCTAAGCTCACAGTCATGTGACATTCTGCTTTACAACTGCATCATTTAGCAATGGAAGGTCTGATCCCAATGACTATTGTTAAGTGAAGACTACCTGTATATGATCTCATAAGACAATGGCCAGAGCTTTAAAAAAAAGGCTGATACTTGTCCTTCTTACAAGATGCATCTGCTCTAGGTACAAATATATTGAAATAACCTGCTGTGAAACTCTTGGCATTTGGAAAAGCAATAGTTGGGGAGGGGGAATGAAAAAGTCCACTCACCTGGACTGCATTTCTGGTTGTGCTTTTAACTGAAGCTGTGCTGCTTGCTGGGGATGTTGGCACTGAATCTGAGGCGAAGCTGGCACCAATGGTTGTAACTGCTGGTCAGGTAGTCCCACCTGGCTAGGGGACGGTGAGCTTGCTTGCTGGGATGAGGTGGGTTGTTGCTGGAATGGAGAGTGCTCTGAATGTTGCTTTGGGGACTGCTGTTGCTGCTGCTTATAACGCGATAGGCTAAAGAAAAGGCCCAAGATGGCCTTTAAATTCCCATTTCTGATCTCTGAAAGGCAATTTAAAAAGAAGTATTTATATCATGAAATTGCATGATGACCCAATTGAACAAATGTTTTATTAAATTTCAACTTTCTTTGTTCGGCTCAGGGTCCTTGAAGACCCAATTGATCAAAATAAAATTAGATAATCCTTGCAGAAATAAAAGAATTCTCCAAAGAATGTAATTTTTTTTCTTTTTAGATAGAGGGAGATATAAATTGTTTCTCGTGGCCATGGTCCTACAGATAACTTCAGTTCAGGATCAGGGCAAATAATTGTATATTCAATGAAAAAGTTTAAGGAAAGATGTGACAAAATATTCTGGTAAGAAAAAAGTACCACTCAATTTTTTGTCCATTTTTTTTGTTTCCTTTGACACTTTGGTTTAGATTATTTGTTGATCCTAACTTACAGAATATTCTGGAGAACAAATGCCTCCTGAAACTGCATCTAGGATAACTGCAGAATTAAGATCCCCACATGTACAGAAGCCAAATAATATGAGTATCAAGACATTGTCTCTCATCTTTTCACACATTGTATTTATTTCATGCAAACATGGAACTGGCAATTGGCAAGCCTTGGTGTGTCTCAGCAGCAGAAGTGGGTCAGCCAGTGTGACCTTTTCATGCATACTTTCAACATGTGGGGGGGTCATATAAACCTCCAATAGTCTGGGACTTGACTGTACAGGAAAATGCCATTAAGACAAATGCAATTAAAAGCCTCAGTAACTTGATTCTTCAGAGGGTATTAGCAATAAACCTGATACCCCAAAATGGGAAAAGCAAACCATCACTGGATTTTGTTATGTGCTGGTTCCAGTGCTTCCAAAATAAGGCATAAGCGGTGCTTCTAATGAACTCTATAAATGTATTTCTTCTTATCTCAGGAGATAGACTGAGGTAATTCACCTGGCATTTTGCAATTGGACTTTGTACACAGAGGGCTCATCAAGCTTGGTCTGAATTACTTCCTCTTACTACCTCCTTCTCCCTTTTAGGGCTGTTTAAGTACACAGACTCCAAGTTTCAATCCTGTGAGTGTATAACTAGTCATTTCCATTCCAACCACAAAAAAGGGATTTGGGTTTTTTTTTTTAAGCCGAAAACAAAATACTGCCAGATGTCACAGTTTTTAAGGCACAGAGAGTTTCTCTTTGGTCTGGAGTTTGGAAATTTCCATGCTGTGAAGTTCCTTTGGTTGCTTCAATTTCCTTTGCCCCATTATTACATTTTAATATTTGTTTTTCCTTGAGATGTGAAATCATTCAGCTCTCTAGTGAGACAAAAGGAAGACAACACAGAAAACTGACAAGTAGGAGGTGGAACAACTTGTACGTAGAAACTGTGCGGGCTTTCTTCAAAAACCTCTGCGAGTACATTTGTGCCATTTTACATTTAACCTCAAAGAGAATTTTTTTTCCTACAAGCCAATCAACCGTGAGTCATTAGATTCTGAGAATAATACAGAGAAGTATTCATCAGGCTTTACTGGAAGTACTTGATCATTCTGAAAAAGGATGAACCTCATAACCTATCCAGAGAAACACAGAAACCCATATCTGATCATTTTAGGCTACCTTAAATGTAAATTTGAGAATCAAGCACTATCTGCCATGTCTGCTCGCTTAATATTTCTCCTTCATGCATAAATACAATCAACCGAAGAATGGAAGACAGCTAGAAAAACAGAATAATTATCTCATTGGTAAATGAAGCTGGGATTTCTCCAGTAATCAAAGAGTTAATACTCAGAGCCAAGGAATTCTGTTGGCAAGCTACAAACTGGGTGCCACAACTGAAAAAAGAAAATCCGTCAGCTGGGAGGACTTTTCTGGGTTGTGAATCTTCTTCTTAAGCGCTCTGGCAGCTGACACATACAAACATACTTTCAAATTCACTGGGGCTCAAGGGGCTGTGTGAACTCAATGGTAGGGCGGCTGCTTTTGTTGTCAAGGTAACTGTGCTACGTAGTCTGGAAAGAAAAACTGCATGGTTTGGGGAGAGACCCACAGCTCGTGCAACCTGTCTCACAAATAAATAACCAAGAAAAAATAGTCTCACCTTGATTTCCATCTGAGATTAGTGAGAGAGATGTGAGATAGAACATACAGTGGCAGATTTAACTGTCATTTATTTGAAATGTTTTCTTTTAAACGGATTTCTGCTTACAAATAAATGGCAAGTGAAAGCAAAAGTTCACCTTAGAACTGAGATAAATATGCAAATCATCTTTTGAGCACACAAAGCAATGTGGAAAAATAAAAGTAGGGATGTTCACAATGTGATAAAAGCCAGATAATTTTACATAGAGTACTTCTTTAAGCAGCACCAAACCAACCAAGCAAAGCAAAGCAAAGCATAAATTACATTACCTGTGAAGTAAAATGCATTTTGACCTAGATTATACATGCTAGTGTAAACAGCCATTAATTTTGTCAAGGCAAAATGGCATTGTATTTAGAAAAATAAATAGCCTCCTGCTTATACCTATTATTAAAACTGTCAGAAATAGACCTATATTGGATCCCAACAGATGTGAAAATATATTTTTTATATGAAGGGAGGAGAAAATGAAGTAACTCTCCCTGGTATAAATAAAATGAAGAAAACAATGAAAGGACAGAAGTAGAATGGACATGGAAGAGAGTGAATTTATTCTAATTAATGTGCATTCCAATATGTTCAGAAACATACTTGTTAATATCCAGCAGTCTTATCCAGAAAGAACGAATGGATGGGCCGTAGCTCAGGGATATAGCACAAATTAGATGTGTAAATATTTCTGTTTAATTTTAGTATGCCAGGTGGGGCTGGGAGACACTGTGTTGTGAAGTCTTAGACTACTCAGATAGTTATCCTTGGTCACCACAGAAGATAATACTGAGCTGAATGGATCAAGATTTCATGTGAGGCAACTGTTTTTATGAATGACTTCAGTTTCTTTACTGCAAAAAGTCAACCAGTTATCTTGTCTGAGTAAAAATTAAGGTAATTCAACCATTGCTTAACATATTGCTGTTGCTTTTTTCTACAAATAGTTTTTACATGGCTTTCTAGTCATTTTTTCTTATGCAATAATTTCCTTTTTGACTTTTCATTGAGATATATTCCATCTAAGCATTTTTCACTGTCACCATCTCAAAATCATCAGCCTCTTCTATTGCCATGATCGTGTGACCATTCTCTTTAAATATTTATATCTCAAGATCTATAATAAATTTCTTGCATTTACTTTCAAAGCATTTTAGATTTTTTTTATTATCACACTGAAATTGGATTTGAGCAGTATGCCTGTTCAAAATCTTTCTCTAATCCAGACTCTAACCTAAGGTTTAGAAGAAATGCCCTGAATACAGTGTTCCCATTTTTATTTAAATCTTCATTGTCCTTTCCTCCTTCTTTTCCCTGTGATGAATGTTAAAATTTAAATCCCTTAGGGCATGAACAGCTCTCTATTAATATATAACACACCAATATTGAAGGTAATTAATAACTATTATGACTTACAGTATATTATTATCATTCCTATGACTTGCTAGTGTTAATCAGTCTAGCCTAGATTTCCTTCTATTTCATTCATTTTATTCCTGTTGAAAATCACAGCATATTTTGAATCCGAAATAAAAATTGACAGATAGAAAATTTTCCATAGAATAACAAAATTCAATTTGAAAGTAGCCTTACCTTCTGCAGATAGTCCCTGTATGTTTATTCCTTTGGCAGCCAGAAAACTCAGGCACACGTCTATGTTTTCAATCTTAAAAGATGAGGGATAAGGGAGAAAATAATTTTTAAAAATGTGCTGAAATTAACTTGTACTTTTGTTCAATATTATACAAGAAACTAACTGGCTATGAAATGTTCATGTTGAGAACATAATTCTATTTGCATAATGGGTTCCTTATCTCATTTATTGCTTCCCTTGTATTTACCCAAATTGATCTTGAAAGATTCAACCAATCCTTTGACTAGAAATGGGGAGAACAAGGACAGTAGCAAGTAGAGAAAGAGTCTCATATGTTGATAACAATCCCTTATTAAATATACTCTTGGATTTTGCTTATTGGCTAAATATGCTTTTAACATTTCGTTATTATATTTGTATCTCCTTTTTAATTCCGAGAAACTACAGTAAGCACAATGTTTCCTGAATAGTGCATAGTTCTTTGCTTACATTTTTGTGGATTGACATTTTTGGCTTATGTTACTTACGCTGGAATAAAATCCATGTGTAAAACTTCTTGTGAATTGAATTATCTTAACCACTATAGCTAAGGTTTTAATTTTTTGATAATTTTCATGATATGAGAAGAATTGCTTAGCATGCAGAATACTTCTCCATAAATGTTCCTAGCAATGTCCTAGCAACAATATAAGGCAGAAGCACAATTTTTCAGTGTTCCATATCATCTTTCTCAAAATTAAACAGTAACCTTATAATGATTTGATATAAAAATACCATTTACCTGAAATAAAACACCAAGTAAATATTTCTAGAAATTATAGCAGAAAAATACAAACCTGAACCAGAATCTAGAGCATGTTTAACCATACAATTAAACAATGATTTATTCCTCAACTGATTTCTAAAAAGCAAATTATTATTTCTCAATTTGGTTCTCCTCTAAGATGAACAGACTCAAATGGGTTATATAAAACTTTTGAATTTCCTTCACGAAAACAGCAATAGTTTTCTATCTACCACCAAAGGATTGATTGTTTCTACCTACTCCTCCCAGTGAATTGTGAAACTCTTTTCCCATTTACTATTTTGTTTTAGAAAGGAATAACACTTCTAATGCCAGGTTCATTAAAATGATTCACATTGTATGACATAACTATAGCATAAAATTAATGACCAAAAGAATGCAATAGAATTTACTCAACCGTCTTCTTTGACTGACCATCCAAACATAGCCAGAACAATAGTAACACTTTGCTTCTGCCACCATTTAAATAAGTGAGACTGACTGGTGAGAACAAGTGATGACAGGCTACAATAATATAATCCAGTTTACAGTGAAGCTCATTCACTAGAATCAGCTGTTTATCTTCCACAATATGATCAGAATCAAATAGTTTCTTAAAAATCTAGAACTAAAAATCTGTTACCTTACTGAGAATGTTTTTTAAATGGGAAGATTGGAAAACATTAATTTTAGAGATATGTAACAAATGGAAAATATTTCTTGTTTCAAACCTGAAACCACCACCATATATCGGAAGCTTGGCCCAACTATTTCTGTTCAGCCATGATTAGGCAGAAAGAAAAGTTTGGTTCTTTTGGGTTTCAGCCAAAACCAAAATAGAGGGATCCTAGAGCAGCTGTCTCCAACCATTCTGGCTTTACAGACTGGTGTGGGGGAGAGTGGATGGTTATACACGAGCTGCGAGTAACGTGTGTGCACAGCTCTATTTGCACAAGTGGAGCTGTGCACACGCTCACCCACCACTTCCATGGCCCAGTTCAGAATGGGCTGCAGCCTGGTAGTAGGCTGTAGCCCAGGGGTTGGGGACTCCTATACTAGAGTGACTTGTACAGTATGAGCAGGGCAAGACTACTATGCTTCATCCCTCTCTTCCTCTACATGGCTTGTAAACTGGCTTGTCCACCTACCATCTTCTCAACTGCCATCTGCTCCCACCTGCCATCTGTTCTCTCACTCAGCCACTGTCACCAATGTCATAATTCATTCAAACCATCCTCCCTGCATGTTCTCCTTCTGGTATACCCTCAGTGATTGTTGCCACTAGCAATATCTATGCATGCTACTGCTTAGGAAACTCTTCAGTCATTGCTTTTCGTCAGCCTTCCCTCCCCAAACTTTCTCTACCAAGAACAATTATACTTTAGTCTACACGGGGAAGAATCCTGTTTTATTCGCATGCATACTTCAGTTCAGACCACCCCACCTACTGTTTCACACAAGAGCACTTCATACACATAATGTTTTGTGCCCCCTCTGAATACATAGGATTATTCCATAAGTCACATTACTGCCTGGTTGAAGACAGAAAGGGCTAGCCTTTGCCACCAAGAGAGAGGTTCATTTACACTGACTGCCAGGATCTATTTCCAATAGAAAACTATTTGTTGTGGTTTGCTGGCAGCAGGCAGCAGAATCGGACAGCGGTGAAGAACAGGGACCAGTCAGGGAGTCTGGAAAGGACTCGGATGAGGGTCTTGTGTCCGATGCAGAGATGGGGCCAGGACTATCTGGGAGTGGGGTGCAGAGCCTTCGAAGTCTGACAGCAGCACGGCAGAGGATCCAGGGGAGCCTGTTCCCAGTGCGCAGAGCTGCTAGAAGGCGAGAGCAGCTGAAACAAAAGGGGTGACTTGGGAGTAAGGCTGGGAGGTGATTGCCCCTCCCATAAGGGATAAAAGTCAGGCCAAGATGATGAAACCTTTGCAGGAAGTAAAGTAATTTGATCGGTTCCGAGTCATCCTTGAAACTCTTCGTACTTCAATTGGTTTTTCTTGTACTTTGATTGGTTTCTTTTCTAGTTAATTTGATACTTCTGTTTTTGGCAGCAATTCACAGAACTGAAAGGTGTGTGCTTATCTTGGGGAACTGTTTGAGATTAATTCCAGCTGGGAATGAAAACATTTATTGCATTGCAATAAAATAGGTTTTGTTTTTAAAACAAGTTTGTGAATAATTACAGTTTATGAACACTGTTGTGCTTAGTGACTATAAACAAATGCTATGCTTCTCCTATAGATGCACAGAATCAGAACTGGATCAATCATTTAGCTCAGTGGCCCCCAACCTTTTGGACACCAGGGACTGGTTCTATGGATAGAGGTCTTTCAGTGGACTGGAAGGATCATGGTTTTGTATGCTACCTGCATCCCACAGATGGTGCTTCATTTGTTTGTGTGTCCCAGTTGCTGGCATGCTGTCGACTGGTTCAGGTCCCCAGACATGGGGTTTGGGACCCCTGATTTAGCTGAAACCCAAAAGAATCAAACCAGATAACAACCCAAAATAAAATATCTCCAACAGATGGCTACCCAGTTTCTTCCAAAACACCACAGACAAGCTTCTCTTATTCTTATGAAGTTTTTCTTAATATTCAATCAGAATCTTCTTTTATTTCATACTTGATACTCTGAAACAACAGGAACAGGTCTTTTCTCTCTTCTGCATAGCACCTCTCTATGTACTTTAAAAGTGTTACCAATACACTCACTTTTTCTCAATACTGTTTATAGACAGTTCCTCAGTCTTCTGATCTTTTTGATTACCTTCTTTGAAAATAGAGTCACAGTTGAAGTGGGATTTTATCAGTATAAAATACAATGGAACTATTATTATTTCTGGTGATTTCAAAATTATACTTCGATGTAGCATAAAACTACATTTCACTTTTTACAAGCCACGTCACACCATTTATTCATTCGCAGCTTGTACTCAACAATTCGTAGAACTCCTTGATATGTGCTATTACCTAACCAGACAATCTCCACTCTTCTCTTTTGCATTGAATTTCTATTTTCATGCTGATTTCTAATTATCATGGTATTTTTTTCAAGGTAGCAGTAACAGAAGGACAGGCCCGTAGTTTCCTCAGCTCTTTTTCCCCCCTTTCTGTTTGCAGAGAGAAACATTTGCCCTCTTTCATTCATTCTGGGGTTTTAGTCCTTCAACCTACACAGGATTCAGTTGAGAGTCCTCTTTATCATGGTTGACATATTTTGGCCCCAAACTTTCTAGACTGAAGTAGTGCCATTTTTATTTGTACCTAGTTCTGCTGCAAGTTCAAGCTAAAAATTATATATTGTTGAATACTGAATTATATTACTGTTATTCTTCAAAACTATAATTCTTCAGTTTTTTGCACACAGTCAAGCATCTTAACAGATTTTAACATAATGTTTTAATGCATTTTAAAAATGCCCAGGGCTCTATAATAATCTGAAATGACAGATTGTCCACCTACACATGGGGAGAGATTTCAATTGGTCACCTATAGTTTCAGATTTTATGAAAAAAAAGAAGCAAAGATCATCATTCAATATATATTTTGTTACTGGTGAAAATTACTGTATATTTCTTTAAAAATTTTAATAGTGAACCTGCTTTATTAGTTTATAATATAGCCTTATAATAGCAGCCTATAATAATCTGAATTAGAAAAAGCAAAATAAATAAAATCTTTCAAGTGTAGCATAGTTGCATAGTCTGGCATATGTCACTAAAAATATCAAGACTGGTTCAGGTCAAGCCAAAATATGCCAATGGTGACATCATGATGCAAACTCCATCTTTATATCCTTACACCCATATCTCACGCAAACACAAAAGTTGCAGATGTTGACTCATGATGCAAATTTCATTCCTTGCTGCTGCCACTAAAGACATCTTTGGTATTGATACCTTCTTCCTCACTCTCCACCATAATTCATTCTATTTTCCTCATATAATTTTATAGCACCTAAAATGTGACTGCTATCAAAGTCTCCTTAGAGTTCAGGTCAACTATGGCCCATGAAGCTTTCTTGGCAACAGTAACACAGGTGTCTGTCAATCTCTTTTTCAATTAGTAACAGTAGTCTTCGCTTAATTAACACAATTGGGACCGAAATCTCAGTCACTGAGTGAAGCATTCAGCAAGATATCACATGACTGCCCATGTTACTGCATTCCTCAGTGACCATAATCTCAACACTCCTGGTTGCAGTCATTAAGCAACTGCACACAGACTGTTAAGCAGATGGAGTTCCAGGTAAGAAATACAGGAGGAAAGGAGTCAGGGAGGCTCCACTTAGGAGCTTAACATTCTCCCTGTCATAATCCAAGCAGGACAGCATTTGGGGGAGATCCATGTGTGTGCAACCTCTGATGGGCTTCCTAGAACCTCCCTGACCTGCCTGAAGCACCCCACATTTGTTACTTTATTGTGCTGTCTCTCCACTCTCAGATTTTAACTCCCTCTTATCTCTGGGGCCTGACTGAAAGAGCTGAAAGAGGTTTGTAGTATCCACTTGCATCTGTAGCATTTAGAACACCATGCATTTCTAACACAAATCTCTTCCTGCCCTCTCCAAGTGAGTTCTGTGAGTTGTGAGTTCTTATACATTACATACCCCTTATAGCCATGATATTGCCAACCTAACTTTGTGTTCTAATATGCAGTTTTGAATGAACACACTAATCAAAAAATTACCCGCTTGAGTTTTTTTTAATCCACTGAATGAATACAAAAGCATTTTACAGACCATTGCTAACCATTTATTAGCAATTTAAGAACATATGACAATCTTTATGGAGGACTCAAATTCATTCCTGCCACTGGGGCAGATTTTTTTAAAATGAAGCTAGACTTAGAATGTGATACCATAGCAACTTCTTAAATGATGATTGGTGGTGGAGAATTAACATTTCAAAATACAAAAACAAAGACTGTACTGGAGCAGTGTGCGTGTGTGTGTATTTGATGTGTGTTATACTGATCTCAAATATTTACTACTTATAAATTATACAAGTACACTTGGCTGGATATCTAAAGTGGGCATTTAATTTTATGTTTGATGTGAAAAGCATTGATTTATGTATTTGTAACTATCAACCTCTCTTCCAAGTGAAATATAAAAGCTAATTACTAAATCTTACTATCACATTACTTCTAGGCACCCTGTTTTAGTTCATAGTACCTAAACTGAGCTTCCAAAGATTTTATAAATCACAAAAAGACAGGGCATCACTGAATGTTTGCTCTGTATCTTAGAGACAGGAAAAATACTCTCTGTGGTGACAGTTGTCATGATATCATTTTCCTAAGACTCTCCAGCACAGCAACTTCATGTAAATTATCCCTGCTGAAGTAGAGAGATGAGATAATTTGACGGCTGCCTCAGGCATTTCACATATAACAATAGCAACATTAAAGGTAGGTGTCTGAAATATGAACTTTATTTATCCACTGCTTTCTGTATACAGAAATAATAGTAATAATAACACTCACAAAGAATAGCCATCAAACAGAGGCCATTCATAGCACAGTAGGAAATCAGAATATGCTTGGAAAACCAGTTTACTGGAAAAGGCACCAGACTAGAAACCAGGAGAGACTATGAGTTCTAGTCCATGAAAGACAGGTGGTAGCTTTGAACCATTCACTCATTCTCAGCCCACAATATCAGGCTCTGGTGACAAGGCAGTCAATCAATTATTGTTACAACCAAAAGGATCAGCACGTGGTTGGCAATCTTAAAAAAAACAAGAAAAGTGAACCCTGGATTTATGGGAAAACATTAGGAAGGGGAAAAAATGGGATTAAGGTATGTCAAACAAAACCCCTTTTACCATTCTAAAGCCTGAAGTGTTTTTAAAAAGTATAAAGTTGACCTGATCATTCATTATGAAGAATAGTGGCCACAAAGCTCCCCAGATGATGCTAATGAGGAGAGAGACATCTTTCTGATTAAATTACAACTGGTTGCTGAAAATGGTAAGGTTGGTTTTGCATCAGGGCCAGAGTAAATCTGTACTTCTAGTTTAGTTTAGTTTAGTTTATTGTCATTGCACATCGTACAACAAAATTAAATACCATCTTCAATGTACTATACAGTAGAATTCAATAGAATTACTTCCCTGGGATAGAAGCTGTTGTTCAGCCTATTTGTCCTTGTTTTTATTATCCTGTACCGTCTGCCAGATGGTAATAGTTTAAAAAAGGGGGTGCCCAGGATGAGGTGGATCTTTGAGAATGTTTTGAACTTTCTTAAGGCAGCGGGAGCTATAAAGCTCTTCCAAAGAGGGGAGAGGGCAACCAAAGATCTTCTGGGCAATGACATTATCTCTGGAGTGCTGTCCTATCTGCCACTGTGCAATTGGCAAACCATACACAGGTGCAGTAAGTTAAGATACTCTCTATGGTGCAGCGGTAGAAGGCCTGCAAGTGACAATAGTGAAATATCATTGGCACAATGAACTTGGTAGCTTGAAAACAGCTTAATTGTGTTTGTGCTATGGCTTAAGGTCACTTTTGAGAAAAGAAAGAATGAGATTATTTCACAAAATCGAATAAGATATCAACCTGTATTCCTAGGCAGAAGGTACATTTTGTGGAGAGAGCACAACATGTCAATCTACACCTCCAATTTGCCCATATGACCACTGATCCATGGGCCCACATCCAGGGGGTAGGCTTCAAAAATTTTAGCAAAGGGTTCTCTGCCTGGTTGCGGGGTGGCTGTGGCCGTGGCTCCTGCACTACTCGGGGGGGGCGTTTTTGCCCTCTCTAGGCTCCGGAGGCTTTCCTTGAGCTTCCGGGAGGGTGAAAACGACCTCCCCAGGCTCTGGAGGCTCTCTGGAAGCCAGAAACAGGCCCATTTCCAATGATCCCAAACTTCTAGGGGACCTGTTTTTTGCCCTCCCCGAGCTCCACGCATGCCTTGCACTTACCTGCATCCAAAATGGGCCGTGTGGGGACTCCTGGGAGGGGCAGGGTGGGGTGGGTGGGGCCAGCCAGGAGTGGGATTTGAAGGTTCTCTGAATTGTACAGAATCTTAGCTAGGGGCTCTCCTGAACCCCTGCAAACCCCCAGCAGCCTACTGCTGCCCACATTTCTCATAGAGTTGTCATTGCTCATATTGAGCACCAGACCGCAGTATATGGCCATTTCATCCTTATTTGGAACTCATCAAATATATGCATAGTAGCCATAGCTTTGGGGGCTATGCAGGCTCAGCATTGTGGACAAAGGAGCGTATATGTCTGTCTACAAAGAAACATGTAAATCTTGTTCACCAAAAGGGAAAGTAGAAGTCATTCAAATTAGGCCATGACACATATGTGACCTGTACCTTTTGATCTAAGAGCTTAAGAAAAGGAAGCAGGACTGTATATATCAATCTGAAGATAGAACGACATGTATTTATTTATTTATTTATTTATTTATTTATTTATTTATAATTGGACTTATATGCCGCCCCCTCTCCGCAAGGACTCGGGGAGACTCACAATTAAAACACAGAAATAATAAATATTTTAAAAAGAATTAAATCTAGGAAGCCCAATCAATAAAACAATTAAAATAAATTTAAATAAATTAAAAAAAAACCCAGGAGGTCAGTCCAGCCCAGCCTGTTCAAACAACCAGGTCTTCAGATTGCGGTGGAAGGAGCGAAGATCAGGGGCCAAGCGGAGCTCCAAAGGGAGTTGATTCCACAAGGCGGGGGCCGCAACAGAGTAGGCCCTCCCGAGGCACCGCCAGCCGACATTGTCTGGCCGACGGCACCCCGAGGAGTCCCCGTCTGTGCACACACACAGGGCGATCGATGTACAGTTGGAGATTCTCAAAAATCAAGTCAATCACCAACTGGTAGAGATGAGTTCCTGTGCCGGACAAAGGATTTAATCAGATGGCTTCAACATTACATTCTATGAGTAATTCGGTGCTTGTTCAGATGAATAATGCCCAGAATCATTATTCTCATGTTACACCAAGGGCTGAGCTTATATCCCAGTAATTCTCCTACCACTGTGTAATTACTATAACACTAGTATTTAAGGATGAAGGTTTAGGGACTTTCCTGAGGCTCAACAGCAATATGTTTCAATCTTGGCAACTTTAAAATGTGCAGCTTCGGCAGGCTGCACATCTAGCTGGGAGTTGAAATCCACACATCTTAAAATTGTCAAAATTAAAGTAGCTGAAGGAATAGCAATCTCTGCTCTTTACCCATTGTTCTACACCAGCTCATTTACTTGATTTTAGGCAAGATTCCTTATAGCAGGAGTATGGAGAAGTAGAGTTTATCACTCTCTAGAATTCACCCCACTTTTAAAATGTTATTTGGATTGAAGAGTAGTTTCAGGGACAACATGGGTACCAAGCAATCCCAAACTTTCCAAAATCAGACATGTTTGTTTCCTAGTTCCCCCCACCCCACCCAGATTAGAATATATCCTTTATGTGCTGTGCAAAACCTAAAGCTGGCTTTGAATAAATGGAAGTGGTGTACATATGTCTTAGAGCTGTAAATTCTATGTGTTTTTGAAAGAATGTAAGTACTGGTATGTGAACATTTCCTATAATTACATATCAGTAATTGTACAATTTTTATACCTTTTTACACATCTGAATAAAAAGTTCATGAATTATATGATTCAGCCTCTGAAAGCAGAAACCCATACTTAAAACTTACTCTGTTTACAATAATACTAGTAACATTTAAACCAAGTCAGCACCTGATCCAAAACAAATACAATAAAGTTTGCCAAAAGGAGATTCTATGTTTTCCTTTAGTCTTTGTACAAATCTGGCAGCTTGTCCTATTTTTTCAGCCACTTTTGTCATGTTCTTCCTGTTGCTGCTGAGGGCAACATTTTAGGCAGAACTGAGGGAAAAGAAGAAATGTGAACTGAAACCAAAGATTTCACATGAAGGGGAATGGCATCAAGGAACACAGAAGCAATCAAAAGATGATCAGAATCTATATGTTGAATTTCGATGTAGTACAAATCTTCTTGATGAATAATTATAAGCAAATTATACAAGGTCCCAAGATATCAAAAGCACGTGGTTTGCAAATGTTAATATTTTTAAGTTTCTAACAGTTTATTTGTTTAAATAATCTCAGGATTGTTATAATAACTAAATATCGTTCTAAGCTTGAGTATCAACAGGCAGTATTGGCATATTCATTTTAAAGAAGTAAATTGAAATAAGATTATTTGAACATTAATAAGGCATATTTATGCATGAGAATTAAGAGCAGTACATTATTTGGTGGATTACATTCATTTAAACTATGACAAGGAGAAATTTCCAGGGGAATAACCTTATTCCCCTTGTCTCAAACTGGATCTAGAGCTAATACAGCTGTTTGCACTGTAACTCCCCCAAAGCATAATGGTTGACTGAGGATTATGGCACTAGGAGCCTAGATCATCAAGGAAGGTAGATTGAGGAAGGCTTCCTGATCGGCAAAGTCAAATACAAATGCTAGTTCAATCAGAAATAACTTATAAATTGTTCACATAACCACTTAGAACCACTGGTGCAGTTGATTTCACTTTTTCACCCAAATATTTTCCTTTCTCCCCAAACATCACAAATTTACATTTGGAGAATAGCGACATGGAAATAATAGAATTGACATACCTCATATAGCAATCTCATACCATGGTCAGGACAATGCCAAAATAGAGGAATTTATCATGTCCCTATTTTTCTTGCAAATAATTGTCCAAGACCATCCATCATTTCTGTTTTAGTCAGAAGCCACCCAGAAATAAGCTGCCACACATGGGTTAAATATGGCTCAGAATTATCAGCTTACCTTTTAATCAGCCATAAGGTAGAATCCTGTCTCTGCTTGCCCAAGCAATCAAACCTGTCCATAGTGAATAAATAGTTCCCACTGCATTTCAATATGGATATGAATTAATTTCACCTCTATCTAACCTCTAACTACTTTTGAGAAATACTCTTCTACATTTATCCTGGTTTCTATACTCCCTTCTAAGAAAACAAAGTAAGCCTTCTTCAGTTGCATTAGTAGCCACTCTTTGCTTCCTAGAACCAGGATCTATCCACTGCCAGTCCAACACCTTAACCACCTTACCACATCGGCTTTCTTTACTTTCTATGCAGTTGTGAAATAAGTGCCAGAATGTAATTCTTGCTGGAAATTCCGGATTCTTACTCTTGGGAAGGATAATGATTCCCATTAATCCTTAAGCTCTGATTTCTATCTCCAGCTATTACTCAACAAGGTGAAGGAAGAATATAGTTCACAGGATTAGCTTTCTCGTATATAGGTGAAACTATCTTGTCAGCAAAATGCAATGAACTGGGGCTGAGAGGACCCGCTACTGTGTTGGGCTGTCTGGCTTACGTCACTGCTTTCCTGACATGGCTAGTTGGTTCCTGCTGATGTCTTGCTTGCTATGCTATTTTGATAGTTGAGGAATTGCCACTGCTAGGAAGTGACTGATTATGGATGGGGACTGGGCTGCCTGGGCCATGTTTGATGGCAAATGATGCAGAAGGACTTCTTCAAAGCAAGATATGCTTGACATGGGCTGGCAATGCTTTCATAGATCCCATTTGTAGTCAAGCCTGGGCCCTGGGTGCGTAGTTAAGCCCATTTCATGGCTATGTTCATTGTTATTTGCTTCCTTCCTTGGCTGCTATTAATGCTATTTCTGATTTTGCTTTGTTGTTCATTTAATTTTTAAGCACTGTTGGACACTCAACATCTTGGCAACCATATAAATTGAATAAACAAATATTTTCCTCCACAGCAGAAATAAAAATAGTTTAAAGCGGATATAAACCAATGATGGGTAAATTTGTAGTCCTCGAGAAATTTCTGAACTACAAATCCTGGCATCCCTCAACACCGTTGGATGTTGTAGTTCGGCACCAACTGAAAGGCCACATTTTCTGTATTTTGACTTTAAGTAATATTTAGTATCATTGTGTCAACAACAGCAATCATTCTGGTAATACAAAGAGCTATCCTGTATACACAAGGCCTAATTCTGAAGAAGAAGCTACTCACTCTGATATGGGATGGAACACTGTATTGCTATTGTTTATCTAACTTCAAGAAAATAACCTAAATGCAAGCCAGGGCTCATTTACCTGAGGAAGCACAGTCTCTAAGGATGATGATTTTTCCTTGTTATGCATTTCCACTGAGAGTTCGTATAAAAGCAAAGCCATAATATTTTGCTGATATAAAACTAAAGAGTTCACTTTGCCAGCTGTATCTCTTTTGGAAAATGCATGAAAAGGGAATCTGGATAGAGCTTGAGCCCTTTTCTTTTATAACAAGAGACAAACTGCAGGGAAATAAAATGGGAAGATAAATAAGCATGAAAGTAAATTAGAAGGTAACAGAGGAAATTCTCCTACAGTAAGACAGGCCATTGTATGTCTAGCTTATGTTGTTTACTGTGATTGGCTAGTGTTGCAGCGAGATGGGCAACTAACAAATTAAATGAATGAATGGATGGATGGATGGATGCCATGTCCAGCTATCAACTGAACCTGGGTCCTTGTGCTTGGAAAATCTGTATTCTGGCATTGAGATATGGAAGCAAATGTGTCTTCTCATCAGTAGACATGTTTCAGGGAGTGTAGTTCTTCAATTCATGCCTCAAGAAATTTTGGAGACACATCTGCCTTAATTAAACTGGAGTACCAGAGAAGTCTTAGCCTGGCTTGAGAATTTTGAGAATTGTAATCAAGATGCAACACCTTTGGACCTGTTTGGCTTTGTTTATCCGATTGGCATAGCTGCCAATCTCAAATTAGGAACTCTGGATGAACAAGCGTACCTTAAATATCTGCTGCCACAAATATTAATCTAAACTGCTATATAAAATGTAAGAAACATTTTTTTCAAATTTGAGATCAGAAATTTATGTCATATGCAGAAGAGGCATTTATGTTTTAATATTACCTACGTATTCATAGGAACATAGTCTTTGATGTGCATAAAATTCTGAAAAGCTTTACATGAACTTTATTACACTATTTAGTAAGAAAGAAAAGCCAAACAAGATTTTTTTATCCAACCTTTCAAAACAAGTTTGGCAAAACAAAACATGTATTATTTCTCCCTTTGTGAAAATTTATTTTAAGAGTGACTCACTTTGAATATGTAAGTGTGAACAGTGTCAATACTAAGTATTCTAAAAATAGAAGTATATTTAAATAAATCAGAGCAGCTTTGGTTAGAGAACCAAAAGGCTTTGTATAAACAGCTCACTATTAAAACAAATTTCCAATGCAGGAAGAATATTTACCAAATATTTACTCACTGTAGACTGCTAAAGAGCACCAATGGTCACATCCTGGTTCTCATTATTATATTACACATAGTAAAGCACCCACTCTGAATTCTTAAACATTGTTCTAAGTATGTAAACATAAAGCTATTCTTTGTAGTTCTCTTGAAATGGCAAAAAAGCCTTCATCTTTATCAGAAAATGAAGTAGTTAGGGATTATGCTTGAATTCTTGCATATAGTATGGTTGTTAATTCTCTTATGCAATTTCATGGTGTTTTTTTTAACTTTATATGCCCGTAGGTTGAGATTGTAAATCATAGAAATGGTAGTTGATCTGTTGCTTTATTAAAAACAAGTTGAAAGTTGCAACAGAGCAATCCACATATATGCTGAAGGATTCTACCTTATACATGCATTCCAAAGGTCCTTTTTGCATTATTACTGCAGCCAACAAATTTGAAGCAAAAATGATTTGAGTGTTGGAAGACACACAGTTGTTGAATTAAAAAGCATGTAGAAGAAATGTGCATTTGTGCTAAGTCTTTTCTAGGGAAAGATTTCACTTTTTCCATCCAATTTTATACCTATTGTATGTCACACTTTACACTTAAGCATCAGTTCAACCCATATTTACAAAATCTTTAAATGAATTAGGCATCTGTAGAAATATGATGATGTATAAGTCAGATAATTGTATAGATAATTCTATAGATAATCCCCATAAGTTAGCAAACACAATTAATAGTATAAGAGATCCAGATTGTTGGGGGCAGTAGGTTGATTCTGTAAACCACTTAGAGAGGGCTGTAAAGCACTGTGAAGCAGTATATAAGTCTAAATGCTATTGCTATTGCTGTTCTAATCTGTGCTGAGTCTTTTACCTGATAATTACAATACCGTAGTTGAGGTGAGATTTGTTTATTTACAATGATAAGTGTCCTTGATATCCAGACATTTAAAAAATGGTAATAAATAAAATACTGGTGTTGGATATTATTTAATTTTTTAAAAATTCAAATAAACAAGTGAACATTCAAGTAAATATTTAATAATATTTTAAAAGGAGGGCTTTACAGCAAAATTGAGATTAGCTCACAAAAAACAGCTTCATATCACCAACTTAAAAGTCAGACTGTCAGCAGAGAAAACAACTTCTGACAGTGTATGGAATAAATATTATTTTGATTCAGCACCCGTAAAGTGGTTTATTGAACTCCCAAACCCTGGAGACCATGAGATGGTACTACAGAGATACAGAAATCTATAACTTTGTCTCCCTCTAGTGGTTGTCCAAATTTTTGCGTTCAAGGTCTGGTAGCCTTACTTTTACATACAATTCTAAACTATAATCTACCATGGCTGGCTTCTTACTAAAGTAAAATCAATCTGCATTTGGCTTCATAATGGAATCAGTATGAACACAGCCAAATATTTCAAGCACAGCTCTTCTTTCCAAGATTATTTAGCTGCATTTTCAAAAGAGTATTTGAAGATCCTTAACAGTACTTATATATGAACTCAATGAAATAAATATCTGCAACATTATGATTTGAAGAATCAATTTATGTGAATCTATCCAGAAATTAATCCCACTGAGCTAAAGACATAGATGCAAATAAATGAAGTCCCACTTCACAACTGGTCCAGTTCACTGCTGATAGAATGCTGATGGAAACTTTGTACTGCAGATGCAATACAATTATTATTTCAATCTTCAGCTGAAATTACATTACCTAAGACAAATGCCAACCATTGATTAAAAGAAAATTATTCTAAAATTACATTTTTAAACATAACACCATGCATTTCTAAACCTATTTTTCCATGGAATTTATAGTGCAAAAATGGCCAAGATGAAGACAGACTGATTGACTGACTGACTGACACTCACCCCCTCTGTGTGTGTGTGTGTGTGTGGTTTGTGTCTCTCTGTGTGTAATTTCTTAGGTGGCCAACCACTTTCAAAGTCAGCTAAATCCATGGTGTTAAGATGGCTTTTGCTCTCCAATCGGAAATTATCCTAAGAAAGGATATTTGAAACATTAATCCAGCTGGCTGCATTTATTCATGCTAGGTCTTGAAATCATTTCCTTGTTACATTTTCAAAACATCCAAGATGAGATTAAAGCAAATAAATCCAAGTGGAAATAAGAAGCCATAGAGAAGCCAAAGGCACCTTTCAGGACATCTAAGCCCAACATAGAACAATTTAGATTCACCAGTTCACCACAAGCACCATACAGCTGCCACAATTATTTCCTGTTCTAATGATAAGATAAACTTGTGGTTCCTTTGTCAAAGCTATGTTTCTTGCTGTGTGTCTGATATTGCTAGCTGGATGTTTCACGACTTCCTTCAGCTTCTTATGGCCAAATGTTGAGCTCCTCCTTCTAATGTGGGATCATTTATTCTAACTATTCAATTTTGATAACAATTGCATTGTGCTACCTTCTTTCTTGTGTGTGCATGTGAAATAACACACATGTTTTAAATTACATTGCCATCTTTCATTGCCACTACAGTTAAGGCAGAAATTGCTAAGACAGTGAAACCATTAGCTGAAACCATTGAGAATATATATTGTTTGCTTTAGGTAAAACACCATTGTGGGTGATTTGTCAGAAGATGTGATGTTCTCAGCATAACTTCTGTATAAAAACCATATGTTGTTTAATAAAACACAAATCTGTGCATCATAGCACTGATCATATCAGCATACACTTAACACTAGGGTAAAATAAATCTAGATTGTTTGTATGCAATACACATTTCAAGGGTTATGCATTTGGCCTTTTTAAAAAAAGCTTTTTAGAAAGGATATTTGCAGCTTTTGCAGAACTTGTATGCAATATTTCCATGCTATTTTTAACTAAAATGCCTTCTGTGGCCACTTGGACGTGTTAGACTGCAACATATGCAGTCCTGACATTACTTGCTTTAAATTGCAATCAATTTATGAATGCTTTAAATTACAATTCTATGCTTATAGGATATGCTCAGGCTTATATTATTCTAAGCCAAATAGGATTTCATCCAAAGCAAATTTACAAAAGTTCTCCAAATATGCAGAGTTAATGATAATTAATGGTAATTTGCTAAACTGTTTTTTATTATTGCATTTTGATAGTTGTGAAACATTGTGCTCTACTTATCCAATTACGATATATTTCTAAATGTCACAGCCTACTTACACCTCTTTAGTATTAAAAAGTATACATAAAAGCTGAATTAGTGCTGCTTTTACTACTGCAACATGTCAATATTATGAACATATTTTATATCTATGTATCTCTGTCTACATCTACCATATGTCCATATTTCTAGCTCTATTTTTTGTAGATGTTTATATGAATTTAACAGAGGTAGAAGTTAGAGATATAATAATCCCACGAACTGGCAGGAATTGAAGCTATTTTGTCCCTTGCCAAAACATAGTAGAAGCAATTATAAATTGACAGTTGCTATTTTTGTTCTTCTTGTTTGGATATCTTTGAAGGATGTTTAAGAAAAGAATATTGATTTATTAAGTGCTAAATAGCTTGATTCAGAACAAAATCCCACTGAGCTTAAACTAATTTTTTTTGTGAGTAAATATGTAACAGCACAACCAAATCTACTGCTACATCTTTTCTACCCATCAATCTATTTGCTACACATCAGCAAAAAAGGGGGGGAAATTGAATTATAGAACAAAGAAAAATCTTACCATTTGAGATCTGTTCTTTGGACAGCCATTGATGTCTTCAATCTTCTCATTTGCTAAAAATGAAATGAAAAATAATTTGAACAATACATGCACATACACCTACACAGAAACCAAATCTCTTTTAAAGACATCTGGTGTAGTTTTCCAAAGCACTTGTTGCAACTAAATCAAACAGCTTAGAGTTGTGATTGCCCAATCAAAACAAATGTGTTAAATAGGAAGAGTCACCCGGCTGAATATTTTCTCCTGAACCATTCTTCCTGAGACAGCTGGAGGAGGTCACTGCCATCTCAAAAGGAGACAACTGGGCTGGCAGTTTTTCTTAAAGTGATGAGCAGAGTTTAACAGCCTGATACTTCAAATCTGCAAGCAACATGCATGACTTCACTATTGGATTTTTATTTAATAAATTGTGGATCTGTGTAACCCAAATAACATCCAAAAGAAAAATTTCATTTACTTTCTATGGTCCTGAAGTTTCCAGATTTCCAAGGTTTCTCTATCAAGCCACACATACAAAGTGCAATGCTCACTGTGCAAAATACAGTTCTGTGCTATGTACTTTAATTGTGTTGTAATGCAATTTAATTGTGTGGTGCTCAGAATTCTGATTCAAAAGGATATCATTTTCTCTAATCCAGCAGCTGTCTCGATTATTTTGAAGTGTCATATCAAATTATTGTAATGAAAAGGGAGTACCTGAATGAAAGAATGAAAATAAAGAGTTCATAAATAGACCCTACCTACAAAGGATACAATCCTTTGGCTATCAAGATGTTGCTAAACTACAATTTTCAGCAGATCTTGCCTGCATGGCCAGTGATAAGGTACATGGGGAATGCAATACTGTAATGACTTTGAAGAAAGCCACAAATTTCATATACTGTATTAGTCTTTAAAAACTCATCTAAGGCATTGCAGACAGAAGAGCATTCATATAAAACACAAGTTCACTGAAGACAAGATTCCTATTGATTTTCCAGTGCTAGCCATATCCTTGGATTGGTTGAAACACAGATTTAGTTAAGGAAAGAATCCTAATACTCTGTATATAAAAGTCGAATGGCTCTTGTAGGATTTGACAAACTTGGCTAAACACGGTTAACTTATAAAATAAGAATACCCATCTACCTTTTGTAAGTAGTCAGCGGGCTTGCTGGATTTAAGACATAGACTATTGAGAGTGATCTCATTCATACAAACACTGGCTGGTTCATTTGGAAGGCTTTTACAGGCCTCCTATGGCAAATCTAACAGTTCAGCCAATGGCATCAAGGTTATCAGAAAGATAGACAGAGAAGCCAAAATGGAATTTCCTCATGACACTGCTTTCATTGAATTCCTTCAAAATGTTTTGAAGATCACTGCTTAATCAATGTTGCTTCTGTTACTCTTGGAACACAGAGCAGCAAGAAGCACCATTGGTCAATCATAGCTCCCACCAACTGACCAATAGGAAAGTGGAAACATCAACATTTAGTCAGTGACTTGTCTCATGAGGTATGAGTTCTAAAGTAGTAAAACCCCATAGCTCCTAACTTTACACACAAAAAAGGAAATAATATCCCATCTCCCATGTTATCAGTTCAGGTTCTGTATATTTGGCTATTTGGCTATTTTTTTAATAAAAAAAAGTTCTACACTGAAAGAAAGAAGATCAAATTTTCATTTGTCCTGAATATAAATTGTCACTGCACTATCTGACAATAGCATGGCATCATAGTTTTCCAGCCAGTACCTTTTCACAATGGTTACCAATCATGAGTGTTGGCTGCAGTATAGTGTCTCCATATGTGTAGGAAGAAAGAAAGTAAATAATGAGAAGGTGTGAGGCAAGGAAAATCAAATCAGGCAGTGTTGATTAACACAATATAAATCAGTAACTATTATTATGAATTATAATAAATTAGGTCAACGCTAGAATCTATTTTCTAACCCAACTGAAATATAATTCTAAACATTTAAAAATGCAAATTTAGGATGTAGTACAAATAAATAAAGTAAATTGTAATCTAAACATGCCTTCCAGTTAAAGTTGGACTAAACTATTTACTTTTCTAATATGGTTATTTTAGATATCAAAGCATATCACCCTAACATAATTAGACATTTTCTTAAAGAAAGGATTGAGCACTCTTTCAAGTTAAAAATGGTGGATACTGCTTATATAAACAAGGAAAATAATCCGTTTCTTTTTCTTCAGTCAATTCCTGCTAAATTTTTACAAGCTACCAAATTGTAAGTTATGGATGGATTCCACAGCGGAATGTGGAAAAAGTGGAAGAGAAACATAGAATTGATCTATGTAGCCTAGTAGTCTAGAGCAGGTATTTTCAAATTGGTGAGAATCTGATGGGGCTCTGTGAAGATCAAGAGGGGGAGTTCATTTCACTACAGTCACATTTCTATCACTAGTGCTTCTTGATCTCTTGACCAAAATAAGCATTTGTAAAATAGTAGTTCATACATTCTCTTAAAATGAGCTTCTGGCTTTTTCTTTTTCCACGTCAAAGGAGCAAGTTACATGGCTTAACTCCACGTGAAAGCAGAATGTGAAGTGCCATAGCATTTATTTCTTCTATAGGGGCAATTTCAAAACTGGAAGTCAGCCTAAAGGTTCTTGGTGACACATGCCAAGTCAGCTAGCTTCTTCATGGAAACACAAAGAACTAAGAGTCAAATGTATAGAGAGTAGAGCAAGAGAATGTTTTCTGCCCCCACATACTACAGTGAAGTATTCCTTAAATATCTTTGCTGGGCAGCTGCTGGTTTACTAACTTATATATAGAATTCAAAGTGACCAGCAAACCAAATTCCTTTCAGCAAACCAAGTTCAGAGGGCAGCAATATGTACTGGCTGCTATGACAGAGGTCCTTTTGTAATGGACGCATGTCAGTAATAGCTGCATATCAATCCAGAAAGCGCAAGCAAACACACAGAAAAAGATGGCGCTTAGGCAAATGGCTGAAATTCATATGATACCTTTATGTGGCATATGGAGGAATGAAAGGCAAGAGATCCAAAACAGCAGAAGTACCAAAGGTGCTTTTTCAGAAGGCAACTGGAATTTCCTTTTTTGTTCTTTGAAAACGTTTGCCCGCAAGGAATATAAATCCTTCCATTCCCCACTATCCTCTCAGAGCTGAAGAAGCTTCTTGGATGAGAAGCGAAATGTCTTCAAAGGAAAAAAAACAAGGAAGTCCAGTTGCCCCCCAAAAGCACCATGACCAGTTGCCCCCCCCAAAAGCACCATGACCCCCCAAAAGCACCATGACTGAGAATCCCACAGACAAAAAAAGCAGGACACAGCATGAATACAGATAGCTTTCGACTTACGGCCACAATAGAGCCCAGAATTTATGTTGCTAAAAGTGAGAAATTTGTTAAGTGAGTTTTGTCCCATTTTACAATCTTTCTTGCTGCAGTTCTTAAGTGAATCAGTGCAGTTGTTAAGTTAGTAACACGGTTGTTAAGTAAATCTGGCTTCCCCATTGACTTTGCTTGTCAAAAGGGCATATGATCCCTGGAAACTGCAACCGTCATAAATATGAACCGGTTGTCAAGCTTCTGAATGCATATCACGTGATCATGGGAATGCTGCAAGGATCATAAGTGTGAAGAATGGTCGTAAGTCGCTCTTTTCAGTGCTGTTGTAACTTTGAACAGTCACTAAATGAACTGTTGCAAGTCGAAGACTACCTGTATTAAAGACACCAAGGCAAGGCAGTCAGCTCTGATAACATGTCATGAACCTGAAAAATGTAAAAGTAAGTGTAATGTAATGTAAAAAAAGCAAAAAAGCAAATGAGGCTAACAGTGTGGGAGTTGCAAAGTCAGATCAACGGTAGAGCTATCTATAAACCATGATTAATACTGCCCTTCTGTTTTCAATAAAGGTTGATGCCAACAGTCTGAGATGTGATAGCAGCTGAAAGCTGCCTTTTAGGTATTCACCATTCAAAAATAATAATAATTACTCCAACAGATTATTAACTTACACCAACAGGGTTTCTTTCACTTCCCACCTCCGTTTTTCCCCGTTTTGCTCATTCACATAGCAGTGTAAGAATCAATAAATCTATTTACCCTTACATCCACCCATTCACCAAAGTGCCTTTTCCATTATTTGCACAACTTGGTTGAGACATTTATAATTGCAATCTGATACAGCTGGTCAATTGTTAAATTCTTTTGAGAATAACTGTGGTTTTCATTTATAAACCTGATGAATACAACAGAAAATCCTGTTTCCCTGAAATGACCAACTAAATTTAAATGGGAAGCCTACTAATATTGGGTTGAATCTTCTCACTGTCTCCTACTTTCACTGTTCAATAATGTGATATTTTGAAGCATCCTTTCTTTGAGTGTTTATATCTTACAGCCACATATGGTTTTATCTTTCTTAAAAATATCCTAATCCTTTTCCAGTTAGTCTATTAGAGAAATCCATATTTTAATATGTATTGAATAAATATTTCAGTCTCTATTCCTTCTTCCTCCATTCCACTGCCCTTGCAGATTTAAAAAAGGAAATAATATAACAGATCTTCCTAATCATTTCTACTATACTATGTAAATTTCAGATATGTGCATTATGTTCCATACTTAGCCACTATCAACAAATCAACTACAAATATTATAATCATTTTTGGTAAGGAATTTCATAACTCTGATCATCTTAGAAGCATTTTCCTTAATCTTAAAATTTTAAAATCCTATGTCCTATTCATATTAGCATAATGCAGATATTACAATTAGAATAGATAGAATTATCAGGAAGACAAGTTCAAATAATGTTTCCTAAAACCGATTCCTAATCTTTCTGCAATGTCTAAAAATCCATTCTCTTTTTCCAGTTAGAATCTAGCATCTGATGATGACCTGGAAGTCTTTAAAAACTTGGCTTTCTCTCAGATCATGGGTTATGCAGCTGCAGCAGCCCTATCAATAGGATTTTATGGCACATTGTTTGCCATCATTTTTTTCTTATTGTTTTTTAAATCTGTTTATATGTAAGCTACGTAAGTTGCTTTGGACTTGGGCAGCATCTAAATTTTAAAAAAAAGATTTAACATTCTAGTTTCATTCAAGATATAGCTTCTTGCTGATATATGTGTATATGACATAAATGCCATGAGAAAGATTTGAGTAAGATTTCATTGCTATATATTGAAGAAAATCAAAGAAATTGCTCAGTGGTATCTGCCATGCAGTGTGTCAGGGAAACCAATGGAAAATGTGAGCAAACAAATCTTAATAAAATCTTTAAAAAATCAAAATCAGAAGGCATACTGAAACGTTCTGTCCACAAATTTTCTGCCAATACTAATCCTTAGATAACCATAGTCACATAGCAATACACTTCAAAATAGCAATCCCATTTAGACTTATATACCACTTCATAGTGCTTTCCAGTCCGCTCTAAGCTGTTTACAGAATCAGCATAATGCCCCCAACAATCTGGGTCCTCATTTTACCCACCTTGGAAGGATGGAACGCTGAGTCAACCCTGAGCCTGGTGAGATTCTAATTGCCAAATTGCAGTCAGTCAGCAGAATTAGGCTGCAGTACTACATTCTAATCACTGCACCACCACATATGTACTTTTCTGAGAAAACTCAAACAAATCTGATATAACTGAATACCCAGAGAGCTGTTTAATTTGACATTAAAAGTTGTTGAAGCATTTTTTAAAATTTTAACAGGATGCTTTCAAACATTTAATATGTTTCTAAAGCCCTTTCAAGTTGATTGTACAATAAGTATTTGTTTATATTTAAACAGTCTTGTACCCCCTGCATACAAAGAGGAAAACACAGTTCATATATAAATGAGAGCTCCCTGCAACTATGAGCTTAGTTGTTATGCTAATGACTGTTATTAGCATGCAAGTGAATTGAGCACTGATACGTAGAGGCCAAACTAGATGCAATACCCATTTGCACAATTAGCAACTGCATGAATGCTTTTTTTAAAAAAAAGTAAACTGCAGTTGCTCAGTCCAGCTCATGGCCATGTCATGGGAGGTGGGGGGAGGGCTCCCATCTATAGCTAGGCAATTACATGCATTGGGAAGCAGATCTTTATTTCACATGATATCACAATCTGTATTCACAGGAAATTCTGAGGATAGAATCACCACAGTAATGTGGAAATTGTGAATCTGAAGCACTTCAATGCTTTATATTGGATTCTAAATTCAGAATTACTTCCACTTCAACAACTCTCCTGCAAGCTTCCAGGTATTTTGGATTACAATTCATCGACTTTTATCCAGTCTCACAAGAGATAATGTGACCTGTAGCGCAAAGGATCTGGAGATGGCTGGATTAGCCTCTAGCCACAAGAATGTCAGAACTAGTGACCCTCCTCTTAGGTTCCTTAAGGAGGTGTGATGTTCTGATTCCTATTTTATCAGTTTTACAAAAGCTGCTGTCAATGTAAGTGTCTGTTACCAGTTCAGAAGTGGCAATGAAATTCAATGTGCCTAGGGCTAGAACATTTGCGATGCAAATGACTACAATTCTTTCAGTGCTAATTTTGGAGATTAAAATAGGAGCAGGTGTGTTTAAACAGGGATTTCATTTGAAAAGTGTTATCGGGTGGCAAGGGAGAGCAAAGTTATCTGTTCAGAGCAACCAACAGCAGAAAACAGGTCAACAAAAGAGAACTAAATCACAAATGTAATGGAGCCCAATCAATTTTATATAATATTTTTTGCTGTATAAATTATAATTTGAGGTCCATTGATGCTCTTGCTATAGAAATTAAGACACTCCCATTCTCTAGTGATAGAAACCTCTAGTTCTGATTTCTCTTTGTCTAAATTTTTTTATTAAAATTTACAAATGTTAAAAAATATAAATAAGAAAAATATAAAAAGTCAAGAAATGAAGAAAAATTAATAAAAACATTTAAAAAGTAGAGGAAAACAGAAGCGAGAAAGAAAAGATATCAAATATGACTTCCCCAGTATAAATAATTTGGTTAACTTGACCTTACCTCTAATATTATATCTTTTTTAAAAAAAATCTCATTTCTATAATTCAACCCTTATTAATAGTCAAATTACAGAAACCACATCATTTAACCCAATCAACAAAAGTCTAGTAGTAGCTACCAGAAACAACTATTTTAATCTTAATCAAAAATTTCAATTTCATAATTCAAATTTACCATTATATCTAAAGAGATAAAGCAAAAAAATATTTCCCCACTTACAAATAGTATAGTCTTGCTATACAATCCTGGTTTAAAAGAAATCCCATTAACAGCTAACAGACACCATAACAGATATGTTTTAATGCTCATCAAATACATTCAATTTATGCATTTTCTTTTCATTTTTTTTAAAGTCTGATTTTAGTTCCATTGAGTGGTGACCCACACATTGATTTCTTATCAGTTTCTCCTTCCTGGAGCAGACTGAGCAGTTTCTCTTTGTCGCTTCTAAGAAAAAGTTGATTTGATTCCATATATTACTTTTGTAAATACAACATAATTAAAGGGGATATACAAATAATAATTAAAACATCAACTGGTTTCATTTGTAAATCCATTTTGACACTGTTTTCCATAACACTTATATAAAAGTAAAGGTTCCCCTTGCATATAAGTGCTCGTCATTTCCGGCTCTATGGGGCGGTGCTCATCTCCGTTACAAAACCAAAGAGCCAGCACTGTCTGAAGATGTTTCCGTGGTCATGTGGCCAGCATGACTAAATGCCGAAAGCTCAGGGAATGCTGTTTCTTTCCCACCAAAGTGGTCCCTATTTTTCTACTTGCATTTTTACATGTTTTCGAACTGCTAGGTTGGCATACTGGCATTTTAAAATCCATTTTTGGAACTACAACATCTTTTTCCATATCATTTTTATAAGCCAGAAATTTTTAAATCTACAGATTCAAATCACTTCAAGAATCAATCTCAGTTTTATTTATCCAATAAAACCTGTTATTTTTCTACATATTCTGCTATAGTACCACACTATCTTGTAGCAATAACAATAGCACTTAGACTTATACACCACTTCAAAGTGCTTTAAGGCCCTCTGTAAAGCGGCTTAAAGACCCAGTATATTGCTCCCAACAATCTGGGTCCTTATTTTACCAACCTTGGAAGAATTGGAAGCTGAGTCAACCTTAAGCTGGTCAGGATCGAACTGCTGGCAGTCAGCAGAATTAGCCTGCAATACTGCATTCTAACCACTGCACAACCAGTGCTCTTAAATATAAATAGCTTCTCAGTAAATTACTGAATAAACAGGCCCATTTCTGACCATGACTGCTGAAAACTGTTGGCACAGCTTAGAAATCAAGGAGGAATGTAATATAAGCCCTATAATATGAATACAGGTAATCCTCAAGTTATGGCCACAATTGTGCCCAAAATTTCTGTTGCTAAGTGAGACAGTTGTTAAGTGAGTTTTGCCCCATTTATGACCTTTCTTGACACAGTTGTTAAGTGAATCATTGCAGTGTCCTTGAGTTATAAGCACAATTGAGCCAAAAATTTCTGTTGCTAAGCGAGTGAATTGAGTTTTGTCCCATTTACGATCTTTCTTGCCACAGTTGTTAAATGGATCACTGCAGTTGTTAAGTTAGTAACATGGTTGTTAAGTGAATCTGGCTTCCTCACTGCCTTTGCTTGTCAAAAGGTCACAAAAGGTGACCACACGACCCTGGGACACAGCAATAGACATAAATAGGAACCAGTTGCCAAGCATCCAGTTCAGGAAATGGCTCCTGGAAGCAGAGAGAAACAGGATTCAACTGGGCTGCTTCTCTGCTGCCCAGGAGCCATTTCCTGAAGGGGAGGTTTTCACTGTGCTGCAGCGAAAGGTAGGCAGCAATGTCTGGTCTGGCGGGTGGGTAAAAGCAGGCTGCAGGCATGTCACGCATGCGCACGATGTTGCGCATGTGTGATAGGGACTGACTGGGCAGGGAATGGAGAAGCAGGTGGAGAGGGGTGGGGCCAGCCAGAGGCCCGTTTTACTGGTTCTCTGAACTACTGGGAACCATAACAACCGGTTCTACTGAACCGGTGCAAACTGATAAAATTCCACCCCTGGACTTGGCCTTGTGTTTAGGATCATTGTCATGTTGGAATGTCCAAGTACGTCCCATGCGCAGCTTCCGGGCTGATGAATGCACATTTTCTTCCAGTATCTTTTGATATCATACTGCATTCATCTTGCCATCAATTCTGACCAAATTTCCTGTGCCTTTGTAGCTCACACATCCCCAAAACATCAGCGATCCACCTCTGTGTTTTACAGTAGGAATGGTGTACTTTTCATCAGAGGCCTTGTTGACTCCTCTCCAAATGTAGTGTTTATGGTTGTGGCCAAAAAGCTCAATTTTGGTCTCATCACTCCAAATGACTTTCTGCCAGAAGATTTGAGACTTGTCTCTGTGATGTGTGGTATATTGTATAAGCGGGATACTTTGTGGCATTTGCATAGTAATGGCTTTCTTCTGGCAACTCGACCATGCAGCCCATCTTTCTTCCAGTGCCTCCTTATTGTGCATCTTGAAAGGAGCAACACCACAAGTTTTCAGAGAGTCCTATATTTCACCTGAAGTTATCTGTGGGTTTTTCTTTGCATCCCGAACAATTTTCCTGGCAGTTGTGGCTGAGATTTTAGTTGGTCTACCTGACCGTGGTTTGGTTTCAATAGAACCCTTCATTTTCCACTTCTTGATTAGTGTTTGAACACTGCTGATTGGCATTCTCTATTCCTTGGATATCTTTTTATATCCCTTTCCTGTTTTATACAGTTCAACTATCTTTTCCCGCAGATCCTTTGACAAATCTTTTGCTTTCCCCATGACTCAGAAGCCAGAAATGTCAGTGCAGCACTGGATGAAATATGCAAGGGTCTGTCAGGAGTCCGGGAACTCATTGACCTTTTATACACACACACTAATTACAAGCAAACAGATCACAGGTGAGGATGGTTACCTTTAATAGCCATTCAAACCCCTTTGTGCCAACCTGTGTGCATGTTATCAGGCCAAAATCACCAGTGTATGTAAACTTTTGATCAGGGTTATTTGGGTAGTTTCTGTTGTCATTATGATTTAAAAGCGTAAACACAGTTGATTGATAACAAATGGCTTCAGCCATCCACTAACCATGAGTGAAAGAAAAGTTTTTGTATTATCTTGGTATGATACAGTTTCTGGCTTCTGAGTTCTTCTGAGTTTTTTTTTTTCAACCGAGATTTCCAGATCAGATACAAAGACAGATTTCATGCAGAAGTATCCTAAGGTTACGCAGGTCAACCATAAATAACAGTTACTTCCAAAACATGTCAACAGAACTTTGCAGTCTGGGCTATGCACCACAAAAGAAGAGAGAATCAAATTGCAAAACACCATGACAGTGCATTAAGGTCTTCCTAATTCTTTATATGACATTTATGTGCCATAAAAGACACCCATTAAAACGCTAAAAAGAAAATAGTAGCAGGATTCTCTGAATGACAATTTTCACTGTTGTCCCAGGGTTATATGGCCACTTTCATTGAAAGTTTAGTTCATATCTATGTTGTACAATTTTTAATCTGAAATGCATATCTGCATTTATAGATATATAACTGTGTTAAAGATAACAGATTCCTGGATTTTTGTATATGAAGAAAAGTTACATAAAACTGTAAGTAGTTTTTAAATAAAAATAGATAAAGTATTGTAAGAGAATTTTATGCAAGGTGCAAAAAAGAAAAAAAATGATACTCTACTGCTTCCATAGATGCCTAAGATAAAAGTCATTCTAGTTAGAGACTTGTCTTAAGACATCAAATGTAGCTAATGAGAAAATTCTTTGATACTTGAAAAACTGTAACTATACTAAGGTAACTCTTTAGAGCATAAGAGGATCAGTACTGCTGTGGGAAGCAGTGAGGCTAATCAATTAACTGCATAATTTCATAATTAAATTTAAATCTAATTCAAATAAAATGAGATGAAATTTTGGCCTTGCTCCATTACTTTATTCTGATCAGATCGACTTTTAGAGTGTATGTCACAGCATACAACTAAGTGCCATACTTTCATCATGAAAAATTATGAGGCCTCAGATTCATCTGTGGTTGTCTGATTGTAGCCTTGAATCCATATCACTAAAGCTTTGGGATCACCACTAAGCTTCACATTTGTTTTTCAAATAAATGTTTAGGAGAGCTCCTTTAGTAGTTAAGTTTTTGTTTTAAAAAATCACAAGGCTGTGAAACCTGCAGTCTCAATGCCTGCACTTTATCCCTTGTTTACTAAAGTCAAGCCTTCACTTAAAGTATAAATGATTTCAGCTTCAATCAAATATAAAAGAAGAATCAAAAATAAATATATAAGACTAGACAGTGCTAACAGTAACACTGGGCAATTAAAAAATGTTAAGTAAGGTTTGAGAACCCTGTAATTCTTTTCCATAATACTCTGTAGGACCTTTTAATAAACTTACAGGAACAACAATGAATGAACCACATGCATAAAACTCATACGACTGCACCTTATGTGTAATGTTGCAGCTAAATGTACTTTAGTTATTGGTCTGACAGAAAACAGTCTGGACAAAAACATTGCAACTATGCCAAAATAAAAGGCAAATTTACTCACCTACAACCTGGATGATTTCAGCCAGTAAAACTCCATCGGTCACATCTTGCTGCAGATCTTTTATCAAACGTTTATGGCCAGATTTTGCTAGATAATGATTGGCCCAATCTGTATAAATCTGTGGAAAGGAAAAGGAGAGCCAAAGTTAGGCCCTTTTCTGTTGAAATCATTAATTTCTCACTTAAAATTAACGAAAGCCAACCCCCAACATTGTCAGCTTCTGGAACAAGTGAGACAAAGTGTTTCCCTTCTTTTCCCAAACCAGTTTGAAGCAAAGTTAGCAACATTAAAATTCAAGGCATTGTGCTGATCAAGTATTCAGCTTATTATACCAGGGCTTTCTTGTATAGAGAAATTTGACATCAGAGGAGGAGGAAACTAAAGAAAGCTTCTAAACATGCTACAGTCTGAATTAATAAGTTATCAGACCTGGAACTAAACAGTCTGCATAAGAGACTGGATTGGATTTCTCTACTAAAGTTGACATTTTCCTTTTGTATCTTTATCAAGAAGCCATACAGATACCGAAATGTATGATTGTGTACATGTTTACACCAAGTTTTGTAAAAGTAAATAATTAGGGTACTTTAAATGGATACATTCTTTTAAATTGCAGTTAACAAGAAATGTAAATTACATTAGCACTACCATAGTGCCAGATTGTCAACATTTGTAAAAGGGCTATTCAGAGTAAGATTTGTAAAATGCAAAGTGTTTCCTCCTCCCCCAAATAGCTTAAAAAGTCTATTAGTCTTGACAATCTCTCCTCTATTAATATTTCCAGAGTGGGTGTACACATATACATATTTGCATATACACAAAAATGTCCTTGGCTATCTGATTTCTATTTCAAGTAACTATGTTCCAACTTGCTTAACTAAACATAAAACAAAGTTCTTAGAAACAAGTAACGCAAGCTCAAACCATTAACCCTACATCCCTAGAACACTGTTAAAATGTACCTTGGCATTTGGAATGCAAAATGTTGCTCCACTTCTGAAATTATAAAGGCAGATATCTTCATACAAACAATTTGAAAGTAAGCCCTACTGTAAACAATGGAAAGTGCTTCTAAATACAAAAATTCATAAGAGGTGGTTGTTTACGTCCTTATCCAGTGAGCTCAGCCAGTGAAAACCCCAGGTGGGTAGAATGAAGTACTGGAGGCTAACTCTGCCCACAGTCTGGAGTTCGATCCTGACAGGCTTGAGGTTGACTCAGCCTTCCATTCTTCTGAGGTCGGTAAAATGAGGACCCAGATTATTGGGGGTCTGACTCTGTAAACTGCTCAGAGAATGCTATAAAGCACTATGGAGTGGTATATAAGTGTAAGTGCTATTGCTATTTTGAAAAGTATGTTGTAAGAATTAGATGCACAGTGTTTTCAGTTGTGTTTCAC
Source organism: Naja naja (assembly GCA_009733165.1). Lineage (NCBI taxonomy): Eukaryota > Metazoa > Chordata > Lepidosauria > Squamata > Elapidae > Naja > Naja naja. The sequence continues at coordinate 282,820,445 of CM019148.1, forward strand.
TCTATTCAGTTAATATTTATTATTTGTTAGATTTATATCTCACTTGTTCTCCAAATACTCAAGATAATGTACATAGGACCCAACTCTCTAATTTTTATAATATTATATCCCATTAGTCATTACATTATTATACTCATTACTGAAGACAGGTACAGATTTCAGCGGATAATTAGGACTGCAGAATAAACAATTCCAATCAGCCTGCCTTCCATTGAGGGAGGGCCTGCATACTGCATGAGCCAGAAAGCGGGCTGTGAAAATATCTACAGACCCCTCACATCCTGAACATAAACTGTTTCAGCTCCTCCCTGTGGGATGCTGTTATAAGATACTGCATGCCAAAACAATTAGATACAGAGACAGTTTTTTCCTCGTGCTATCACTCTGCTGAACACTTCATTTTCACAGTTCTGTCTTATATCTAAGTATATTTACCCATACAGTATGACTGTATTACTTTTATCCTTCTCATCTGTACTACTACCTTCTCTTATTGGTATCATTATTATGATTAATATTACTTTGATATATAATTATTACATTGTTGTTTTGCATGCATGCTAAGAGCTTATACACTGGAGACAAATTCCTTGTGTCTAATCACACTTGGCCAATAAAGTAAACTGTGTAAAATGTCCTCTTGACGTATCATTTTACATTAATTTTCAGCATCATAGTGAAAAAAAATTGTAAGGAGCACTTTTACTATTTAGTTAAAATTTCAGTAAATGCATAAATGGTCAATTACTTGCAAGAACGTCTCCTTCCGTTGACGAATACCAATCGCCCAGTGTGCTCTCACAGACGGGGCCTCCTGGAGATACCGTCAGCTAAACAGTGTAGGCTGGCGGCCCCTAGGAGTAGGGCCTTCTCTGTGGGGGCACCCACCCTCTGGAATCAACTACCCCTTGAGTTGTGCCTAGCCACTGATCTCCGCTCCTTCCGCTGCGACCTCAAAACATGGTTATTCTTACAATCCGGCCTGGACTGACAGGGGATTGGGGTTTTAATTTGAAAGGTTATTTGGCGTTGATTTAATATTTTTTTAAATTTGTTTTTAACTTTTGTACTCTTTGTTTTTATATACGCTGCCCTGAGTCCCTTGGGAGAGAGGGCAGCTTATAAGTCCAAATAAACCTAAACCTAAACCTACTTTGCTTGGCCAAAGCAAAAGAATGAAAGAAGCAAGATTAGTGATAATACATGATAAACAGCTATGTTCTAGAAATAAGGTATGGAAAAAGCTGTTTCCTGGCATCTTTGAATATGATCATTAGTACAATCCATTTTCTGAAAGGAACATTGCCATATGTTTATTTGAATCTGATAAAATTGTATATGCTGGGAGAAAAATATACATCCTTGCATTTTTGTTTTCTAGCTCAATATTATGAATACTAAATTACCCAAGTCATTTTTCATTTTTAATTTCTTACTTTATATTCATTGCTAGCTTCCTTATGATACATTATACATCAAACCAATTATAGAATACAAACAGAAGGCTCCTTGCTGTGTTGTAACTTATGCTTTCCACTGCTTTGCTTTTCACACTTAGGAAATTCAACAGTGTAAGTCCCAACTCAGTTGTTTGAGATGACAGAATACTGTGATTTTCAATTTTCCATCTTCCTCTAATTAATGAATCAAAAGCTATCTAAAATTTCAAGGGACTGAAAAGATCAAAAAAAGAAGTTGAAGACTATAACAGACTGAGGAAATCTGGTTAGTTGGTTTTCCTGAATAATTTCCTTCTTTAAACTGTGTATTTCTTTCTGAGCAAAAATACAATCATTTGCAGAGCTCATCAGCATATGAAACTGCTGTATAATGAATGACATTGTTGGTCTGTATCTACAGAAACTATCATTTCTCAGCAGGGAGTATTTAAGGTTTTCAGGCAGAAGTTTCCCAGCAATAGTAGCAGAGGATTTTCTAATAAAACATGTGCCCTACTAGTTATGACAAAAGCAGTTCCCATCTACAGCTTGCCTCCCCATAGTTTCTTTCTCTAAGTGCTATCTCCATTACAGTCAGCTTCTGATGATAGAACAACCCTCATTTAGCTTAGCAAATACTTTGAGAGAAGGGTGATAATTTGTCAATGGGGGGATAAAGGTCAACACCTCTCACAAACTGTGTTAAAAACTAGAAAAATCAGGTTGGAGGCGGGGTTAAAGGTGTCATCACTTTGGAATCATTGCACAGTCACAAGAAACCAAAATGCATTTCCCTCCTGTGAATTCTATTAACTAGCACTGATTTAGCTTTGATCATTAGCTGATTAGATTCTTATGCATAAATGGCAATAATAAAGTCTTCTGTGCTTTGAACTCAACAAATGCTTCTGGTTATTTATGTGTGACAGAATTGTATCCAGAAGTGCCAGCCAGTTTGCAAAAACTAGTTAATTTTTTTAAAATTAGATAACTGAGTTATCTTAACTAGTAGAGAAGATAACCCTGTATACCTTTGTCAGGATGTGGCAGGCCATTAAAAGAGTAAAACAAAAACAGCAGCAGAAGCCCAACTAAAGGCAATGACAACCCAGAAGTGCCAGGAACTAAGTGTAAGAAAAAGTACCAGTGCCTAGAAAGATAAGTGAGAGGAGGGGAGAATGACCTGGTGTGGGAAATCATCTCTCAGCACTTTGGTCTCATTGGCTGTGCCACTTACATGCTGATGAACTGCATGGTTAGAAAATTATCCTATTTGTATCTCATGGTTGTGACTGATTATGTATGAATACATACAATAATATTTAAAAACTAGAAAAATGCTACAAGATTGCAATTGCATCTCACAGTTGCATGAAGGTTATTTTATATATAGACTTTCACATTCACTTTTCATACTTTAGATATGAATTCAGGGTGTGACACATCAACACTGCTTTTGCAAATATAACCCATCAGTTTACAGTTCACTGCTGAAACACTAAAGGTGAGCAATCAAGAGTTTGACAGATCTCTTCATAAAGTTAATGCAAACAGAACACAGTCTGAAAGAAAATAAAATAAAATCTAAGGAAGTATCTCTTTTCTAAAATTAGGAAGCTTAAAAACAACACAGTGAGGAAAATATGCAATTCTACTTCTCAAAAGTGTTGTGGTATCAAAAGCTTTGACAAACCAATGCCCATAGTTTGTGAACCCAGACTATGAGAGATTAATTAATGTATTCATCAGTCACAATGAATTCTAGCTTGTGTGCAAATGTTCCCATTTAAATCGGGTTACCAAGAAAGAAAATTTATTTATCCTTGGCTTTGTAACCCAACAAACTCATTAATTTGAGCCAAAATTTATTTGATCTAAAATTTCAGCTACAATAACTTGATAAATAGGCAAAAAATCTGATGACATAATATTCTATAATATATTATATTATATATAGATTAAAATGTATGTATGTATGTATGTATGTATGTATGTATGGTAACAACATAAGGTATATGTGTGTTACTGTTGAGAACTAAATTATTATGAAAAGTAGAAAACCAAATAATTCAATATGGCAAGGAGTACTGCAGATGTACAATACATAGTTATATTTTAGATCGTGTATTGATTTTAAATTTGTATTTTGTCTTGGGGCTTGTTAGTTTAGTTTAATTTCTTTTAACTATTTATTGTTATTGTCTTTTAACTGTGAGCGCCGAGTCTTCGGAGATGGGGCGGCATACAAGTCCCATTAATAAATAAATAAATAAATAAATATGCATTCAAATCCTACTCATGCAATAAGCAGAATAAGAGATAGAACCTGGACTACAAGCAAATTCAAACTTTCACCCCATTTTATACACACCTCATTCTTAAACAGGTCTCCAGCTGGCTTCTACTAAATTTTCAAGTGACACATATAAGCCAATACTGTTATTTAGTTAAAATTCTTAACAGTAATATAAAACAAAAACAAAAACCAAGCAACTAAAATAGAATAATTCATTTTAAACAGCATTATTTAGGGCTGAAAGTAATATATAGAGGGATAGTGCATAGGTAACAACATCAGTACTTTGACCTATGATTTCACTTTTGGAGTGAAACAGCTATTCTTAACTATGGAATTTAACAACTGTCAGTATATAGAAGACCCCTGAAAAAATGCAACTAGGCCTGGGGGAGGGAAGCAGGCATAAAAAGAGACTATCCTTTTAATTGTCTGATCTTCATTTTGGAGGACCTGCTGGTGTGACTATGACTAGACATTCACTCTCTTTCTTGGCTATGGCAGTAATATCAGGAAGCCACAGTGTCAAGCCTTATGGAAAGCCTTCCAGAATGTTGATATTCCCACAGCTGGGAAACAAGCGAACAGTTTTTCGGGAAAGGGTATGTTCTCCTTGGCAGCCAAATCAGAACTGGAAGCATAAGTTCTGTGGGAGAAATCACTCCCTATCTCACTGCCATGGACCAATTGACCTCTGAAGGTCACTGTTCTCCTTGACATTCTGCTCCACACAACACAGGATATCACACTGATGACAACTTATTCCATTTTCTGAGGGAAATCCTAGTTTCCTACATATCAATTTGATATCTACACTTATCAAGCTTGGGTTTGATATGGCTTCATCTTGCCTCAGATATTGTATGGCTAGAGCACCTTGGTCCTCGATCTATTTCCTGTGACCTGAAGCTCTGAATGATGAACTGTTTAATATTGTAAATTTTCTCTTAGTCCTTAAATAGTACAAGATATGGCAGTCCTCCATACTAAATAGTAAGATAAGCCATCTAGCATTGGGAATAGGAGGTATTTGGACAAAATGTTAAAGCATCAGATGCAGGGGTGGGATTCTACTGGTTCGGACTGGTTCAGGCAAGCCCCTTGCTCTGAAGAACAGCTGGCAACAAACTGTTCGCTGCGACAACCCTGCTCTTTCCTGTGCTTTATTTCCTTTTTTAAGAGTGCAACTGATTCGCGCAGCAGAGCAGTTTGCCATGCCTCAGCTGTTTTATTCACAGGGACTGCTGTAGAAGGTAAGTATTTGAGCTTTTTTATATGAGGAGCGCGCAGAGCATGCAATCACCGAACCGGTTGTTATGCCGGTGGAATCCCACCCCTGATCAGATGACTATATTGTGCTCATGACAACATCTACATAAAAACCTCAAACATACTTTGACCCCTTAAAAATAACAAAGGCAGCAGAAAAATTATTTTAAAAACTCTCAGAAAACTTTGTGTTCACACAAAACAACATGCCAAGTTTCCCCACTGCACTTGTTTCATTGTCTATTAACTTACAAAGCATGTATCTTTCTGCTGCTCCTCTGAACATACAATTTTGAAAATGAATCTGTCTCTGGTGATATGGCTTAGCAGGACACTACAGTAACAGCTGAATGGTATATTTTTGGTTGCAAACATCATAATTAGATCTGCCAAAGAATAAGTTGCTTCTTACTAGCTTTTGAAATCAGTCAGAAGAAAAATCCCCCACTGCATACTTACAGACAACCCATTTGCTAAAATTCCCTGCATCTGATTTTGTTATCCAAAACCTCCAGGAATTTTTTTATATATTCACACATATTTAAACTTAGCAATAGCAAGCTGAGGTGAACCTCACAAGAACATTCACATTTGTTGCTCATCACAATCCAACCAAGTGCAAAATAAGAATTAAAGGTATTTTTACCTCCGTAGTTACTGCTTTTGATTCCTATTTTTTCCTAATTAATTTTAATTAATTCAAATTAAGTAAAATGCCTAGTAAAAGTACTATAATGATTCAAAGATAAAAGTTAGCATTGTTTATACATGTAAAAGTTAGCAACTGCGGGTAAATGATAAAAAAATCTAGGTAATGTTTTATTAGCTAAATTGGATCAGCCTATTTCTATGGGTTCTATGAGTTAAAAGAGATTCCTAGGTATTCAGTTAATACAAGCATTTGATGCACTGATTTCCAGCTTTCATACTGATCACCTCTTACAAAACTAATAATTACTCTGGAAGATTATAACTTAACTCCAATAAAACAGGAACCTTTTAATGTAATTATATCACCTCAGAAAGCACATTTTCTTCCTCTCAAAATACTTGCACATTAACATTCTTAATACAAATCTTGACTTTTCTGTGTTTCTAAATCTTGCAATCTTTTCTAATTTTACAACTTGCATTCATTGTAAAATAAGTATAATTCAAAGGTATCAATAATTTTTAATTTTTTAAAAAAGGTATGTATATCTAAGACACATGTGTATTCTTACCAAATAATCAAACATTCATAAAGATTGCTACTAAAATATAGAAATAGCTGAAGCAAACATCTTGGATCAATAACAGAAAAACACCAATTTGAATAATTATATCCTTGACCTTTAACATTTTATACATTTTAAATGCTGTTCTAGCCTTAACTATCACACTGTAAACAAAGGAAGCATCTGTAAAATCAAATACCAAAAACCATTAAATTGAGATACAAACTCTAAGACCAATCAAACTGTGTAGATAATAGCACAGCAGTAATGAATAACAAAATGTAATTGCTTACTCTTTTATACTGATCATAGGAAATCTTACTTCTTTCATAAACTGGAATTCGGAAATTCATATTTACTGGCATAATCTCTAAAATGAAGATAGAGCAGACTTTGCCGATACAGCTTTCTGTTCTCTGTCAGAGGGAACACAGCAGAGGGCAAAATATATTCCAGCATGTGAACCTTGGTAGTTAATTTTAGTGGAGGTCACCATTCACTCTGGTCAGATCTTCTTACACAAGATAAGGAATGCCTTGCTACTTTTGCACACCCACCAAATACAGGTCCCCTATGACCCCAATACCTCTGCTCCCTCCTTTTCTTTCAAGTCTGCTTCAAGTATAATCCTAAACCCTTGTTAAAGTTCACAAAACATCAACTGTTGTTTTTTGGGGGGGAGGGGGTAGTGTACCTAGGAAAGTCATAATTTTGTACCTTCAAACCATTACAACAAAAATGTAAAAGGACAGAAGCACCAAACATTATTTAAAAAAGGCAGGATCTATTTATTTGTTAAATTTCTATTTTAACTTTACTCTCAAAGCTCAAGGCTTTGCATGTAGGAATCTCCCTTCATTTTTGCTTGATAGATATCATCCCATCAGATTGGTTGGGATAAGATATAATGACTAAGGTCGCCTAAATTCTGTGATCAATTAAAATATTTGAATGTGGCCTCTTCATTTCTAATCTAACATCTTAATCAAAAGTCCACAATGTTCTTTAAAAATGGGGGGCAACGAGTTTATTTTGTTTCGGTATATTAAGCTAGGTTTTTTTTTTCAAGAATAGGATTTTATATATCCTATTATATTATATTTTATATATCCATTAAATCTGCTCGTCCTTGTTTCCTAAATGGATAGAACCTTGCTTTAGTTTGCTGTACTCACCCCACACTTGAAACTATCAGCAGAACAGCATAATTTTCTTGTTTACAACAGTGTGTTCCCCAGTGGCAGGAAAGTGATAGTGTTTAACATTAAGTGGCCACTTCAGTTGGTGATAGCCAGCATATATTATGTTCTACAAAATGCACAATATATTTTGAACTTTGGTGTTGGAGAAAATAATCAGGAAATAACACCAGATAAACTACCCAGGAAGAAAGAATATCCTAATCAAGAAACGTCAAGGAGGAAATCACCCCATCCCAAGATTGTATTGCACTATATATGAACAAGGAACACAATCCATTCTCTCATGTACTGATGTTATCTTACCTAGTTATGAAATATCTTCAGGAAAGCAATCAATCTCAGAGAACGCCAGAACTTAACTACCCATAGTTCTTGTTTTCCAGAATGTGATGTTACTTGGCATCTGCCTCAGCAAATGGGCATTCTCTGCGGGATTAAAATGGTACCTCAGTACTCATAATAATTGGTTCCGGGAAGTACAATGAGTACCAAAAACGATAAGTAGTAACAATATTTTCCCATAAGGAATAATCTAGTGGAGGGGTGTCAAACTCACGGCCCACAGGCCAGGTGTGTCACCTGCTGGCCACGCCGAGACCCATTTTAGCAAAAAGGAAAAAGTCATGATACATCACCCCTGACCTAGTGAGTCACAAGACAGCCAACATCAACAAGTTTTATTCATGTATTAAGCACCAAACAAATGATGAGTAGCAGGACAAAATGTTCACAACAAAATGTGTGGAGTACCAAATCTGACGAGTTTCAAAGCACTTAAGTATCAAAGTACCACTGTGTGTTATAAGTGCCTGGGGCTAGCATTTAACTTATTTTCTTATCACTAGAGGCACCAATCTATCAATGTGGGGCCATTTTTATCTAATACACAATCTTCTCCCAAAAGGCCCTGAGTCAGAAAGTTGTGTAATAAAAATGGATACGGTATTTTCCCAATGCAAAGAGATTATGATCACTCTAATGACATCAATTCAATAATCAGTAGAAACCCTATTCAAGAACTGGAAAAGTCTATGCTGTTATTCAAAGTCATAACACTGTCTTTTTAACGCATGCTAAATACAGCCATATTTAAACACTTAAAACTGTCATTGAACACAATTAGTTAAAAATGCTCATATTTTATCAATATGCTCAGCCATATCAATAGTAATATTAAGAGTCATCCAAATGCTTCTAATACATACACAGTATTATTAATTAAAGTTTGATGCCACCCATTACCCCCACAAGGTGAATCTGATTACTTGAATTGAACCTATTTTTCTATGTAAATATCATTCTGAACATAACCTTAATGCTATTAATGCTAAGAATTTCCTTTAAGTGATATATGAATCCAGTTGCTCATCTTTGTCTAAAAGTCATCTGCATTAAAATCTCATACATGTCATCTGAAAGATCATAAGCAGGAAGCCTACCATCTTCAGTATTACAATGTTCCTTATAATGTGAAGAAACATAATATAGTTAATGTATATACATTAACTATATTGAAACATAATAATGAATCACATGATAATGTTAAATGATTATGATTTTGTGGGGCCCCATTACTAGCCATGCAAGGAAATATGCACTCCCATGGGTTGCAGGTTGGACACAACTCTCATGCATAACCTAATCTCAGAGTAAAATAATGAAAGGCTACTAGAGGAATGAAAATATCCATCTATGTTTTTAAAATGCCACTCTTTCCCAATCTGACATCTTCCAAAAATGTTGGATTACGAGTCCCATCAAATGCGAGTTTTAGAGGAGAATTCTTTCAATCCCACTATGATAAGTTATGGATATAACCCATTTTGCATAATAAGTGGGGATGTTAACCATTTAAGGAAATCCCACGGAATTTATCAAAATATAGATGTGCACACTGAAGCATTTCTATGAATCATTTAAGATTTTTGGAAGTTAAGGCCAACACATTGTGCCAAGTCTGGAAGGCAATCAGGTGTTGGGAAAGAGTTTGAAGCCTTTATAAAATGTAACCCAGGGAAGTCATTTGATCGAAGTGAGATGTTCAGTTCCAAACCAGGCTTCAAACTGTCATACATGCATGCCATCCAAAAGAGGAAGTCTATCATCTTCAGTATTACCATGTTCCTTGTAACATGGTGAAACATCAGTTTCCATTCAAATCAACTTTTGGTGACTTCACAAGAACTATCTTGGCCACAGTAGTTTGCCATTGCTTCCCTCCCTCCCTCCTTCTCTCTCTCTCTCTCCCTCCCTCCCTCCCCCCCCCTCTCTCTCTATATATATATATATAGTTATAGCCCTGGTATTCCCTGGAAATCTCCCACTTAAGTAAGAAAGAGAACCAAGGCTGCTTAATGTTCCAACCCACATTTAATTAATCAGGTGGCACTACTTGAAACATGAAAGTAAGAATGCAATTCCTCAATATTGTATTGCATGTGATCACTGTAATGATAACTTAATATTCAGGAAATCACGGCAAAGTTGAATCCTTGGAAAGGCGTGTGTGTGTGTGTGTGTGTTATACTTACAAAACTAGGTTAGTGAAAAGCAAGGGATGGCTAAATGTTACATAATGACACACATTTAATGATCGAAACAAAACCCACCACCAGATATAAGTGGCATCAGTTCTACTGATGCAGATACACTTTTTATGCTTTGTATCCATTAGATTCATAATTTGATACATGTTGTGTGTTTCTCAAGCTGACATCAAAGAACAATGTTGCAGTCATAAATCTTTTTAGATTTAGATTGTATTAGGCATGTCAAACAAGTTTTAAAATAACAAAGTGCTAACTTAATCCCAAAAGATAGAAAAGAAGTAATCAAATCACTTTGTCTTTGGCCATCTGTTTCAGAGATGTCAATTAAAACAAATCATCTACTAACTGATAACTTTCTAAATTAGTTGTCTATCGTGACCCTTTTGTCTAGCTTCTGTTCAGACATTTCTAAATGTTATAAATATCTAGCAGACTTCTCAGTTACAAACTGATGTGGTTTCAACATAATAGTAAGAGTGGCTGAAAATGAAATAAAGCCATGAAAAAAGTTAGCAAGTTCTCCAGGATTGGCAAATGTTCCCAAATCATATTGTGAGCCCAGGCTGTGAAAAGCTTCCCAAACTGTATCCATTCATGTGTAAGTCAATTATTTTACTTGTTTATTTCCTTTCAAAGAACAGGGGTGACAATAGCTTGCAATGGAATAATTTGAGAAAAGTGAGAAGAAATCGTTTATTTTAGGAAATAAACTGAAAAAGAAAGGTGTAAAAGAAAGTTAAAGTGTTTGATGACTATTTCTGAGGGGGGCCTGCAGAAGAAAATAGCATCATTCTGTTTGAAGTGCTATCAGTTTAAAAAAAAACATACTTTCTTTGCCCTAATTTCTATTAGAAAAAGATAACCTTATACAAGTCTTTTCCTTTTACCGTAATATAATATGTTGTGATTGTGCATAAGTACCAGGAACAGATTGTGGGATTTTTCTCTAAAAATCTAGGTTTCAGTTGTCAGAGTAAAAATGGTATCTGGAAGGAACAGATACACATGTATATTAGTTGTGTGTCAATATGCAAAATAGATCAATGTACAGTAGTTGCCTGTATTTCTGGACATGCTTTGGTGAGTTAGAGCTTTCCAGGGAAGTTCCTGCATTTCAGTTCTCCCAAAGAAGAAGGAAAGAAAGACAGCCAGTCTGCCCTACATAATGTGCCAGCAACTGTTTCCCATTGTCCCATGCGCTCTCACAGACAGGGCCTCCTCAGGGTTCCGTCAGCCAGACAATGTCAGCTGGCGACCCCTAGGAGTAGGGCCTTCTGTGTGGGAGCACCCACCCTATGGAACCAACTGCCCCTGGAGCTTCGGCTGGCCCCTGGCCTCCGCTCTTTCCATCATGGCCTCAAAACAAGGTTGTTCCAACTCGCTGACCTGGACTGAGGGGGGTGTGTGGGGGGGAGTTTTAATGCTTATATTTAGGGTTTTAGATTTTAACTGGGTTTCTTATTTGGATTTAATCTCTTTTTAATTGTATATGTGTATTGCTTTTATTGTACGCCGCCCTGAGTCCTTAGGGAGATGGGGCGGCCTAGAAATCCAATCAATCAATCAATCAATCAATCAATAATAAATAAATAATAAATAATAATATCTTCAAAACACAAGTCCCAGATTATCTCTCTCTCCAACAATCCTCTTTGCATGATACATTGAAACAAAAAAGTAGCTAGTTTAGCTAGGTTGATTCAATTGACTTGGAATTCGCTATGATAGTTTTCATTCTCTTCCTTTTGTATTACACCTTTCCCACTTATTTATTTATTTATTTATTAGGCTTATATGCCGCCCTATCTCCTGAGGGACTCAGGGCAGCTTACAATTAAAACTTACCTGCCCTCCCCTTTATATCTAGAAATTTATCTTCATAAGGGAATTTCTCATGAAAACCTTCCACATATCTGCCTCTGACATTACATATGTCTGAATTTTAGGCAAGAAAATCCAAAACATATTATATACTGTTTGTCTTAAAACTGGCTGGATTGAGAGACCTTATTAGGAAGGCTAGGAATTTCATAGCTGGACAGAGAGGTTTCAAAAGTTTCAGCCTGATAGATAGCAGCATTAAGTTTGAAATAACTGGTCTTCCCAAAGGACACAAAAACTATAAATTATCTCTATAATACAGCCTGAAGTTTATATATTACACACAGAAGAAACAGAAAGAGGATACACATCATCTTAAGATGATACTTTATTCTTGGTCAATGAAATCCTGGTAAAATTCTAATTGTAGAAGACAAAAGACCAAAACAGATTAGAAGATTTTAAAAGAGGATGGTGGGGTAAATTTATAATTAATTCATTAACAAATTTGTCAACTCAGTCAATATAGAGGAGAATGTAACCCAGCCTAATTTAGTCCCAAAGTTGCTTTTTTCAAGAGGCAACTGGATTTTCTGGTTTTTCTTTGAAGACCTTTCGCTTTGCATCCAAGAAGCTTCAAAATTGTTGCCTCTTGAAAAAGCACTTTTGGGACAACCATGACCTGGATGACTTAGAATCTCCATAGAGATTCAGCCTCCATAGGCTGAATCTCCATAGACATTCAGCCTAATTTAGAAACCTCTTGGTTTTTAAAAGTTTGACTGTGGCATATAATTAAGCTGAGAAGGGTTATAGAAACATACCGAGTGGTGGTGGGGTTTTTCCTATGGAAAAGGTAAAAAAAATGAACTGATACAAACTGAATTCAAGAAAAAATAGTACATCTCAATATTTACCTAAGCAGTTACAATGATTTTGACCATTGGAGTCATGCCCAGTTGCTCTGAAATGACATACATCAGTGATCAAAGCTGACATTCTTTTGGGAGTCAAGTCTTTTTTTTCAACTTTTAGATTGTTATCACATGAAGTGGGGGAGAGAGACAAGGTAATTTCTACAAGCCCAAAATCAGGAGGACAACAAAGCAATGTTTAGCCAATCTGCATTGGAAAAAAGTGATATTGTCGGCTTCTGTAAAAATACATATATGGGATAAAGCTATTCCAATCTGACTATGCTGAAGATTCCTCTCTTTATATATAGTTTCTGTTAGAACTGTTAGAAGAATCATATAAACCAAAGGTTCAGTACAGCAACAAATATTTAGCATTCCTAAAAGGGTGGACAAGATAGAGACATTGGTTTCTGCCTTAAAAGTGTCTAATATCATCTAACTAAGTAAATATTTGAAAAATGTTTAGATGTAAGAAGAGGCCCAACTGCAAAGTATGTAAATTATCAAACTTTATGGCAGGCCCAGAAACAACATTAATCATCTTTTTGGTACTCCCTATAAGGATCCTAGAACCAGCTTTATAACTTTTTATCTAGTAAAACATGAGAAAATTTCTGGAGTTTTTTTTTTAATGAATAGTTGCCATCAAATCAGTATAATTTAATTTCCTTGAACACTGGTGAATTTTCTTATACTGCCAGTAAAATTAGACATATTTTGAATGCCCACCATTGCTCCTTACCAATTGTAACATTCTTCTGTTATATGCCACTCAGAGTCACTTCAACAGTGAGATGTTGCATGTAAATTTAATAAATAAATAAATGCTTATCCTATGTTGTTTTTATTTTATTTTTTAATGTGTCTTAATCTGTATGTGTGGTCTGTGACTATAATAAAATTCTCTTTTTGCTCTTTTTACCATTCAAGGCTGAACAAAAAGCAACCAACATTTTCTGGGTTAAAAAGTAAGGTCACCTTTTAGTCCAAGTTCATTCTTCATGCCTTATATGGATATGTTCATCCAGTTTTCTTGGCATGTTAAGCAAGTGCTTTCATACTGCCTTCTTCCAGGATTTTTTTCACTTCCTACTCTAGCCTATGTTCTTCAGATTTCCTGGTGATTTCTCATCCAAACGGTAACCTGCTTTGGTTGAGCTCAAAACCTATCAGGCTTGCATACCAGTTGGATGGGGACATTCAGGAAATCCAAACCTATTGGCTAAACCTCGGCGTTGAAAAAAAAATATCAAAAGCAGCCAATGTCATATTGCTTCCATATTATGGCCCCAAAAATCTATGTAGATGTGTCCAGATGTTACCAGGATCAAGCTCAATTTTTAGTGAAATCCCACAGGTCCCCTTCTGTCATCCTTTGAGCATTGCTATTATGAAACTTGGAATGACCCAATTCTTTATAAGGCAAGAATGAGCAGAGAATTGGATTAGCAGAACGCTTTTGCTGTGCATTCAGCTATAAGTGACAAATATCGTAAACAATGCTTATTGGTAGCTGGACCAACTGATTCCTTATGAAAGGATTATGTACAATTAGCATCAGTTGTTTTTAAATAGGCCAGACAATGGTCTGACAACCACCAACTGCACAGCAGTAACCGATGTAGCATCTTTCCCACTATCCTCAATGAACGCATTTTCCCATCAATTTCACTCCCTTGGTCATGCCCCAATAATATAAGCAGCCTCGTTAACAAAATTTAAGATGAAAATAGAGAGCTAATGTCAGTGAAGCCTAACAAAAGCCTTTTCATAGCCTTTCCCTTGCTATTAAACCCAAGCAGAAAAGACTTCACATTAGTCTTTCTTCTTTAAAGTGACTCAAATTTAGATTTTAATAGGGCGAGGTATCTGCAGCCAGCATTCAGTATTAAGGATATCAAAAGATTATTTCTAAGCAGAGGAAATCAACCTGGTATTTTATTTATAACTCTTTAAGTATAAAACTACAAAGTCAGCATTCTGTTATGAAAAGTTAAGAGGCTCTTAATATTATAGAACATTTATTGAAATATATATATTTCAATATATACCATATAAATATAGCATAAGTATATGTAAAGTATAAAAGGTAGGAGGGAATCTTCTACATAGAACAGACACTGACAGTACCTTATTCTAAAATGACCAGGGAAGCCATTCCTAGCAATTCATGGATTTAAACAGTTTACAACTTCAAAAAGGATAAGAAACAAGGAAAATCTGTTCTCAAAATAGACTGCAGTTATAATGTAGAAAGGATTTCTCTCCTGGTCCATAAGTCTTATCCTTTGGAAATGAAGTCAAGAATGCTAGGAAAAAATCGTTTTTCCATCCACGCAAATACCAAACCAGCAAAAACAGTTATCTGACTATACAACTTCCTTTCATTTATTTATTTTGGGTTGGTAACCAAAGGAACCAAGGGAGCTTCCTCAGAAACCAAAGACCTTCAATTGTTATATTTTTATACACTAAGCATACGACCAGGATCCATTTTACAGTGAAAGAAACTTCTGAATAAATCTGTTACCTCAGAACACTGAGGCTCATTTCCTAAGTTATCAGAAAGCTTGCATCAGGGGTGGTAAGCAGCTGAAGAAAACTACAGGTAGGCCTCAACTTACAATGGTTTGCTTAGTGACTGTTCAAAGTTACAACAGCACTGAAAAAAGTGACCTATGACCGTTTTTCACACTTGCGGTATCCCCATGGCCACGAGATCAAAATTGAGATCCTTGGCAACTGACTCATATTTATGACCGCTGCAGTGTCCTGGAGTAATATGATCTCCTTTTACAACCTCTGACAAGCAAATTCAATAGAGAAGCCAAATTCATTTAACAACTGTGTTACTATCTTAACAACTGCAGTAATTCACTTAACAACTGTGTCAAGAAAGGTCATAAAATGAGGCAAAGATCATTTATAGGTGTCTCACTTAAGAACAGACATTTTGGGCTCAGTTAGGGTCATAAGTCAAGGACTACCTGTATACTCATTGACAGAACTACTTTGCTTGATGATGGTAAACAAGAGCAGTGTGAAACCATTGGGAAGAAGAAGGTGAGACTAGCTTTCACTAGAAATTCATTTTCACAAACAATGCATAACTTGGCCATAAATGGTTGAAAATGAATAAGGAAAGCAAGCTAGGAACTGGTAAGTAAATTTTTAAATTGAAGACAAATATCATTTTGCTGTTCAAATAAAGGGGAATCAAGACTCGCAATTAAGTAAAAATTAATTCAACATCCTCTGTGTTTTGAAATAACCACCCAACACAGATATTTACAAAGATCATTAGGGATATTATTTTCAGCAGCAAAGTTAAGAAAACATGACAGGGAGCAAGCAAATTTTCGTTCTTGCGATGCAGGCCAACAGTAATTTGTCATAAAACAAGAGCAGATGAAGTAGCACATAAAGCATGAGAGACAAATAAGGCAAAACCCTGTTACTGCTGATAAACTGGTTTATTAATCTCTGTAGGAAAATTCTTTGACATAAGTAATGTATCATTTCTGGCAAACTATTCAAGTTTAACATTCTTCATGAATGTATTTCATGTCCTACTTGTAACTTTTCTCACTAATGCACATTTCTATGTGTTTAGTTGAAAAGAGGCCTTTTAAAAGGTCCATTGTAATTAACCAATGACAGAACAACATTAAAATAAAGAACCTTCTACAGCTACCTACAATCTACCTCTCAAAGGACATTAAGGAAAAATTCCTTCTTGGTGTTCATATATGCTAACACAGTCACAATCTCATGTAAAAGAGTCTTTTATAGTCAGGTAGTTCATATGCAGTTGTGGAATTAAAATCAAGATGAGGTCAAGGAGAAGGAAGGAGTATTAAGTATTTTAGTTACCTTGAGTTATTTCTAAAGTAACAAAGGTGGGATAAAGGTGGGATAGTACAAAATAGGAGGAAACAGTAGTTCAAGTGCTGGTAAAGATAGCCTATTAAGGATTCTGTAATTTTTTATTTATTTTTATCCTGCCTTTATCACTTTATAAATAACCCCAAAGCAGTGAACATACAAAATTCTCCTTCCTCCTCCAAAGAAACAGAATACTTTTCAACATGGGGTTTGTTTGGCTAACTAACAGAAACAGAAATTAGCAATTTAAAAGTTTAAGAGAACAATTAATTATATAAGAAAGCTTTACTAAAATGGATAAGCAAATATTATCATTATGTGATTGTTATTGTTATGAATGTCATTGGTATTATTATTTCCCAAAATCAACTGTACCCAGACAACACACTGTTTATGTAGACATTGATTTTTTATGTTTAATTAAAATAATAATAATTAAAAATTATCTTTCCTCCTCCTCCTATTATCCCCACAACTAACCCTAAACCTAACCCTAACCCTAACCACCCTGTTAGGTGAGTTGGACTGAGAGTGACTGACCCAAAGTCAACCAGTTGGCTTCATACCTAAAGTGGAACAAGAATTCAGTTTTCTGGTTTCCATGCCAGAATCTTAAATTACTACAACAAACTGGCTGTAGGTAATTCTGGAAAAGCTTGCTGACCCTTCCAAATAATGTTCACCCAGTTACTAAAAACATGTAGGTGAAAAATCTATCACGGGCAAAAAATGATTTGCCTGAAATGATATCAATTTGTCTGAAATGGTACCCATTTTTTAAATATGGTATAATTTCTCCTGCCTGAGCAGGGGATTGGACTAGAAGACCTCCAAGGTCCCTTCCAGTGGTGAGATTCAAATTTTTTTACTACTGGTTCTGTGGGTGTGGCTTGGTGGGCGTGGCTTGGTGGGTGTGGCAGGGGAAAGATACTGCAAAATCCCCATTCCTTCCCCACCCCACTAACCTGATTTCCAGCTCCATTCTCCTGTGCAGGGCAACAAAAGAAGATCCAGCTGATCAGATGGGACTCGATGGGAGGCAGATAATAGATGGGGTCAGGGCCAGTCAGAGGTGGTATTTGCCAGTTCGCCAAACTACTCAAAATTTCTGCTGCTGGTTCTCCAGGCTGGTCAGAACCTGCTGAATACCACCACTGATCCCTTCCAACTATGTTATTCTGTATTCTGATTAATCAATTCCTAATTTTTCTACATTCTATTATAATCTTTTAGCCTCTTGAACCAATTTCTCTTTTGAGGTTTTAAACTTTGAAGAGTAAGGTCCTTTTTAAATCAAATTGTTATTAAGGGATTATTTTTAAATAGAATCATTATACCTAAATCATTCTTTCTTTGCAATTTCTCATGAATCCAGAAGGTTGATATGTAAGCAAATTTTTGACCAGAAACTGTAGCAGATTCCCTAGCTTCAACAATATAAAACTTTTCACCCAGGGAACATTTTATGAATTTAAAATTTTTTAACATGAGGTACAGTATAGACATTTTCCTACTTTATGTCTTATGTCAGGAACTTGTATTTATTCTTAGATACAATGTGGATTCTAATGATTTCATGTGAATGGTAAATGTTTGTAATGCCTGTTGAAAAATATACATGGTGCAGCATTCTTTCATGTGCCTAGCTGAGATCTATGTATATACAACCCCAGCTTTCTGTGTTATACCTCATCAATTAGAGGAAAGATTTAATTCATGCCCTTACATTGCTTGAATGTGCCATATTTAATTACTGTATGCTTAGTAGCAGAAAGATGTATGAGTTGATCCTACTGAGAGGCATAAGAGGTAATGTGGAGACATGCTATATTATTATTTAAATATTATATGGGGTTATACATATAATAACCCTCTCAGCCTGTTAGCAATTGCTTGATGTTGACCGATTGAGTAATGCAGATGCATCTTTGAACCAAAGCTATTTTTAGTACAAGTGGTTCTCTGCGTTTACATCATGATAGAGAACCCCTCATGCAAGTCTTATTATTCCTTTTTCCTGGTAAGACAAAATAATCAGAGACAATGACTGAACAGCGAACTTCATACTCTTCATCCATTGTACCTGTAATTAATTTAAATATAAAGGATAACTGATGAGCTAAGCAATATTTTATTATGTGGTTGAAGAAAAGTATCAGCTATAAAACAGCTAGATAAGAAGACAAGCCTGCTTTCTATTCTTAATTTGGTGAACCTGTGGATAATTTTAAACCTGTCCCCTTAGTGCAAAATATCAAACACATACCCCTCCAAAAATTCCTGTTAGTTTGAATCATGCATCATCTTTTCACGAAGAAAGTAAATCATATGAATAATTTGCAGTCAGTGGGTAGCCGCAAAAAGCTAAATGTAAGAAGAAAGCTTATTTTCTTACGAAAAATTGTTTCAGCTTTTCAGAGACTTTTGTAGATCCTATCAGAATTTACTTACAGCTTCTTTGTCCCAATGTTCACCAGGAAGAGAGTTCTGTGGGGCTGTAATGTGTCAATCATTTCTACTGCATTTAGCACTTATCATGATCTCTCTCACTCATAATAACCTGCTTAAATCCTATTTCAGAATTAGGAAATCCTATTTCCTATTTCAGAAGGCTATGTTTCCAACTAAAACTTCAGTTGTAAAAGCACATACTTCTCCTCACCCTTCATCATTTTCTCAGAAAGCTGATTTGGTACAGTAATGAAGTTTCCCTATCTGTGCAGATTCTCATGACACTAAAAAAATTCTTAAGGAAGGGCAATCTCAGCAAATAAAGTTTATTGCTAAACTGTCCAAAGGTTACAAGTAACAAGAACAACAACAGGGTGAATTACTGCACAGAAGTTGCAAACGATTTCCATAAATTAGACTATACAGCATGGTATAAAACTCCCCACTGTGAATTGGAGATGAGAAGGAAATTGAACCCCGATAAGTTCAGTTGGAGGTAAGTTCAAAGATTTTGTTTATTTATATTGGGCAAATACATGGCTAGCTCTAAAACACAACAGAAGAATTCAGTTGTTACTAATCTTTGTCAAGAATCTTACTTTGCTTACACAGAGCAACACTGAATACTTCCCCAAAACAAATTCAATTTAAAAAGGAGGGCAGCAGGAGATGAATTATTATATCTGGCAACTATTCATAAAATATATGCCAGAAATCACAACAATGTTCTTGCAACAGTGGAAAGATTCCAATTTCACCACACAAGAATTCACAACTGAACAAGCCCCAACTTCATTAATTTTTTTATAATAATTATTCCTTAATCTACAATTGTTTTTGCTGACCCATCACTTTATTTGTGGAAAGAAGCATAATTCGGAGGTGGAACATTGGTAAATCTGGCTAGTCTCTTTATTCATATCCTTCGTAAGGAAGTGGGACAAAGAGCCTTGGTGGTGCAGGCTGTTAAATGCCTAGCACTTACTTCCAGCTGCCTTCAATTACTGCAAGCTCAAATCCCACCAGGCTCAAGGTTGACTCAGCCTTCCATCCTCTCAGGGTAGGTAAATTGAGGACCCAAGATTGTTGGGGGCAATAAGCTGACTTTTTAAAAATGCCACTTAGTAATAAGCAGGCATATACAATGGAATGAAGGCTATTGCTGAGCGCATTGGGTTGCACTCCAAAAATTGTAAGCCGCCCTGAGTCTTCGGAGAAGGGCGGCATATAAATATGAATAATAATAATAATAAATTGTAAGATCACAATAGGAATGATTCTCCTTTTGAAACCAAAGAGAGATAATTCCTACAACACAGTTTTTACCCGGGAAAATAAACCAGGAAGCCATGAGTAGGTAGCACAGGTAGTTCTCAACTTGTAACAGTCTGTTTAGTGACTGTTACAGTTACAACAGCATTGAAAAAAGTGACTTATGATCCTTTTTCACACTTATGTCTACTGCAGCATTCCCATAGCTATGTGATCAAAACACAGACACTTGGCAACTGGCTCATATTTATGACGCTTGCAGTGTCCCAGGGTCATGTGATTACTTTTTGCAAACTTCTGACAAGCGAAGTCTATGGGGAAGCCAGATTTGCTTAACAACTGCAGTGATT
This sequence comes from Naja naja, assembly GCA_009733165.1. NCBI lineage: Eukaryota > Metazoa > Chordata > Lepidosauria > Squamata > Elapidae > Naja > Naja naja. The sequence continues at coordinate 282,841,113 of CM019148.1, forward strand.
CACTTAACAGCTGTGGCAAGGAAGGTCATAGAGTGGATCAAAACTGACTTCACAACTGTCTCGCTTAACAACAGAAATGTTGGGTTCGAGTTGAGGACTATCTGTACCACACTTCTGTGAAAATCAAACCATACAAAGATTAAAGATGCTAAGACATCCTTTCCAGATGTTTAGCCACCTCTGAAAAGTCAAAGGTCCCTGATTTAAAGGATTTTAAAATTCAACTGACTGAATGTAGTTTACTACTAAGTGTACGGGTGTAGTGCTCCAGTGCAATGTTTCATTTACCGAAATGATTTCAGTTTCTCAGTATCCCTCTTCTCCTTGTAGACTCAACATATTAGGAAAAATAAAAGCAGAGAAAGTTATCAGATGCTTATTGTATCCAGTTACATTAGTCATCACTCTTTTACTGATGTCAATGTTAATCAAAAAAAGGCACAGGCTGAGTTTCAGATTTCATGACTATTAAACTTTCTATCAAGAGACCAAAAAGTTATTTACAGAAAAAAATTCACATTCAATATTGAGGAGGAAAAACAACACCCCAATGACAGATCATTCTTTGCAAATATACAAAGCAGAGAGGTCATAGCAACCTTGTTGTGGTTATATTAGAAACAAAAAGTGTTGCTAAGAAGTATGTGGCTTACATAAAATATTTGACAAGGTAAAAGCGAAATATCAGGTTTTGGGTGTCAGAGACCTTGACAGTCACAGAGAGACAAGACTTTTCCACCACTATGATGAGTTTACTCCCAAGCACACCTTCTAGGGTCAGACACCTGCATAAACAAGCAGTCTTAAGGGAAATGGGAACATGAAAACAGAATCCCGGGCTGGCAATATTCCAGGAACAGATCACACTGCCATAAAAAAGAATTGATGGTTGACAAATAGCCTTTATTTCAAATGACTGTAAAACAACCTGCCTTATTTTGCTTAAAGACGAACATATGAGGTTCAAGGTATTATTATTAACATTCAAAGTCCTACATGGCTTGGGTCCGGGATATTTGCGGCAGCGTCTCCTGCCAACATCGAATGCCGATCGCACTGTGCGTGTGCACAGACGGGGACTCCTTGGGGTGCCGTCCGCAAGACAGTGTCGGCTGGTGGTGCCCCAGGGGAGGGCCTATTCTGTAGCACCTTCTGCCTTGTGGAACCAACTACCCCTGGGGCTCCATCTGGCTCCTGATCTCTGCTCCTTCCGCCGTGGCCTAAAAACCTGGCTGTTTGAGCAGGCCAGGCTGGACTGACTTTGGGGGGGATTAAATTGGGTTTTAGTCTGTTTGGGCTTGTTGTGGTTTAATGGTTTTTTTAATTATTCTTTGCATTTTAGTTGTGAGCCACCCCAAGTCCTTCGGGAGAGGGGGAGGCATACAAGTCCAAATAAAATAAAATAAAAAAATAAAATATTGTTCTAAAGAACTCTTAAAACATGGACAATTCAGCAAAAATAAGGAGGACCACCTCCTCTCCCACAATCTGCACAGCAGTCTTGAGGTCTTTAAACAGGACTTCTTTTGCATTTACATTTGAAGATGTACATATTGTACACCTATATATACCATCAGGGCTGGGCTTCAAAAATTTTAGCAATGGGTTCTCTGCCCAGTTGCTGGCTGGGCGTGGCCGTGGTGGGTATGGCCTAGTCAGCCTCCTGCACCACAATGTGGGGGTTTGCCTTCCCCGGGTTCCAGAAGCTTTTCTGGAAGCCGGAAATGGGCCCATTTCTGGCCTTCCCAAACTTCTGGGAGGCCTATTTTTCAATCTCCCCAGCTTCCACATGGGCCCTGCACTTAACTGCATTCAAAACGGGCTGCGTGGGGACTCCTGGGAGGAGAGGGGAGGGGTGGGTAGGGCCAGCCAGGAGTAGGATTTGGGGGTTCTCCAAACTACAAAGTATCTTAGCTAGGCCCACCCCTATATACCATGCATACATTTAACATCAATGGCTTTATTCTGCTTTTTCTGTGGTGAGGCTATATTAGTTTAGGAAGAAGTTTAAAATATTTATTTCTACCAAGACTTTTGGAGACTTCTTAGCTGGTTTGTTTTGTTTGAGAGGTGATTATGCATCAATGTTTGCAAGGATTTTAGATCCACAAGAAAAGGAGCCTGCAGCATATACATTTTGAAATAAATAATGCAGTGCCATTTTGTGGGCATAGGTAGCTACTAGAAATGATCACCCTTGGAAGCCATCAAATGATTACAAATAACTTGGACCCTCTTCTAAAAGATGGAGCATTAAAATAATGATAAAAATGTACCATATAATAAGGAATACGAGCTGACACAATTGGGCAAGAAAGAGATGCCACATTTGCAATCGATAAAAATATAAATACAAAAGGTATTTAGGAAAGGAATCAAAAGTATAACCAGCAATATTTAGGTGAGGGTTAGTAACCCTGTAAGACAAGCAGAAGTGAATCATATCAAACCCTGCTCCAGTTAACAGCAGTGTCCTCCAAAGCAGCGTTCTAGGACCCACACTCTTTATACTCTATATAAATGACCTTTGCAATCACCTTATAAGCAATTGCATCCTCTTTGCGGATGATGTAAAACTATTCAACACCACTGACAATGCTTCTATCCTTCAAAGCAACCTTGATTATGTGTCTGAATGATCAAACATCTGGCAACTCCAAATCTTGACCAACAAATGCTCTGTCCTACACATTGGTAAAAAAGATCAGTACACCAAATACAAACTAGGCGGATATGACCTCGTTGATGATCCTCACTCTGTCAAGGACCTTGGAGTTCTCATATCAAATGACCTAAGTCCACAGCTCACTGTAACAGCATTGCCAAAAAGGCACTAAGAGTTGTAAATCTAATCTTACGAAGCTTCTCCTCCAGAAATATCGAATTGCTAACTAGAGCATACAAAACTTTTGCCAGACCAATACTCGAATACAGCTCATCAGTCTGGAATCTGCACTGCATATCAGATATTAATACAATCGAGCGAGTCCAGAAGTATTTCACAAGAAGAGTGCTACACTCCTCTGCTCGCAACAGAATACCCTATATCACCAAGCTTGAGATTTTGGGCTTGGACAACCTTGAACTATGCCGCCTACAGTTAGACTTGAGCATAGCACACAAAATTATCTGCTCCAATGTCCTACCAGTCAATGACTACTTCAGCTTCAACCACAACAACACAAGAACACATAACATATACAAACTCAATCTAAACCGCTTCAAACTTGATTGCAGAAAGTGCAACAGAGTGGTCAATGCCTGGAATGCACTACCTGACTCTGTTGTTACATCCTCTAACCCCCACTCCTTTAACCTCAAACTAACCACTATTGACCTCACCCCATTCCTAAGGGGAATGCATAAGTGCACCATCATGCCTACCATGCCTGTCCTATTGTCCCCATTTATTTGTACCTATTTCTGTATTCTTACTCATGTTTATACTTATATCTATTACCTTGTAAGTGATTGACAAATCAAATAAATAAATAAAATAAAATAAAATAAAATGAATGATCATGCTGATTATTCATTTGTGGCTTAGTAAGCCAGGATTTGTTGCTTTACATGTTTGCTAGAGGTAGTACTGCCCCTTTTAGATAGAAAATAAAAATGTAATAAAAGTGATATCCTTTAAACAAAAAAAGCTTTTCTGATTTTAATTAGATCTAGCAAATCTTTGTCCTTTTCATAAGCTTAATTTGCAAATTAAACAAGTCACTGAATTTATATTGAACATAGACGTAAGTGATATCAAGAAAACTTCTATACTACCACCATTTTTCCCAGTCCTTCAAAAGTAGTTCAATTAGTTATTTACGAAAATGATTAGTGATTCTCATTCAATTCCATTGATCTAAAAGTAAGGAGCAAATAATGTTATTTAATCACTGCCCACCTTCAAAGTGTCATAGGCTCTGGAGTAACAAAAAATGGAATCAACTTCACTGCATAAAAAAGAGATATAAAATAAAAATGGCTTTACCTCCCATCTATATTCTTACTTTCCCTTGTCTGTACCAGCCTGGTCATGTAGAATAAAATATCAGCTGTTCTTATGAGGGATACTGTAGTTCAAAAGGTGGTTAAACCACTTTTGAATGACTTGAAGCAGGGAGTCAGGAGTTGTCCTGCGATCCAAAGAACCAAACACTACCAGCCTTCTCTCTCTATGAGAGAGAGAGAGAGAAATACTAGTTTCACTACAAATGCATCACAACTGAACTAGAAATAAATCAGCTCAGCAGCTGATCTTGGTTGACAGCATGAAATCATACAAGGGCACAACTTATTCTGAAGCGATGCAAATAATCTGAAGTATATTGAATAAGTCTAAATCAAATTATTTTGAATCCACATAAAATCTTTCTCTGTTAATTTTTGTATAGAAAAGCAGATCTTGACTGCTGGGATTTAGAGAAGAAGCTTTCTGTCAACCTCTACAAGTCTCCAAATAACTAAAACCTACACCAGGAGTGACAAACTGGAGGCCCATGGATGGATGCATCATGCGCAGGCTATGCTCTCCCCAGCTCCGTGAATGGAGAAAAGTCACAAAATGTCATGTGACAGCAATGTGATGCAGTGAGTTTGACACCCATGACTAGACCAGGGGTGTCAAACTCAAGGCTCACAGCCCGGATGCAGCCCATGGGGTGCTTAGATCTGGCCCATGGAGCTGCCTTGGAAACAGCAAGGACCAGCCCACAGTGCCTCTGCACAGCCCTCCCAACTCCATTTCTGGCGTGACACCCCCCTGTAACCCTCTGCCAGTGAAAATGGAGTGCAGAGAGGCCATATGCAGCCCGCACGGGCTCCATTTTAGCTGGCAGAGGGCTGCAGGCAGCTGTTGCTGCCAAAGACAAGGCTCAATGAGTGACGTCAAGCTGGCTATGCCCACCCTAGCCATGCCCACCCCCAGCCCCCCAGAGTCAAACACAACCTAAATCAGCCTCAATGAAATCAAGTTTGCCACCTCTGACCTAGACGCTTTCTATTTAGCCTAAAGATTAGTCAGGAATTGTCAGCCTTGTGAGGTAGACCAAGCAGGAAACATAACCTGGTAAGCTTTACAATTCTACTTTAGTGGAAAGTTACATTAACAGAAACTTAGATGTCTGAATGAATACCTGTCTTTACAACCCAAGAAACTGGGTTGGAGTGGGGAGGTCTTCTGAAACTCTTGCTTTGCCCATATTGCTGCTTGGGCTAAGTAGCCTTTTATGTGTCTGTTCCCTTGGCTGCATCTTTTTATCTTGTACCAGGGGTGGGATTCTACCAGTTTGCACCTATTTGCTAGTACTGGTTGTTAACATTCTAAGCAGTTCAGAGAACCGGTTGTTAGAAGAAATTACTGGCCTAATCCTGTAAGGAAGGCAGGAAGGAAACATTCTGGTGTTGCTTACAGAAACTGCCTCTCCGTTAACCCTTATTACATTCTTGGCAGGACTAGACTTCCTCTCTCAGGAACATCTCTGGAGTTTTTTCCCCTCCTTTACTTTGCTTGTGTGGAGTGACCCATCAATGTTACAATGGCACTGAAAAAAGTGATTTATGACCATTTTTCCCACTTACGACTGTTGCAGCATCCCCACACTCATGAGAGGCCTGGCAAGGAAATGCGTGCCACGATGTGAGTGATGTTGAGTTGGCCATGCCCAGCCAATAACATGACCACCAAGCCATGTCCACCCAGTCACATGACCACCAAGCCACACCCACCACCTAAGCCACGCCCACAGAAACAGTTGTTAAAAAATTTGATCCCACCCCTGCCCTGTACCCTAGGGTCATTCCCACATACCATTACAAGACTACTACGCTTGCCAACATACATTGTCATGCTTATAGTATTTGTTATAGAAGAAATTAGGACCAAAGGCTAACGCTTTTTTATCATTTACAAAATGCATATGTATGCACAATATAACACTGCAAAAGTTTTTTTTTAAATCAGAATTAGTAAAGTCAGAAATATTTCAAACAGATACATATGAAGCTGTGTGGACAAATAGGAATTACGTATTTTGAACCTGTCCTAGGTACAAAATAGAAAATGAGAACTGACCTTCAGGAGAAACTTCAACTTTAATCACCAAAGTCTTACCACATAAAGATCTATTATCTGTTTCATTAATTCCTACTGTGAGGCTCAGCATACATCATCCTAACATCCTAACATCTATTGCCTTTTCAGGAAATGCATGAAAGCTAGAAAAGAAAGATCTTCCTTAAACCTTGTTATGCTATCTGCCTTTTCTGCAATTAAAGTCCTTGATTTGTATGCCTTCTGTCCCCGTTGATTTAAGAGAAGTTACATTTCTTCAACTGGCCACTTTATCAATTACCACTTTAATCCATTGATTAAAAGACTAAAATAATCAATTTAGTCAAGGGCAACCTAAACTGGTCAAGCTTGAACACAGTAGGAAATATAGTTCAGTTCTAAAACATCTTAAGTTCATGATGCATCACCAGGGTTTTTCTTCAGATAATAATTTCTTTGATGTGTAATTTTTACACACTAATGCCAATTCAGAAATAGTCAGATAATTCATTCTAGACACACTGAATCCACTGCTTAGCCTCTTTCTGAATATAATGGTTTTTCTGTCCTTTGTGCTTTCAATCACTGCTCAGTGATAGTTTACTGTCATGCTCCTGGTGGAGACTGACTCTGGGGAAGAGGAGGAACAGCCAACAGGGAGTGGAAGTGTGGCTCCAGAGATGGTGGAGGAGGCTGGGGAAGGGCAGAGGCAGGCTGAGCAGTCAGAGGAGGACACAGGCCCATCCCCTATCCATCCTAGGGCACACAGGGAGGAGAGGATCAGGGTAAAATTTGGTCTACTCGGGAGGATGATCCTCTTCATGGGATGCAGGTGTGAGATTTGCATAAGAGTTTGGACCTGCGTACTAACAGACACTGGAGACAAATTAGTGTTTTATTCCTAAAGAAGGTTTATCTTGGTTTGTGTTCTTCCAACAGACTGTACCTGGTTATCTTCCTGAAGTTGGCAATTATCTATCCTGGGCTGTCGTGGAACTTTATTCAGTGCAGTTTGTTTTTGGTTTTTGCTTCGTTATCGGCTCTTTGAATTTGAACTGTGTTTCTTTCCTCTGAAATGTTATTTTGAAAATAGTTTACTCCTCCACTGTGAACAATTAAACAGTGAAGCCAAGTTGAAGGCATTAAAGGACGTTTAGTTATGTTTGGGTTTTGTTATATTTCTGATATACACTGGGTCATCACAGTTTACACACACACACACACACATGTCTGATACACTCAGAAGGGAACTTCATTCGCTACAAAGTGCTGAATCCTGTGTTCTGATGGCAATAAGTTCCTACAATACTACAATCTTACATGAACTGCATATCATAAGAAGACTCACAAGACTTCTGCTCTATGCTTTATTGGGGTCTCAGTGGGGTCACTGAACTCAGCAGGACACAGCGCACATGATAAAACATTTTTAAAAGCTATTATATTTTTTCTCTAGAATCTCATGTCCATCATCTACAATCCTATATCCTTTTTTCCTTTGGCTCTTAAAGTTCTTTCCATGTATGTTATTTTCTTGGCATCACTTCTAGGGTTCATTTTAAATTTAGGTAGGAATTAGTCACTCTATCATCACTGTGACCACTGGCAATTTTGATCGTAACAACCTTTTTCCAAAAGGATGCATGCTGTTCACATTTCATTTATTTAAAAACTTATCAGTATCCAGTAAATTGTGCCAAGGATAAAACAATTGAAATAATTGAATTTCACCTGATATTGTTCCATGTCCCCATCAACTCAAACTACCTCACCCTGAACTCTGTGCCACTAAAATATTACTCTTGTAGTGAGGCCATGAAAAGGTACCTGGCACTTACTCCATTCTTTTAACAAATCATAAAATCCCATTTCATCTTTGCCTAATAATTACAGAACTACTGTACTGTTTAGACTATTTTCATTTCTTCCTTTTTATTGTTGTAAGCCACCTAGAGTAGCCCCCATGGCGAAACAAGCAACAAACAGATTTAACAAATAATAAATACAGAAGACCTGAGTCCAGAGTTAGGAGATATAATGCTGATCAGTCTCTCTTATAAAATGAAATGAAATTTAAGATAGTTAAATACGTCTCATCAATTTCAAAGGATCTGCTTTATGCATAACTACATCTGGCCCCAATCCATTATGTTCACAGCCTAAAATAACCTTGCCATATCATTTTACTGTACCGTAGTAAGAGCTGAACTGCATATCCACAATTTGATAGGACTTCTGGGAGTGTGTGTGGTTATATGATGGTCTCTGTACAAATATTATATTTACTATGCAAGAGTCTAACTAGTATTATGTTACACTCAGTTGCCTTCTGGGAAAATGCATCACAAATGTCACAAATACACTGTGCTAAAATGGAAAATAGAAAGGACCATTGTAATGATTCACCTTGGTGACTGATGTCTTTTGGCTTTACATCTCATTCTTAGCCATGAACTGCACAAACTCCACAGTTGCTGCCTCTATATTTCAATTCTTGTGCTAGCCTTTTCTACTTTTCCTTGGGCTTTCACAATTGTCTGAGTCAGCCATTCAGATACTTATGTAGGAAGCCTTACATTTTTGTAAATGTTCTTCAACAGCTAACTGATAGTTCAAGTGTAAAACAATGCTGTCAAGCACTTTTGAAATAATTTTACAATGTGTTTTGGGGGGGAATGGAAACATGTCTCCAAATCTTTAAAGGAGCCATATCTTTTCCTGAGATCACAGAGTTCCCTTCTGAAGCTGACACACAATGAAAGAACAAGATATGGCTGCCTTAAGTAATTGCAAAGTTTGTATCTGTGCCTGCTGTGAAGCACCTTTTTGGAATCAAATCAAAAGTACTGAACTAGCACTAGGTAGCCTGCCAATGCAGCTGCCAACAGTACCAGGCCTTTAAATGCCCTTAACTATATAAACTTGCCAGCAAGCCTTAAATTGGGTTTTGGCTCAAAGATTCATTTTCAAAGAAAAACAAAGATTCAAAGAAATTGGGTTTTGGCTCAAAGATTCAAAGAATTCAAAGAAAAACAAGAAAGTCTAGTTGCTTCTTGAAAAAGCTCCTTTGGAACAACCATGACTTGGATGACTGGGAATCTCCATAGATTCATATTACTTGTGCCTCTAAGCAAAATCCTTTGGGGAATTTGCACATATTTCTAATAAGAACATGACATAACAAATTTTGAATTATTTTCACAATGAATTTTCTAAGTGAAAGACAGAGTTTTTAAAATGAAGAGAAAGCCAGCTAACATTTTAAGCTTTTTCGCCCTGTGTACCTTGCATTTTTTTTAAAAAAAATATTTTTTAATATTCAATCAGTAGCAAAATACCAAGATGATATCAACATCAATAAAGCATGGGAAAAGCTGCAAGGGTATGCCTATATATTCATAGTTATTTTGCTTTTATAGGGATGACATTTTGTTGTAAAAGACTGCAGCATTCAGCAATACCTGAGCTCTTCATTACTCTCACAGAAGTGCACCAAAATGAGCTACTCTGAGGTGTTTTGTGTGTTGTACAATCAGCTGCTGTGACTTAACACATTATCTGTACTACTTAGAAAAAAAGTGCAATGTAATATATCACCAACATTCTTTTGCACAGAATATTGAACTAAATGTGGGGGCACAGAAAGGGGAGGGGAAACCCCTTAGCATTCAAGTGGTCCTTCTGCCACTGAAGCAGCTTGGAGAGAAACCACCTGTCCAACTCCTTTAGGCCTGCTTTCTATTTCTCAACTACCCTATAGAATTGTAAGGTTTATGTTAATGTGGGATAAGAAGATTCCAGACTGAAGAGGAAAGCTTGCTGGGCTCATTTGCATATCAATAAACTCAGCCTGATTCTGCTTCCCAGTTCACAGCTAACTGTGAGGAGTCTTAGGAACAAACAGAAAGTGCTTGTTTCGCTTTGCTGACACCTTGATCTTTGAAAGATGGAGGTTTCAATGGTAAGAGAGGAAAACAGTTTGCACGTATTCCCATCATACTTTCTGCAGCATGCTGTGTTATTAGCAGTTGGGGAAAGCAGCTCGAAAGTAATTGCATTTCAGAGGGAAGCATAAATGCTGTGTTGTCTATGAAAATAGCAGATTATCGGTATGATTAAAGGCCAAATCCTTTTAAGGGCATTTATAGACACAAAAAAGATCATTAAGCTTGCCTTGCTTAGAATTTCTCCTAAACCCCTCCCCTCTCTCTGATAGCATGAACTACAATCACTTTATATTGCAGAGGAAATGTGGCTTGTTTGTACTCAAATCAATGTGATTATTTTTACATTGAATGGTAACATTTCTTTAAATGCATATTTTAAATTACACAGATTTATAGAAGACTATGAATCCACAGCAAGAATCTGCAGCAGGATGAATGTAGGCAGGATCAGAAATAACATTGATAAGAAACTAGCAGTCATTCTTCACATACTAGTTTGCGAAAACAATTCCCAAAAACAAAATGATTGAGACAGAAATGACAGGTATGTTACACAAATAGAATAGGGGAGGTGGAATGGAAGGTGTAGGAACCCATAATTATTAGTACTTGAAAGGGAGGATCTGAAAATTCATAAAGAGTAAGTCTATTCAGAAACAATCTGCCACTGAAAAATAGCTACTTGCAAAAAAACAACAGTACTGGACTTTAGCCCCTCTATACCCTATTTTTGGTGTCTCAAGACATCCAGGTGATCACTGTGGGAATCACATGTTGGATTAACTTAGTTTTTAATTTAACAAATGGGTCTTTAATAGAATTCGGTAGAACAAATCCAAAGTTAAAAGGGAAATCAAAAGTGCAATCAAAGCCATGCAGAAGTGTGTTTTTTCCTCCCTGACAGCCATAAGAACCAATTACAAATAGATCAAATCTCATAAAATACCACGTTTTGTAGTCTTACCTTTGAAGAATGCCATGCATACCATATGTTTGTTAGTCATGAAGCTTTTGGGATTCTATCCTTCAAAAGCAATTTGGAGAGTGTAGAATATCCATACAACTTTTGGTTGTAATGCATGAAGATAGCAGTACCTCTTTCTGGGATCACACTCCTCTAATGTGTAGAAAAAGTTGCTATTTTCAGGCTTCTATGCCCCTCCAAAACAAATTAAATCCAACATGCTACATTGTCCTAGTTATCACTCTTAAACTGGGCTGCTGATTCTGACGCATTTATCTCATGCATATAACTAAGATATTAAGAGTTTTTTGTAGCTCCCTATTCCTGGGTTCAAAATATAGCTCTGCCTACAACAGTGTCCATTTGGACTATGCCAAACAGAGAACTGAACTATTAGATTATTAGATTAACAGAGTTGGAAGAGACCTTGTAGGTCTTCTAGTCCAACCCACCGCCCAAGAATTGCTCCAAACACCACATAAGATATCCCCTTTCATGGAAAAGCTCTATGCACATACCTCAGCACTATCTTGGTACCAGCATGATCTTCAAGAGAAATCTGAAATTAGCTACTCCATATAAATTGTGATATTCACCATACAGAGGTGATAGTAGATCAGATTTTTTTCCTTGAAAGTCCTAGGATGACTTTGAAACCATCATTGACTTCTTTAGATTTAACAATTAGTTTCAAATGACAGGAACAAGATAACTTCAAACTCACTCTTCCTCTTTTCTTTCTACTGGCATGGTAGAAGGTACTTATATCAAGTTTTGATCCACCATTGTGACCAATTGAGATCATGAATACGAGTTTGAAATTTTGTTTTCCCCGGTCAGAGTTAACAAAAAGTTTCTCATGATTGAATTTAACAAATCATCAATCATGAAATGCAAACTGCTGATCTCACCCCACGTTTACTGGAAGAAACCAGCAGGATTATGGAATCACAACGTTCATTTTAAACTATAGTTTACTGAGGAAAGAAACAGAAAATGGGGTCAAAAAGAGAACCAGTTTACCTGTCGTGATCTCTTTGGAAGCAAAGAAGGCTGTATCCATAATTAAACGAAGAACAAAAAGACACAAGATTTTACAAATTAGTAATTTTTTTAAAGTTTTTTTTTTTAATTCTGATAATGGTCAGAACGGACTGAGCAGAAAAATGGGGTAAAAGTTGCAAAAAGAAAAAAAGGGGGAGGGACCTTTTCAAAATCAGAGAAAAAAACTAATTAACAATCTTGAACCATTTTGAAAAATAAGTTTCCATAGATTGTCCTGTGATTATATTTATCACAGTTTTTCTTTGTCCTTTTCTTGTTTCACCACAGTCTTTTTTCCCCCAGAGCCTGTGTTCCTCCTTCCTAGATATTTTTAGATGTAGAACAGGATGGCAAACAAAATGGAGTCTCTTACTATTTGAATGATACAATAATAACAACAGAAGCATCTTTATACAAGATAATCACCTTCCTTACAGTTATGGGGTTGAATTTAAATGATTTAGATGCAGACACATCTATGCGCATGATTTTTTTTTAAAATTTAAAACCATTATTACAAAAATAAAGCTTTTTGCCCTATAACAACCACAGGCTTTACCACCAAGTAATACTATCTACCTACTAAAAAGTGGATAGAGAAAAAAATAATCCCAAGGACCTTTGCCAAAGACTGTTGCTAATGTTTAACTCTACGGTAAATCATCCCAGACAAGCACACCAGGTGCAACAAACTATACAAAGCATTTCCGTGAGCTTCTAGTTTGTTCTCTGTGCCTAATAAAATGGGGGGAAAAAAGCTGTTTGCAACAGATAGAGAATAGTCAATGTGAAAGAGAACAACACACAATTTTCATTAAGACCAATAAAACTTTCTCGAATGAACATTAGTTGGAATATTGACCATGGAAATACAAGTGCCTGTAAGCCATTCAAAATCAAGTTGCGTCTTTGCATCATTTTATTCAGGAATCATTTGAGTAAGTAAATGAATAACTAATAAAAAAGATTAAAGAAAAGAGTTAGCTGACACCCAGACTACCACTGAAGTTTGTTCACTGAACTGATATGATACCATGCAATGACCACAAATATTTTAATTGCTGGGCATGGATGTTATGCTTTGGTGCATATGGCTTTTTTCCAGCATGCAAAATAACTTCAGGTGCCCAGGTACTTCTAGACAAGGAAGAACAGTGGAGGGCACATGGAATCATGCACTGTTCATTTGTTAAACAATTATAGTTCCCTGTGGCTGATTTTCATTTTCAGACAAAAAGCTGACTTCTATAAACTAATTTAACCCTCAGAGAAGGGTAGAATACTGTAAAGTATTTTTATTTTATTTTATTTATTCATATTTATATGCCGCCCTTCTCCGGAGACTCAGGGCTGCTTACAATGTTTGGAGCACAACCCAGTGTGCTCAGCAATAGCCTTCCTTCCATTGTATATGCCTGCTTATTACTAAGCGGCATTTTTACAAAGTCAGCTTATTGCCCCCAACAATCTTGGGTCTTCAATTTACCTACCCCGAGAAGATGGAAGGCTGAGTCAACCTTGAGCCTGGTGGGATTTGAGCCTGCAGTAATTGCAGGCAGCTGGAACTAAGTGCTAGGCGTTTAATAGCCTGCACCACCAAGGCTCTTGGTGTAGTGTGTCACCAGATAGTTTTCTTTGATAGAAATAAGCAGTCAGCATAGCTGAGTTTTAAACTAAGCAATGGGATAGATGTAGAGAAGAAAGATTGTACAGGGACAATCTTTATATATTTGGAAACAAAAAGAAGGGCAAGGACCCCTTTGTTACAAAGCAAGGGTGCTTTGGAAACCAGAGAATTATAAGCAGAACATTCAGGAATGGCTACAGCAGGGGTGTCAAACTCAATCCAGCATGTGGGGTGCTTAGATCTGGCCTGCAGGGCCACCCTGGAAACAGTGAAGGACCGGCCCACAGTGCATCTGCCAGTGAAAACGGAGCTTCGGAAAGCCACACATAGAGGGCTCAGGCCAACACAGGTGCCCCTGACATGAGTGATGTTGAGCTGGCCACACCCCTGGCCATGCCCCCCAAGGTCATACACAACCCTGATGCAGTCCCTCAGTGAAATCAAGTTTGACACCCCTGGGTTACAGGAGGCTTTCAAAGATGTGTGCTGTAATTTCAGAACATTCATAGGTGGAGAAAATACCTTTTAGATGCAGTCTTTCTGATCACTTTGGTACTGCAATGGAAAAAGCCACATGGTGATATTTTTTTATTATATAAATCGTATGAAAATCCTTTCACAAATGTGTTCTGCAAAACCAATGAAATGATAATAAGACAAGCCAATTAGCTGGTTCAAATACGCTCACTTTCTTACACATGAGACACAAGCATGACGGGCAGCAGCATCAGGCCCTTGAAGAAAGATTGAACTTAGAACTTCCATATCATGTCATTCTTAGAGACCGTGCCCTTGTTTTTGCTCTTCTGGGAGCTTTCCATGTTGCTAAGCTTTGTAAACAGTATGTGTACAGCATCTGTTTATTGGTATCAAAAGAGATGAATCCACCACGCCTACACAAAGATTAATGTGATTTAGACATAATGACATAATACAGTGCATGCACTGTCCCATAATTTAGTATATTTTGTGATGATGGTGATGATTTATTAACTGGATATGCTGCCCAACTTTCAACAATCTGAGCAGTTTAAAACTGGTTACAAAGTTTTAAAACAAAACAACACAAAGCAAAATGGAGCAACAATGTGTGATAGCAGCTGAAGGAGAAGGGAGAATATATTGGTATATATTTATTTTATTTATTTTATTTATTAGGCTTATATGCCACCCTATCTCCTGAGGGACTCAGGGCGGCTTACAATTAAAACAGTCCCAATACAATTACATAAATGTTAAAGGACATTAAAAACCAAGGTCTCCTTTGTCAATTAGAATATTTTAAAAATATATTTAACACCCTCCCTCAGTCC